>OX392531.1:7028994-7628994 GCA_947623455.1 Mimachlamys varia
TACACTACGGTGTTAACTCTAGTACACTACAGTATTAAATCTAGTACACTACAGTGTTAACTCTAGTACACTACAGTGTTAACTCTAGTACACTACAGTGTTAACTCTAGTACACTACGGTGTTAACTCTAGTACACTACAGTGTTAACTCTAGTACACTACAGTGTTAACTCTAGTACACTACAGTGTTAACTCTAGTACACTACGGTGTTAACTCTAATACACTACAGTGTTAACTCTAGTACACTACAGTGTTAACTCAAGTACACTACTGTGTTAACTCTAGTACACTACTGTGTTAACTCTGGTACACTACAGTGTTAACTCTAGTACACTACAGTATTAAATCTAGTACACTACGGTGTTAACTCTAGTACACTACAGTGTTAACTCTAGTACACTACAGTGTTAACTCTAGTACACTACAGTGTTAACTCTAGTACACTACTGTATTAAATCTAGTACACTGCAGTGTTAACTCTAGTACACAACAGTGTTAACTCTAGTACACTACGGTGTTAACTCTAGTACACTACTGTGTTAACTCTAGTACACTACAATGTTAACTCTAGTACACTGCGGTGTTAACTCTAGTACACTACTGTGTTAACTTTAGTACACTGCAGTTTTAACTCTAGTACACAACAGTATTAAATCTAGTATACTACGGTGTTAACTCTAGTACACTACGGTGTTAACTCTAGTACACTACAGTGTTAACTCTAGTACACTACGGTGTTAACTCTAGTACACTACAGTGTTAACTCTAGTACACTACGGTGTTAACTCTAGTACACTACAGTGGTAACTCTAGTACACTACGGTGTTAACTCTAGTACACTACGGTGTTAACTCTTAGTACACTACTGTGTTAACTCTGGTACACTACAGTGTTAACTCTAGTACACTACAGTATTAAATCTAGTACACTACGGTGTTAACTCTAGTACACTACAGTGTTAACTCTAGTACACTACAGTGTTAACTCTAGTACACTACTGTATTAAATCTAGTACACTGCAGTGTTAACTCTAGTACACTACGGTGTTAACTCTAGTACACTACAGTATTAAATCTAGTACACTACAGTGTTAACTCTAGTACACTACAGTGTTAACTCTAGTACACTACGGTGTTAACTCTAGTACACTACAGTGTTAACTCTAGTACACTACAGTGTTAACTCTAGTACACTACAGTGTTAACTCTAGTACACTACGGTGTTAACTCTAGTACACTACAGTGTTAACTCTAGTACACTACAGTGTTAACTCTAGTACACTACTGTGTTAACTCTAGTACACTACTGTGTTAACTCTGGTACACTTAAGTGTTAACTCTAGTACACTACAGTATTAAATCTAGTATACTACGGTGTTAACTCTAGTACACTACAGTGTTAACTCTAGTACACTACAGTGTTAACTCTAGTACACTACTGTATTAAATCTAGTACACTGCAGTGTTAACTCTAGTACACTACGGTGTTAACTCTAGTACACTACAGTATTAAATCTAGTACACTACAGTATCCAAATCTAGTACACTACAGTATGAAATCTAGAACACTACAGTGTTAACTCTAGTACAGTACAGTGTTAACTCTAGTACACTACAGTGTGAACTCTAGTACACTACAGTGTTAACTCTAGTACACTACTGTGTTAACTCTGGTACACTACAGTGTTAACTCTAGTACACTACAGTATTAAATCTAGTACACTACGGTGTTAACTCTAGTACACTACAGTGTTAACTCTAGTACACTACAGTGTTAACTCTAGTACACTACTGTATTAAATCTAGTACACTGCAGTGTTAACTCTAGTACACTACGGTGTTAACTCTAGTACACTACAGTATTAAATCTAGTACACTACAGTGTTAACTCTAGTACACTACAGTGTTAACTCTAGTACACTACAGTGTTAACTCTAGTACACTACGGTGTTAACTCTAGTACACTACAGTGTTAACTCTAGTACACTACAGTGTTAACTCTAGTACACTACAGTGTTAACTCTAGTACACTACGGTGTTAACTCTAATACACTACAGTGTTAACTCTAGTACACTACAGTGTTAACTCTAGTACACTACTGTGTTAACTCTAGTACACTACTGTGTTAACTCTGGTACACTACAGTGTTAACTCTAGTACACTACAGTATTAAATCTAGTACACTACGGTGTTAACTCTAGTACACTACAGTGTTAACTCTAGTACACTACAGTGTTAACTCTAGTACACTACAGTGTTAACTCTAGTACACTACTGTATTAAATCTAGTACACTGCAGTGTTAACTCTAGTACACAACAGTGTTAACTCTAGTACACTACGGTGTTAACTCTAGTACACTACTGTGTTAACTCTAGTACACTACAATGTTAACTCTAGTACACTGCGGTGTTAACTCTAGTACACTACTGTGTTAACTTTAGTACACTGCAGTTTTAACTCTAGTACACAACAGTATTAAATCTAGTACACTACGGTGTTAACTCTAGTACACTACGGTGTTAACTCTAGTACACTACAGTGTTAACTCTAGTACACTACGGTGTTAACTCTAGTACACTACAGTGTTAACTCTAGTACACTACGGTGTTAACTCTAGTACACTACAGTGGTAACTCTAGTACACTACGGTGTTAACTCTAGTACACTACGGTGTTAACTCTTAGTACACTACTGTGTTAACTCTGGTACACTACAGTGTTAACTCTAGTACACTACAGTATTAAATCTAGTACACTACGGTGTTAACTCTAGTACACTACAGTGTTAACTCTAGTACACTACAGTGTTAACTCTAGTACACTACTGTATTAAATCTAGTACACTGCAGTGTTAACTCTAGTACACTACGGTGTTAACTCTAGTACACTACAGTATTAAATCTAGTACACTACAGTGTTAACTCTAGTACACTACAGTGTTAACTCTAGTACACTACGGTGTTAACTCTAGTACACTACAGTGTTAACTCTAGTACACTACAGTGTTAACTCTAGTACACTACAGTGTTAACTCTAGTACACTACGGTGTTAACTCTAGTACACTACAGTGTTAACTCTAGTACACTACAGTGTTAACTCTAGTACACTACTGTGTTAACTCTAGTACACTACTGTGTTAACTCTGGTACACTTAAGTGTTAACTCTAGTACACTACAGTATTAAATCTAGTATACTACGGTGTTAACTCTAGTACACTACAGTGTTAACTCTAGTACACTACAGTGTTAACTCTAGTACACTACTGTATTAAATCTAGTACACTGCAGTGTTAACTCTAGTACACTACGGTGTTAACTCTAGTACACTACATTATTAAATCTAGTACACTACAGTGTTAACTCTAGTACACTACAGTGTTAACTCTAGTTCACTACAGTGTTAACTCTAGTACACTACTGTGTTAACTCTAGTACACTACAGTGTTAACTCTAGTACACTACAGTGTTAACTCTAGTACACTACTGTGTTAACTCTAGTACACTACTGTGTTAACTCTGGTACACTACAGTGTTAACTCTAGTACACTACAGTATTAAATTAAGTACACTACAGTGTTAACTCTAGTACACTACGGTGTTAACTCTAGTACACTACGGTGTTAACTCTAGTACACTACGGTGTTAACTCTAGTACACTACAGTGTGAACTCTAGTACACTACAGTGTTAACTCTAGTACACTACGGTGTTAACTCTAGTACACTACAGTATTAAATCTAGTACACTACAGTGCTAACTCTGGTACACTACAGTATCCAAATCTAGTACACTACAGTATGAAATCTAGTACACTACAGTGTTAACTCTAGTACAGTACAGTGTTAACTCTAGTACACTACAGTGTGAACTCTAGTACACTACAGTGTTAACTCTAGTACACTACAGTGTTAACTCTAGTACACTACGGTGTTAACTCTAGTACACTACAGTGTTAACTCTAGTACACTACGGTGTTAACTCTAGTACACTACGGTGTTAACTCTAGTACACTACTGTATTAAATCTAGTACACTACAGTGTTAACTCTGGTACACTACAGTATCCAAATCTAGTACACTACAGTATTAGATCTAGTACACTACAGTGTTAACTCTAGTACAGTACAGTGTTAACTCTAGTACACTACAGTGTTAACTCTAGTACAGTACAGTGTTAACTCTGATACACTACAGTGCTAACTCTGGTACACTACAGTATCCAAATCTAGTACACTACAGTATTAAATCTAGTACACTACAGTGTTAACTCTAGTACAGTACAGTGTTAACTCTAGTACACTACAGTGTGAACTCTAGTACACTACAGTGTTAACTCTAGTACACTACAGTGTGAACTATAGTACACTACGGTATTAACTCTAGTACACTACAGTGTTAACTCTAGTACACTACAGTGTTAACTCTAGTACACTACGGTGTTAACTCTAGTACACTACAGTGCTAACTCTAGTACACTACAGTGTTAACTCTAGTACACTACAGTGTTAACTCTAGTACACTACGGTGTTAACTCTAGTACACTACAGTGTTAACTCTAGTACACTACTGTGTTAACTTTAGTACACTACGGTGTTAACTCTAGTACACTACGGTGTTAACTCTAGTACACTGCGGTGTTAACTCTAGTACACTACTGTGTTAACTTTAGTACACTGCAGTTTTAACTCTAGTACACAACAGTATTAAATCTAGTACACTACGGTGTTAACTCTAGTACACTACGGTGTTAACTCTAGTACACTACGGTGTTAACTCTAGTACACTACAGTGTTAACTCTAGTACACTACGGTGTTAACTCTAGTACACTACAGTGTTAACTCTAGTACACTACGGTGTTAACTCTAGTACACTACAGTGGTAACTCTAGTACACTACGGTGTTAACTCTAGTACACTACGGTGTTAACTCTTAGTACACTACTGTGTTAACTCTGGTACACTACAGTGTTAACTCTAGTACACTACAGTATTAAATCTAGTACACTACGGTGTTAACTCTAGTACACTACAGTGTTAACTCTAGTACACTACAGTGTTAACTCTAGTACACTACTGTATTAAATCTAGTACACTGCAGTGTTAACTCTAGTACACTACGGTGTTAACTCTAGTACACTACAGTATTAAATCTAGTACACTACAGTGTTAACTCTAGTACACTACAGTGTTAACTCTAGTACACTACGGTGTTAACTCTAGTACACTACAGTGTTAACTCTAGTACACTACAGTGTTAACTCTAGTACACTACAGTGTTAACTCTAGTACACTACGGTGTTAACTCTAGTACACTACAGTGTTAACTCTAGTACACTACAGTGTTAACTCTAGTACACTACTGTGTTAACTCTAGTACACTACTGTGTTAACTCTGGTACACTTAAGTGTTAACTCTAGTACACTACAGTATTAAATCTAGTATACTACGGTGTTAACTCTAGTACACTACAGTGTTAACTCTAGTACACTACAGTGTTAACTCTAGTACACTACTGTATTAAATCTAGTACACTGCAGTGTTAACTCTAGTACACTACGGTGTTAACTCTAGTACACTACAGTATTAAATCTAGTACACTACAGTGTTAACTCTAGTACACTACAGTGTTAACTCTAGTTCACTACAGTGTTAACTCTAGTACACTACTGTGTTAACTCTAGTACACTACAGTGTTAACTCTAGTACACTACGGTGTTAACTCTAATACACTACAGTGTTAACTCTAGTACACTACAGTGTTAACTCAAGTACACTACTGTGTTAACTCTAGTACACTACTGTGTTAACTCTGGTACACTACAGTGTTAACTCTAGTACACTACAGTATTAAATCTAGTACACTACGGTGTTAACTCTAGTACACTACAGTGTTAACTCTAGTACACTACAGTGTTAACTCTAGTACACTACAGTGTTAACTCTAGTACACTACTGTATTAAATCTAGTACACTGCAGTGTTAACTCTAGTACACAACAGTGTTAACTCTAGTACACTACGGTGTTAACTCTAGTACACTACTGTGTTAACTCTAGTACACTACAATGTTAACTCTAGTACACTGCGGTGTTAACTCTAGTACACTACTGTGTTAACTTTAGTACACTGCAGTTTTAACTCTAGTACACAACAGTATTAAATCTAGTACACTACGGTGTTAACTCTAGTACACTACGGTGTTAACTCTAGTACACTACAGTGTTAACTCTAGTACACTACGGTGTTAACTCTAGTACACTACAGTGTTAACTCTAGTACACTACGGTGTTAACTCTAGTACACTACAGTGGTAACTCTAGTACACTACGGTGTTAACTCTAGTACACTACGGTGTTAACTCTTAGTACACTACTGTGTTAACTCTGGTACACTACAGTGTTAACTCTAGTACACTACAGTATTAAATCTAGTACACTACGGTGTTAACTCTAGTACACTACAGTGTTAACTCTAGTACACTACAGTGTTAACTCTAGTACACTACTGTATTAAATCTAGTACACTGCAGTGTTAACTCTAGTACACTACGGTGTTAACTCTAGTACACTACAGTATTAAATCTAGTACACTACAGTGTTAACTCTAGTACACTACAGTGTTAACTCTAGTACACTACGGTGTTAACTCTAGTACACTACAGTGTTAACTCTAGTACACTACAGTGTTAACTCTAGTACACTACAGTGTTAACTCTAGTACACTACGGTGTTAACTCTAGTACACTACAGTGTTAACTCTAGTACACTACAGTGTTAACTCTAGTACACTACTGTGTTAACTCTAGTACACTACTGTGTTAACTCTGGTACACTTAAGTGTTAACTCTAGTACACTACAGTATTAAATCTAGTATACTACGGTGTTAACTCTAGTACACTACAGTGTTAACTCTAGTACACTACAGTGTTAACTCTAGTACACTACTGTATTAAATCTAGTACACTGCAGTGTTAACTCTAGTACACTACGGTGTTAACTCTAGTACACTACAGTATTAAATCTAGTACACTACAGTATCCAAATCTAGTACACTACAGTATGAAATCTAGAACACTACAGTGTTAACTCTAGTACAGTACAGTGTTAACTCTAGTACACTACAGTGTGAACTCTAGTACACTACAGTGTTAACTCTAGTACACTACTGTGTTAACTCTGGTACACTACAGTGTTAACTCTAGTACACTACAGTATTAAATCTAGTACACTACGGTGTTAACTCTAGTACACTACAGTGTTAACTCTAGTACACTACAGTGTTAACTCTAGTACACTACTGTATTAAATCTAGTACACTGCAGTGTTAACTCTAGTACACTACGGTGTTAACTCTAGTACACTACAGTATTAAATCTAGTACACTACAGTGTTAACTCTAGTACACTACAGTGTTAACTCTAGTACACTACAGTGTTAACTCTAGTACACTACGGTGTTAACTCTAGTACACTACAGTGTTAACTCTAGTACACTACAGTGTTAACTCTAGTACACTACAGTGTTAACTCTAGTACACTACGGTGTTAACTCTAATACACTACAGTGTTAACTCTAGTACACTACAGTGTTAACTCTAGTACACTACTGTGTTAACTCTAGTACACTACTGTGTTAACTCTGGTACACTACAGTGTTAACTCTAGTACACTACAGTATTAAATCTAGTACACTACGGTGTTAACTCTAGTACACTACAGTGTTAACTCTAGTACACTACAGTGTTAACTCTAGTACACTACAGTGTTAACTCTAGTACACTACTGTATTAAATCTAGTACACTGCAGTGTTAACTCTAGTACACAACAGTGTTAACTCTAGTACACTACGGTGTTAACTCTAGTACACTACTGTGTTAACTCTAGTACACTACAATGTTAACTCTAGTACACTGCGGTGTTAACTCTAGTACACTACTGTGTTAACTTTAGTACACTGCAGTTTTAACTCTAGTACACAACAGTATTAAATCTAGTACACTACGGTGTTAACTCTAGTACACTACGGTGTTAACTCTAGTACACTACAGTGTTAACTCTAGTACACTACGGTGTTAACTCTAGTACACTACAGTGTTAACTCTAGTACACTACGGTGTTAACTCTAGTACACTACAGTGGTAACTCTAGTACACTACGGTGTTAACTCTAGTACACTACGGTGTTAACTCTTAGTACACTACTGTGTTAACTCTGGTACACTACAGTGTTAACTCTAGTACACTACAGTATTAAATCTAGTACACTACGGTGTTAACTCTAGTACACTACAGTGTTAACTCTAGTACACTACAGTGTTAACTCTAGTACACTACTGTATTAAATCTAGTACACTGCAGTGTTAACTCTAGTACACTACGGTGTTAACTCTAGTACACTACAGTATTAAATCTAGTACACTACAGTGTTAACTCTAGTACACTACAGTGTTAACTCTAGTACACTACGGTGTTAACTCTAGTACACTACAGTGTTAACTCTAGTACACTACAGTGTTAACTCTAGTACACTACAGTGTTAACTCTAGTACACTACGGTGTTAACTCTAGTACACTACAGTGTTAACTCTAGTACACTACAGTGTTAACTCTAGTACACTACTGTGTTAACTCTAGTACACTACTGTGTTAACTCTGGTACACTTAAGTGTTAACTCTAGTACACTACAGTATTAAATCTAGTATACTACGGTGTTAACTCTAGTACACTACAGTGTTAACTCTAGTACACTACAGTGTTAACTCTAGTACACTACTGTATTAAATCTAGTACACTGCAGTGTTAACTCTAGTACACTACGGTGTTAACTCTAGTACACTACAGTATTAAATCTAGTACACTACAGTGTTAACTCTAGTACACTACAGTGTTAACTCTAGTTCACTACAGTGTTAACTCTAGTACACTACTGTGTTAACTCTAGTACACTACAGTGTTAACTCTAGTACACTACAGTGTTAACTCTAGTACACTACTGTGTTAACTCTAGTACACTACTGTGTTAACTCTGGTACACTACAGTGTTAACTCTAGTACACTACAGTATTAAATTAAGTACACTACAGTGTTAACTCTAGTACACTACGGTGTTAACTCTAGTACACTACGGTGTTAACTCTAGTACACTACGGTGTTAACTCTAGTACACTACAGTGTGAACTCTAGTACACTACAGTGTTAACTCTAGTACACTACGGTGTTAACTCTAGTACACTACAGTATTAAATCTAGTACACTACAGTGCTAACTCTGGTACACTACAGTATCCAAATCTAGTACACTACAGTATGAAATCTAGTACACTACAGTGTTAACTCTAGTACAGTACAGTGTTAACTCTAGTACACTACAGTGTGAACTCTAGTACACTACAGTGTTAACTCTAGTACACTACAGTGTTAACTCTAGTACACTACGGTGTTAACTCTAGTACACTACAGTGTTAACTCTAGTACACTACGGTGTTAACTCTAGTACACTACGGTGTTAACTCTAGTACACTACTGTATTAAATCTAGTACACTACAGTGTTAACTCTGGTACACTACAGTATCCAAATCTAGTACACTACAGTATTAGATCTAGTACACTACAGTGTTAACTCTAGTACAGTACAGTGTTAACTCTAGTACACTACAGTGTTAACTCTAGTACAGTACAGTGTTAACTCTGATACACTACAGTGCTAACTCTGGTACACTACAGTATCCAAATCTAGTACACTACAGTATTAAATCTAGTACACTACAGTGTTAACTCTAGTACAGTACAGTGTTAACTCTAGTACACTACAGTGTGAACTCTAGTACACTACAGTGTTAACTCTAGTACACTACAGTGTGAACTATAGTACACTACGGTATTAACTCTAGTACACTACAGTGTTAACTCTAGTACACTACAGTGTTAACTCTAGTACACTACGGTGTTAACTCTAGTACACTACAGTGCTAACTCTAGTACACTACAGTGTTAACTCTAGTACACTACAGTGTTAACTCTAGTACACTACGGTGTTAACTCTAGTACACTACAGTGTTAACTCTAGTACACTACTGTGTTAACTTTAGTACACTACGGTGTTAACTCTAGTACACTACGGTGTTAACTCTAGTACACTGCGGTGTTAACTCTAGTACACTACTGTGTTAACTTTAGTACACTGCAGTTTTAACTCTAGTACACAACAGTATTAAATCTAGTACACTACGGTGTTAACTCTAGTACACTACGGTGTTAACTCTAGTACACTACGGTGTTAACTCTAGTACACTACAGTGTTAACTCTAGTACACTACGGTGTTAACTCTAGTACACTACAGTGTTAACTCTAGTACACTACGGTGTTAACTCTAGTACACTACAGTGGTAACTCTAGTACACTACGGTGTTAACTCTAGTACACTACGGTGTTAACTCTTAGTACACTACTGTGTTAACTCTGGTACACTACAGTGTTAACTCTAGTACACTACAGTATTAAATCTAGTACACTACGGTGTTAACTCTAGTACACTACAGTGTTAACTCTAGTACACTACAGTGTTAACTCTAGTACACTACTGTATTAAATCTAGTACACTGCAGTGTTAACTCTAGTACACTACGGTGTTAACTCTAGTACACTACAGTATTAAATCTAGTACACTACAGTGTTAACTCTAGTACACTACAGTGTTAACTCTAGTACACTACGGTGTTAACTCTAGTACACTACAGTGTTAACTCTAGTACACTACAGTGTTAACTCTAGTACACTACAGTGTTAACTCTAGTACACTACGGTGTTAACTCTAGTACACTACAGTGTTAACTCTAGTACACTACAGTGTTAACTCTAGTACACTACTGTGTTAACTCTAGTACACTACTGTGTTAACTCTGGTACACTTAAGTGTTAACTCTAGTACACTACAGTATTAAATCTAGTATACTACGGTGTTAACTCTAGTACACTACAGTGTTAACTCTAGTACACTACAGTGTTAACTCTAGTACACTACTGTATTAAATCTAGTACACTGCAGTGTTAACTCTAGTACACTACGGTGTTAACTCTAGTACACTACAGTATTAAATCTAGTACACTACAGTGTTAACTCTAGTACACTACAGTGTTAACTCTAGTTCACTACAGTGTTAACTCTAGTACACTACTGTGTTAACTCTAGTACACTACAGTGTTAACTCTAGTACACTACAGTGTTAACTCTAGTACACTACTGTGTTAACTCTAGTACACTACTGTGTTAACTCTGGTACACTACAGTGTTAACTCTAGTACACTACAGTATTAAATTAAGTACACTACAGTGTTAACTCTAGTACACTACGGTGTTAACTCTAGTACACTACGGTGTTAACTCTAGTACACTACGGTGTTAACTCTAGTACACTACAGTGTGAACTCTAGTACACTACAGTGTTAACTCTAGTACACTACGGTGTTAACTCTAGTACACTACAGTATTAAATCTAGTACACTACAGTGCTAACTCTGGTACACTACAGTATCCAAATCTAGTACACTACAGTATGAAATCTAGAACACTACAGTGTTAACTCTAGTACAGTACAGTGTTAACTCTAGTACACTACAGTGTGAACTCTAGTACACTACAGTGTTAACTCTAGTACACTACAGTGTTAACTCTAGTACACTACGGTGTTAACTCTAGTACACTACAGTGTTAACTCTAGTACACTACGGTGTTAACTCTAGTACACTACGGTGTTAACTCTAGTACACTACTGTATTAAATCTAGTACACTACAGTGTTAACTCTGGTACACTACAGTATCCAAATCTAGTACACTACAGTATTAAATCTAGTACACTACAGTGTTAACTCTAGTACAGTACAGTGTTAACTCTAGTACACTACAGTGTTAACTCTAGTACAGTACAGTGTTAACTCTGATACACTACAGTGCTAACTCTGGTACACTACAGTATCCAAATCTAGTACACTACAGTATTAAATCTAGTACACTACAGTGTTAACTCTAGTACAGTACAGTGTTAACTCTAGTACACTACAGTGTGAACTCTAGTACACTACAGTGTTAACTCTAGTACACTACAGTGTGAACTATAGTACACTACGGTATTAACTCTAGTACACTACAGTGTTAACTCTAGTACACTACAGTGTTAACTCTAGTACACTACGGTGTTAACTCTAGTACACTACAGTGCTAACTCTAGTACACTACAGTGTTAACTCTAGTACACTACAGTGTTAACTCTAGTACACTACGGTGTTAACTCTAGTACACTACAGTGTTAACTCTAATACACTACTGTGTTAACTTTAGTACACTACGGTGTTAACTCTAGTACACTACGGTGTTAACTCTAGTACACTACAGTGTTAACTCTAGTACACTACAATGTTAACTCTAGTACATTACAGTGTTAACTCTAGTACACTACGGTGTTAACTCTAGTACACTACGGTGTTAACTCTAGTACACTACAGTGTTAACTCTGGTACACTACAGTGTTAACTCTAGTACACTACAGTATTATATCTAGTACACTACAGTGCTAACTCTGGTACACTACAGTATCAAAATCTAGTACACTTCAGTTATAACTCTTGTACACGACGGGATTAACTCTGGTGCACTTCCCTTTTGTACTTCAGTGCACTACGTTATGCTACTCTAATGCCCCACGTCGTTAAGTGCAATGCACTACGGTATGAACTGGAGTTTATATTTTTCTTAACTCTAGTGCACTTTACTACCAAGTGAAGTTTGCATCAAATTGTGGGCTATTAAATTGTTTGTCTTTTATAAGTTTATCGTTTGAGAATGGTAAAATAAAGATTTAACCTTCTAAAACTACTTTCTAATGCATGTACATCCTCATCAAAAACCCTTTGATAAGATATATGCACTCCTTCCCCGTCTATGTCAGCAGTGCCCTGTTAATACAATCTTTTAACCAATTTTGAAGAAGCTGTTTGATTCATAGTGTAATACAGTTTTTTTAAGATGCTGTCGTCCGTTTGCGCGTTATGTTCATTTGAACACTGAATAAACAGACCTACATGTACTCTATTAATTAAAACATGGAAATAATTTACTTCGACTGAAATGTTAGTTTTAGACGTCCGTCTCCAACAGTTTTTAAGAGTATGTTACGAAGTCGTGTTTAGGAGAATTCAAACCACCAGAAAAAAATGTCGTCTGCTAATAATCTTAAGCTTCTATATGTGTCCGCTTGTAAACAATTTCAATATTTTTTCAAAGAAAAAGCATGTGAAAATATCAATATTTAAAACCCTGATACAAAAAAGCATTGGTTTGTATTGTACAAATGTGCGACACATATGGACCGAATCGTGCCCGAATCATTTCAGATAAACAATATGGCGTTTGCGTTCCAGCATAGACTCATTGATGTGAGAAATTTTCACCGATGAATGGTTTACGTCTATAAAAATCTGTTCAAATTCACCAATTGATGTTACGATTGGATTCTTATTGGTTTTTCAATTATCATTGCCTAACTACACTTGAAAGGATGACGACATACGCGTAAACAAACACAACTGATGACGATGTACGCAACAGTGCATTTCTGTAATGTTAAAAAAAGTTACGGTGCGAGAAGAGAAGGTTGGGATTATGTCAGGAAGAAAGAATAGTAGGAAGTACATGTATGATAAATGCAACGTTTGGTTTTATCCGGTTAAATGAGGGCAATCGTTCACGTGTTTTAAGTACGTGTGCTTGTATGTGTGTTTGTCTTGTGACTGTCTAAATGAAGAGGTACGCTGGTGCATTTGCTGTCCCGCGATAGCACGGACATGATGCCGATTTAGGGCTGCTACATGTACCTTATCACTATAGAATATCCGGTTATATACATGTAAGGCTGAAAACTGCTATTTTACGGACTAAAGTACGTCCCGTTCTGGGGACAAATCCTGTTACCTGTCCCACTTGGGCAAACGTACATGTAACAACTAGAGGGAGTATTCCTAGGCAATGCACTTGGACACACACTGACATAAAAAAAAATAGAGAACACCGAAGCGTCAACCAAATAATAATCCGAACTCAAAATCAATTTAACTAGGGGCAAAATAAGAAAAAGGAAAGATCTTCATATACATGGAGAAGACTGTAAAAGTACAAGAGAATAAGACGATGTGTTCCGGAAGAGTAAGCGTCTTCTGTTCCATCGACGACACGCCATGCAAATCTTGGTCACATCCAAGTAAACATCAAGTCCTCGAAATGAGGTAGCGACAAAATATGCAGACCCAGAGCAAACTTAAATTGGTCGCTGTTTTGTCCCTTGGAAGACGGCCGAAAAATAAAATAAATCTCAAAGTTCGTAAGTTTATTTATCCACGACTTAAACATAATGAATGTGTTTGAGAAAGAAAGAATTATGGTTTAACACAAAAACAAAAAATCATAAACGCCAGTTAATCGAGATAGAATACTGACTGTACATAATATCAAGCAGTTTGTAGGAAAGTTTGAAGTAAGGGGTTGGAAGCAGAGATGGAGAGGCGGAGAGAGTGGAGTAGGGAAGGGAAAAAGGACGAAAACTGAGGAGGAGGAGGTGGAGGAGGAGATGCCACGGAGGACGAAGAAAGGATGCGGATGGAAAGGAGAAGATAGAGGGAGAGGAAATAAATGTGGAGAAAGGATAGCAAAGTGAAGGAACATTAAAAGGAAGAAGAATACATAGTTGAAGAGGAGGAGGACAACGACACATGGATGAAGGATGTGAGGAGAGGGTAGAGAGAGAGAGAGGAAATGAATGTGGAGGAAGATAGCAAAATGAAGGAACATTAAAAGGAAGAGTAAGATATAGAGGAGGAGGAGAAGCAGGAGAGGGTGGAGGAAGAGGAGGATGAGGAGGAGGAGGAGAGCTGGTAAGATACAGTGTAAGAAAGTATTCTTTAATTGTATTTACTTATATTCCTCTAACAACAAATTGACGAAGAGAAAACATTGAATAAGATATTGAAGAGAATATGAACAATGATGAGAACAGCTTGGACAAGAAAAACGTAACTATATAAAGTCTACATTGATTGAGATATCTCGCCATGATTCACCTCTTTTCTCTGTCAAGCTTACCGCAACATCCTTGTCCCCGACCCATTGTTTACAAGAAAGCATCACGTGTTTGCATCAGATATCAAATGTGTTCAGACTTCAACGTGCCCGGTTAAACCCTAGGAAGACATGGAACGAGACCCCAAGACACCATATGGCCGCATAGAAACCCGCACAAAAACGTCTTGCGGTTGAATTTTTATCCTCAATTAAGTGTTAAAACATATCAAGAAGGTTTATTGGTCAACCAAAATTTAACAAATCGTAATTTGAGTGGCTTTATATGAATGAATATGAATGAGAAAAAAATGAATTAATTTTTGTAATGTATTTTTAGCAAGTATTTTAACCCTTTGAATGTGTCATGAATTAATTTCAAAGACATAAGACAAAACAGTATCAATATTTTCGTCGAAGTAGGATTTTTGATGAAAACTATCATTTGGCAGCCGTTTTTGTGATATTGTAGTATAAAAAACGTACGCCGTTTATTTTTTTTCTGTAAATTACAATATGGCTTTTGATAAACTCATAATTGGGAACTGCGGTAAAAAAGTAAAGTAGGATTGTTTGAAAACCCTAGTTAGTAAACAGGAATAATACTTACGAGGAACTTCAGTGTATGTTATTCGATATGTCGATAAATAATAACCTCAGTTATATCGGACATTCAGTGACCCAGTACGTACCTCGTTACAACCAAACCTCGTTAAATTGACCATCGATAATCGGAATCTAAATATTCGCAACTCAGAACCTTGTTAAATGAACTGGATGTCTTGGGTTCGAATCCCGGCCCTGCCATTGCAGTTTTCGACAAATATTTAACATCAAATAATCCAAAATTCTCTAGTTTTTTAATAGAACGTAACAATTATCACTGCAATTTAACATTTCTTTGAGAAGTCCAGATAATTTTGGACTATACAGCTACAGCTAAGAGCGTGTTCTGTTTTATCTTTGTAGTCGCGATATAGCGGTCGGTCATGAAGTCCAGGTATATATTCTAATCACAAGTCATCCAGACTTGAAGCAGACACCCCTTCACTGTTGTGATTAAGACGTAAGGTGCTATCAAAGTGTGTTTACTTATTTACTGATTATCTCCTCGTATCACTGGTAGGTCATCACTAGAGGGAGCCCTTTCCTGATATAACAGACGTCCAACCTTCTAAACACGCGCGAGGCATGTAAAATGTACCGTTAGTATAATTTAGCCACTGTAATCAAATTTTCAAATACTAACCGACATTCTAAAATCTTATCGACATATTTCACAAAGTTTTCGATGTAAAGAAGTATCATTCAAAAAATAAAAAGCATCTACAGACCGGACTGTATTAGTCAGAACCATACACAGTAAACCTCTACATACCGGAATGTTATAGTCAGAATCATACACAGTAAACCTCTACAGACCGGACTGTGATAGTCAGAATCAAACACAGTAAACCTCTACAGACCGGACTGTGATAGTCAGAATCATAAACAGTAAACCTCTACAGACCGGACTGTAATAGTCAGAATCATACACAGTAAACCTCTACAGACCGGACTGTCATAGTCAGAATCATACACAGTAAACCTCTACAGACCTGATTGTGATAGTCAGAATCATACACAGTAAACTTCTACAGACCGGACTGTAATAGTCAGAATCATGCACAGTAAACCTCTACAGACCGGACTGTAATAGTCAGAATCATACTCAGTAAACTTCTACAGACTAGACTGTAATAGTCAGAATCATACACAGTAAACCTCTACAGACCGGACTGTGATAGTCAGAATCATACACAGTTAACCTCTACAGACCGAACTGTAATAGTCAGAATTATACACAGCGAATATCTACAGACCGGACTGTAATAGTCAGAATCATACACAGTAAACCTCTAAAGACCTGATTGTGATAGTCAGAACCATAAACAGTAAACCTTTACAGACCGGACTGTGATAGTCAGAATCATACACATTAAACCTTTAAAGGACGGACTGTGCTAGTCAGAATAATACACAGTAAACCTCTACAGGCCGGACTGTGATAGTCAGAATCATACACAGTAAACCTCTACAAGGCGAACTGTGATAGTCAGAATCATACACAGTAAACCTTTATAGACCGGACTGTAATAGTCAGAATCATACACAGTAAACCTCTACAGACCGGACTGTAATAGTCAGAATCATACACAGTAAACATCTACAGACCGGACTGTAATAGTCAGAATCATACACAGTAAACCTCTACAGACCGGACTGTAATAGTCAGAATCATACACAGTAAACCTCTACAGACCGGACTGTGATAGTCAGAATCATACACAATAAACCTCAACAGACCGGACTGTGATAGACAGAATCATACACAGTAAACATCTACAGACCGGACTGTAATAGTCAAAATCATACACAATAAACCTCAACAGACCGGACTGTAATAGTCAGAATCATACACAATAAACCTCAACAGACCGGACTGTGATAGTCAGAATCATACACAATAAACCTCAACAGACCGGACTGTATTAGTCAGAATCATACACAGTAAACATCTACAGACCGGACTGTAATAGTCAGAATCATACACAATAAACCTCAACAGACCGGACTGTAATAGTCAGAATCATACACAATAAACCTCAACAGACCGGACTGTGATAGTCAGAATCATACACAATAAACCTCAACAGACCGGACTGTATTAGTCAGAATCATACACAGTAAACCTCTACAGACCGGACTGTAATATTCAGAATCATACACAGTAAACCTCTACAAACCGGACTGTGATAGTCAGAATCATACACAGTAAACCTCTACAGACCGGACTGTAATAGTCAGAATCATACACAGTAAACCTCTACAAACCGGACTGTGATAGTCAGAATCATACACAATAGACCTCAACAGACCGGACTGTGATAGTCAGAATCATACACAGTAAACATCTACAGACCGGACTGTAATAGTCAGAATCATACACAGTAAACCTCTACAGACCGGACTGTAATAGTCAGAATCATACACAATAAACCTCAACAGACCGGACTGTAATAGTCAGAATCATACTCAGTAAACTTCTACAGACTAGACTGTAATAGTCAGAATCATACACAGTAAACATCTACAGACCGGACTGTGATAGTCAGAATCATACACAGTTAACCTCTACAGACCGAACTGTAATAGTCAGAATTATACACAGCGAATATCTACAGACCGGACTGTAATAGTCAGAATCATACACAGTAAACCTCTAAAGACCTGATTGTGATAGTCAGAACCATAAACAGTAAACCTTTACAGACCGGACTGTGATAGTCAGAATCATACACATTAAACCTTTAAAGGACGGACTGTGCTAGTCAGAATAATACACAGTAAACCTCTACAGACCGGACTGTGATAGTCAGAATCATACACAGTAAACCTCTACAAGGCGAACTGTGATAGTCAGAATCATACACAGTAAACCTTTATAGACCGGACTGTAATAGTCAGAATCATACACAGTAAACCTCTACAGACCGGACTGTAATAGTCAGAATCATACACAGTAAACATCTACAGACCGGACTGTAATAGTCAGAATCATACACAGTAAACCTCTACAGACCGGACTGTAATAGTCAGAATCATACACAGTAAACCTCTACAGACCGGACTGTTATAGTCAGAATCATACACAATAAACCTCAACAGACCGGACTGTGATAGTCAGAATCATACACAGTAAACATCTACAGACCGGACTGTAATAGTCAAAATCATACACAATAAACCTCAACAGACCGGACTGTAATAGTCAGAATCATACACAATAAACCTCAACAGACCGGACTGTGATAGTCAGAATCATACACAATAAACCTCAACAGACCGGACTGTATTAGTCAGAATCATACACAGTAAACATCTACAGACCGGACTGTAATAGTCAGAATCATACACAATAAACCTCAACAGACCGGACTGTAATAGTCAGAATCATACACAATAAACCTCAACAGACCGGACTGTGATAGTCAGAATCATACACAATAAACCTCAACAGACCGGACTGTATTAGTCAGAATCATACACAGTAAACCTCTACAGACCGGACTGTAATAGTCAGAATCATACACAGTAAACCTCTACAAACCGGACTGTGATAGTCAGAATCATACACAGTAAACCTCTACAGACCGGACTGTAATAGTCAGAATCATACACAGTAAACCTCTACAAACCGGACTGTGATAGTCAGAATCATACACAATAGACCTCAACAGACCGGACTGTGATAGTCAGAATCATACACAGTAAACATCTACAGACCGGACTGTAATAGTCAGAATCATACAAAGTAAACCTCTACAGACCGGACTGTAATAGTCAGAATCATACACAATAAACCTCAACAGACCGGACTGTAATAGTCAGAATCATACACAGTAAACCTCTACAGACCGGACTGTAATAGTCAGAACCATACAGAGTAGACATCTACAGACCGGACTGTAATAGTCAGAATCATACACAGTAAACCTCTACAGACCGGACTGTAATAGTCAGAATCATACACAGTAAACCTCTACAGACCGGACTGTAATAGTCAGAATCATACACAATAAACCTCTACAGACCTGATTGTGATAGTCAGAATCATACACAGTAAACCTCTACAGACCGGACTGTAATAGTCAGAATCATACATAGTAAACCTCTACAGACCTGATTGTGATAGTCAGAATCATACACAGTAAACCTCTACAGACCGGACTGTAATACTCAGAATCATACACAGTAAACCTCTACAGACCTGATTGTGATAGTCAGAATCATACACAGTAAACCTTTACAGACCGGACTGTGATTGTCAGAATCATACACATTAAACCTCTACAGACCGGACTGTGATAGTCAGAATCATACACAGTAAACCTCTACAGACCGGCCGCGATAGTCAGAATCATACACAGTAAACCTCTACAGACCGGACTGTAATAGACAGAATCATACACAGTAAACCTCTACAGACCGGACTGTGATAGTCAGAACCATACACAATAAAGTTCTACAAGCCGAACTGTGAGTCAGAATCATACACAGTAAACATCTACAGACCGGACTTTAATAGTCAGAATCATACACAGTAAACCTCTACAGACCGGACTGTGATAGTCAGAATCATACACAGTAAACCTCTTCAGACCGGACTGTGATAGTCAGAATCATACACAATAAACCTCTACAGACCGGACTGTAATAGTCAGAATCATACACAGTAAACTTCTACAGACCGGACTGTGATAGTCAGAATCATACACAATAAACCTCTACAGACCAGACTGTAATAGTCAGAATCATACACAGTAAACCTCTACAGACCGGACTGTGATAGTCAGAATCATACACAATAAACCTCAACAGACCGGACTGTGATAGACAGAATCATACACAGTAAACATCTACAGACCGGACTGTAATAGTCAAAATCATACACAATAAACCTCAACAGACCGGACTGTAATAGTCAGAATCATACACAATAAACCTCAACAGACCGGACTGTGATAGTCAGAATCATACACAATAAACCTCAACAGACCGGACTGTATTAGTCAGAATCATACACAGTAAACATCTACAGACCGGACTGTAATAGTCAGAATCATACACAATAAACCTCAACAGACCGGACTGTAATAGTCAGAATCATACACAATAAACCTCAACAGACCGGACTGTGATAGTCAGAATCATACACAATAAACCTCAACAGACCGGACTGTATTAGTCAGAATCATACACAGTAAACCTCTACAGACCGGACTGTAATATTCAGAATCATACACAGTAAACCTCTACAAACCGGACTGTGATAGTCAGAATCATACACAGTAAACCTCTACAGACCGGACTGTAATAGTCAGAATCATACACAGTAAACCTCTACAAACCGGACTGTGATAGTCAGAATCATACACAATAGACCTCAACAGACCGGACTGTGATAGTCAGAATCATACACAGTAAACATCTACAGACCGGACTGTAATAGTCAGAATCATACACAGTAAACCTCTACAGACCGGACTGTAATAGTCAGAATCATACACAATAAACCTCAACAGACCGGACTGTAATAGTCAGAATCATACTCAGTAAACTTCTACAGACTAGACTGTAATAGTCAGAATCATACACAGTAAACATCTACAGACCGGACTGTGATAGTCAGAATCATACACAGTTAACCTCTACAGACCGAACTGTAATAGTCAGAATTATACACAGCGAATATCTACAGACCGGACTGTAATAGTCAGAATCATACACAGTAAACCTCTAAAGACCTGATTGTGATAGTCAGAACCATAAACAGTAAACCTTTACAGACCGGACTGTGATAGTCAGAATCATACACATTAAACCTTTAAAGGACGGACTGTGCTAGTCAGAATAATACACAGTAAACCTCTACAGACCGGACTGTGATAGTCAGAATCATACACAGTAAACCTCTACAAGGCGAACTGTGATAGTCAGAATCATACACAGTAAACCTTTATAGACCGGACTGTAATAGTCAGAATCATACACAGTAAACCTCTACAGACCGGACTGTAATAGTCAGAATCATACACAGTAAACATCTACAGACCGGACTGTAATAGTCAGAATCATACACAGTAAACCTCTACAGACCGGACTGTAATAGTCAGAATCATACACAGTAAACCTCTACAGACCGGACTGTTATAGTCAGAATCATACACAATAAACCTCAACAGACCGGACTGTGATAGTCAGAATCATACACAGTAAACATCTACAGACCGGACTGTAATAGTCAAAATCATACACAATAAACCTCAAAAGACCGGACTGTAATAGTCAGAATCATACACAATAAACCTCAACAGACCGGACTGTGATAGTCAGAATCATACACAATAAACCTCAACAGACCGGACTGTATTAGTCAGAATCATACACAGTAAACATCTACAGACCGGACTGTAATAGTCAGAATCATACACAATAAACCTCAACAGACCGGACTGTAATAGTCAGAATCATACACAATAAACCTCAACAGACCGGACTGTGATAGTCAGAATCATACACAATAAACCTCAACAGACCGGACTGTATTAGTCAGAATCATACACAGTAAACCTCTACAGACCGGACTGTAATATTCAGAATCATACACAGTAAACCTCTACAAACCGGACTGTGATAGTCAGAATCATACACAGTAAACCTCTACAGACCGGACTGTAATAGTCAGAATCATACACAGTAAACCTCTACAAACCGGACTGTGATAGTCAGAATCATACACAATAGACCTCAACAGACCGGACTGTGATAGTCAGAATCATACACAGTAAACATCTACAGACCGGACTGTAATAGTCAGAATCATACACAGTAAACCTCTACAGACCGGACTGTAATAGTCAGAATCATACACAATAAACCTCAACAGACCGGACTGTAATAGTCAGAATCATACACAGTAAACCTCTACAGACCGGACTGTAATAGTCAGAACCATACAGAGTAGACATCTACAGACCGGACTGTAATAGTCAGAATCATACACAGTAAACCTCTACAGACCGGACTGTAATAGTCAGAATCATACACAGTGAATCTCTACAGACCGGACTGTGATAGTCAGAACCATACACAATAAACCTCTACAGACCTGATTGTGATAGTCAGAATCATACACAGTAAACCTCTACAGACCGGACTGTAATAGTCAGAATCATACATAGTAAACCTCTACAGACCTGATTGTGATAGTCAGAATCATACACAGTAAACCTCTACAGACCGGACTGTAATACTCACAATCATACACAGTAAACCTCTACAGACCTGATTGTGATAGTCAGAATCATACACAGTAAACCTTTACAGACCGGACTGTGATTGTCAGAATCATACACATTAAACCTCTACAGACCGGACTGTGATAGTCAGAATCATACACAGTAAACCTCTACAGACCGGCCGCGATAGTCAGAATCATACACAGTAAACCTCTACAGACCGGACTGTAATAGACAGAATCATACACAGTAAACCTCTACAGACCGGACTGTGATAGTCAGAACCATACACAATAAAGTTCTACAAGCCGAACTGTGAGTCAGAATCATACACAGTAAACATCTACAGACCGGACTTTAATAGTCAGAATCATACACAGTAAACCTCTACAGACCGGACTGTGATAGTCAGAATCATACACAGTAAACCTCTTCAGACCGGACTGTGATAGTCAGAATCATACACAATAAACCTCTACAGACCGGACTGTAATAGTCAGAATCATACACAGTAAACTTCTACAGACCGGACTGTGATAGTCAGAATCATACACAATAAACCTCTACAGACCAGACTGTAATAGTCAGAATCATACACAGTAAACCTCTACAGACCGGACTGTGATAGTCAGAATCATACACAATAAACCTCTACAGACCAGACTGTAATAGTCAGAATCATGCACAGTATACCTCTACAGACCGGACTGTGATAGTCAGAATCATACACAATAAACCTCTACAGACCAGACTGTAATAGTCAGAATCATGCACAGTAAACATCTACAGACCGGACTGTAATAGTCAGAATCATACACAGTAAACCTCTACAGACCGGACTGTGATAGTCAGAATCATACACAATAAACCTCTACAGACCAGACTGTAATAGTCAGAATCATGCACAGTATACCTCTACAGACCGGACTGTGATAGTCAGAACCATACACAGTATACCTCTACAGACCAGACTGTAATAGTCAGAATCATTCGCAGTAAATCTCTACAAAACGGAATATAGTAGTTAGAAAATGCATATTGAAACATCCACATGGCGGACTTAAAAAGCAATTGGAATACACTTTCAAACTTGTGCATTTTGAACTGTGATTATGAGGAAATCAAGACCTCTACAGTTCGGATTTTTCTTGTTCCGTTCATTAAGAATAAGATTTAAACAATCTAAACTGTAACAAGAAATGAGAGGGTAACTCTTTATACTACTTCTAGCGTACTAGTATTAAATAATTTGCATATGACCTTATGACCTTTGTCTACACGGGGTCATAAGAGGTGAAGTACAGTTCCATCTAGATTGCTCGTTACAGATGTACCTATCAGAGGGTTTAGTTATAAATGTTCATACTATTATGATGAGAATATATTATGTTAAGATTTTAATCCGTGTTTAGTTTATCGGCTTAAAGTACATCCCATAAAATTCTACACTAGATAGACAATCTTGATTGGATTATTATGGAAATTGATATATACCCATGTAACAAAAGTATTGTAAGCTTGACAGAAAATAACGCTTACATTTTATATTGTTTACTTCTAGATATGTTATAGGTTTAAAACTACAAAACATGAATTTTGGATTCGAGAAAGATATATATATATATATATATATATATATATAAATTGAAAGTAACAAAACTCTGATCGTATGCTATATGATTTTGCCTAAAATTATTTGTTATTTAATTTCCTTAACCGGCCGAAAAGCTAACAATGCTTGGGAAAAAAGGACAAATTCGTCCCTGCAAAAATACATGGATTTCCATAACATGAACATATTTTTTTCTTTATTCATCATTTTTTTTTACTTCATCATTAATTTTGTAGGGACGGGGATACATCCGTCACAATAATTGACTTTTTCATACCCGATTTTTTTATTGATTTATGGATGTTTCAGTACCTATTGTGATATTTACATATTAAATTTACTATTTTTATTTACATGTATCTATTTAATATTTATGGGCTGTATACACAATATTACCTCTTTGAAGCAGGTTTACAAAGCTTATTCTTAATTTTGCATTCATATCCCAAAATACTTCCACGACCTGGACTTGGATATTCATGAAGTATGATTTTTGCTGATGATAACGACTACATAGTTGCTGAAGCACATCACTCAAGTTAGGTTCTTTTTTTACATTTTGGTGAAACGATATGGCGGTTATGGTACTGTAACACAAACATATCATAAAATCTCACCTTACCGTCTGTTAGGCTTGGTGAAGCAATTCAAACAATTTAGACGGGTTTTATAGTCCATAGATAGATTTTAATTTCAATTTGATGTATGACGTAGAAGAAAAAAAGTGAAACTTTTCAAATTTAAACACATCTCATCGTCGCTTGTCTTCACCGCGTAGTAATTGATGAAAATCTGTGAACAAGGTTTTATCAGTATAATCATATGGGAACGAAATGGCTTATTTCCATAAAATCTTTGAAAGAACTTGATTTTTGATATCTCTTTCATTAATCGAAATAAATGAAATGGTAAAGAATTATGAATATCAATTATATAAAATTCTAATCAATTTCTCATTTGTTCAAATTTGGATGAGCCCTCAAATTATGGAAGCCCTCATCTATCAAAACTCACCATAGAGATGACGTATCAGTTGTAGAATGGGCCAAAGAATAATATGTTAACAACATTTCATTGTTATTTCGAGTGACTATCAATCAACAGCCATCATGAGCAAGAGCTTCACAAGAAGCTGGCTGGCAGTATACTGCCCCCCCCCCCCTTAATGAACCATTTAGTGGGCATTTTTATCGAAAATTAATCTACAAATGTAAACCTCAAAAAACATAATATCTCATCAAAACCTCAATACACCGGACTCCCATCAACAAAATCTCGATACACCGGACTCCCATCAGAACCTCGATAAACCGGACTCCCATCAACAGAACCTCGATATATCGGGCTCCCATCAACAGAACCTCGATACACCGGAATCCCATCAACAGAACCTCGATACACCGGACTCCCATCAGCAGAACCGCGATACACCGGACTCCCATCAACAGAACCTCGATACACCGGACTCCAATCAACAGAACCTCGATACACCGGACTCCCATTAACAGAACCTCGATACACCGGACTCCCATCAACACAACCTCGATACACCGGACTCCCATCAACAGAACCTCGATATACCGGACTCCCATCAACAGAACCTCGATACACCGGTCTTTCATCAACAGAACCTCGATACACCGGACTCCCATCAACACAACCTCGATACACCGGACTCCCATTAACAGAACCTCAATTCACCAGAATCCCATCAACACAACCTCGATACACCGGACTCCCATCAACAGAACCTCGATACACCGGACTCCCATCAACACAACCTCAATTCACCAGAATCCCATCAACACAACCTCGATACACCGGACTCCCATCAACAGAACTTCGATACACGGGACTCCCATCAACAGAACCTCGATACACCGGACTTCCATCAACAGAACCTCGATCAACCGGACTCCCATCAACACAACCTCGATAAACCGGACTCCCATCAACATAACATCGATATATCGGACTCCCATCAACAGAACCTCGATACACCGGACTCCCATCAACAGAACCTCGATACACCGGACTTCCATCAACAGAACCTCGATACACCGGACTCCCATCAACACAACCTCGATAAACCGGACTCCCATCAACACAACCTCGATACACCGGACTCCCATCAACAGAACCTCGATACACCGGACTCCCATCAACAGAACGCGATACACCGGTCTTTCATCAACAGAACCTCGATACACCGGACTCCCCATCAACACAATCTCGATACACCGGACTCCCATCAACACAGCCTTAATAAATTGAACTTATTTTTACACTGTTTCTTGATACACCGGACTCCCAAGAGCAATAATGCAAACGATGATTCAGTTATATTGTAAAAGTGGAATCGTTCGCGACATCGAAATTTTAGCTTATTTCGCTTGCAAAAAATATCCGCGAATACAAATGTATATCCACAAGCGAATATATGAAACACTGCTCAAACTCTACAGTGTATAATAGTATTATAGGTACACAGTACAAAACAGTACGACTGACAGCGGGAAATTTTTCACAACGCGAATAGTTTGAAGTCTGACTCCGCGAAAAATTCCACTGGCGAAAAACATGACATTTACAGTTTTATTTAATTAGTACAAAATGCGGAGACCTTTATCAGAAATCACAGTTGACTTTTACAGTTTTAGATTCTTATGACAACGCAAATATTTCTAGGGCAAAATGTGTGGAAAACATTTAAATGCGTAATAATAGAAATGACAACTGTCATTAAGAGTGGAAATGTGCTAATTATGTTTTTCGTTGCTTTAAACATGTCTAAAAGTAGCTATGTCGTGAACTTGTTGACTCTTTTCATATACATGTACATCTGTTCTCAATTTAGGAAGAAACTCGATCTGGAGAGTTTCCAGATGCCCATTCGGGAGATGCGATCGAAGAAAGGGCTTAAGTTGAATTATATTATTAGAAGAAGGAAGATATATTACTTTTTATTTTGTCTTTAATGCATGACAAATGCCTGAACATTTTCGAAATGGAAGCCTTTCATATTATGAAATCTCCAACTATCAAATATTTGAAAGTATTTGACAGCAGCAACTCAAAGGCCCCCCCCCCCCCCCCTCATAAACACCCCCCCCCCCCCCTCACCCCCGTGGTTTGTCTTCGAGTACTCCGATTTTATACATCATCAAAGCCTGACTCGGCCTTAAATGTCACCGATCTAATACGTAAATATTATTACTTTATGAAAAACAAGCAGCTAAAACAAGAATAAATAAACAAGAAATAAAAGCTAAAAACACAACAAACAAACAACAACGACGCAGAGTAAATATTCAGAAATTCACTGCGTATGCAATAGCAATAACTTTACACCTGTTGTACGCATACGCTTTGTTGGTAATTAGTCTGATGAAGGTGACAGGGTACATATTGTACTAGTCATCGAAACGTCACATCAAACATATTTTGGTTGCTTATAATAATCTTAATATAAATCTAACTTTCCAGCCTGAAGAAAATGTTTACAAAAAAAGCAATAGAGGGCGTCTTAACATGCAATATATAATGCATATGACGTCACAGTCAATGAAGCATTATGACGTCAGAGTCATTGTTGTAATTGCATTCCGGGATCGCGCAACTCTAGCCTAGCTACGAGCTTTGATGAACACACATTTTCTGCCTCCTTCTTGATATCGAGATAAACATGGGTTGTACATTCACGAAGGTCAGAGATCCGTCACGCGAGACAGACGAGAAAATGTCGGAAGTCCTTAGCCAGACTTCAAGATTTACAGACTACAAGAAAGAACTGGAATGCCATACTGCGCCAGCGACCAGAGATATTGTAGAAAAATGCCACTTATCCCTGTCAGTGACGAATACAGAGGAAGATGACGTGGTTAGTCTACATATGTACCCTCCAAATGACGTGGATGAATCGGAAAGTGAATTGTACTTTCCAATCTACCATACAGAAGCTTCTGACTTACGACAGGATTCCTCAAACAGTGACATACCATCCGTAACAGAGAAGAGTGTGTCCTCTTCCAGACTTTCATCAAGATTATCCAACTTCTTCCGGAGAGGGAAGCGAAACAAAGTACATGTTCAAGACGAGCTGTCACCGGATAGAGACACTGGGACGGGACATGGAGATGGCGATGGCCTGTCATCAAGCGAATGGGACCGACCGCAAACCCCTTCGCGTCAAGACACCAAGAAAGATGCACTGCAAAGAGCCAACAACAGACTGCATAGTCTGTCACAGAATGTTGCTACCACCAGAAATATCCACAATGACCAGGCGCTGGCCCTGATAGACGATATTTTGGAAAGATACGAAAGGTCCGAACTAGAAATAGAAGACGACGGAAGGTCATCATCCTCCTCCAGCAGTGTGATGTCCAGTCCCCGATTCAACTTCCGGGTTTTTGCCAGGCCAAAGGCTGCCAGAGGAACCAGGAACTTTGCCGCCACAGTACCAGATCCAGCGGAAGTAGCCAAGCGTATTGATGAGTTTGAGACGGAAGTGGAGAAACTGATTGATGAACAAGCCGAAGCGACCAAGGACTTCCGAAACAGGCAACTTAGACCAGGGGTAAGCACTGCAGTAAATAAATTGTATTTCTTTTACAATTGTGATTGTCTTTGTGTTTAATAAACAACCAAGCCGGAAGTCACAATTTTGATTAAGAGGAAGTCGGGTTAAGAAAGTGTCTTTGTTTAACTGTAATGTTATATATCTTCAGGCTGCGCGTGGCCCACGTTTGCCGTCCTTCAGCCTCCAGTTTCAGAATCAGAAAGAAGACGCAAGCCTCGAAAAAGTGGCTGAAAAGGGTAGGAGGTACAGCAACTATTTTGCTAACGCTGTGAGTCGTCCTCAGCTGACCGTTCCAGGACTGGCAACAACAGACGACCGTCTCATGCAATGGATGGTCGGGCAACAGAGGAGGGACTCCGAATGGCGATAGAGTGAAGGTAAGCTTTCGGTGATATTAACAACATTCAGGGGGATCTCCGAATGACAATAGAAGACGATCATATAAGAATGTTTAATGAAAGTCGTTATAAAACAGTGCAGCTATAATCCTCAATACATTTACCATTATATTTTATTCACAAGGTATAATACATGAATATGATGCTAAATTACGCAGAACAGCAATGAAATTTGGTGACTTTTGAAATCTAAATTAATGCTAACGAAGTTACTTTCAGTATGATATCAATATGTTTCAGATTTCTCGCACAAACCTGTGACGGTCATGATGATGATGGGAGACCTGCCTTTCCTGCAGGAATTATCGTTATGCGATTGTGGACCTACCCAGGTTGCCAATACATACCCCAAACATCAACCATATTATTGTAACCCGAATTCAGAAGATTTGTTGGTTTGAAATGGACATGGTTTGAAATGGACATGGTTTGAAATGAAATGATATTATATATATATCCCGATTGGATTGTGCGTAGTTCGACCAAACATATAGACACTGACCAGGAATGTGATGGTTGATAGTGATACTTTGAAAACATTTGTTACTAAGGGAAGGCAGGATTCACTAGTGTACTCTCTATTTGTGTAAATATATGATTATTCAAATCGCATTAATTTTCAAATCGAATACAAATTAGGTTGATAATCAATTTTCCTTTTTTTCAATACATTATTGAATGGCCAAAATGAGCTTCCATTTTAACTGATTTGATGGATCAATACTGTGTAACTTATACTGCAGACTCGTCATTAGCAAACTGTTGTTAGGGCCATTGTACGGGTAATGGGAGATAACTCTTACATGAACTTGTATTCACTGTTGAGTATTGACAATAAAAGTATACAAACGTATAAAAGCTTTTCCTTTTTAATTCACACATTACTATGATTATTGTTGAAAGTTTTTCAGTCAATATCTTCATTCATTGTCATCCTCGCAAATTTCCTACTTTACTTTAAATGCACCCCTAAATGACGTAGACTTAGAAATTGCTTGAATTCATCTGATTGTGGGCTGTTCGAATGGCCTTGGGTCGGTGGTCCATGGTCCGTCCGTTTTTTATCTTTCGTCGATCCTTTCTCACATATCTGTCCTAAATTAAGGGGAAAACAGGAACCAGAGACATTCCTAGCGCCCTTCCGTAAGATGCAATCGAACTTCCGGTATAAGCGTTGCAATATTATAACATCTTGTCATTTATTTTCCAAGACTTGTGATTGATAATTCAATAACTTCCATTGCATGGCATTGTCAGTATATAACTCTACTGAATTCAGTTGACATTCATAAGGCTATATTTACATTTCCAGTGTGTATTCCCTAAATGATACTACCAACGATTTTGACGTTTTCACTTCGGTAAACGTTAGTCCAGCGCGTAGGAATACAAGCCGGACTACTATCACGCTTTCGCTATTAGTGTGAATGCGCATTATTCATATGTTACCTTTAATTCAAACTTTGGATGAACTTGATTTTTTAAAACTTTTATAAGCAAATGAAAGCATTATAATAATAAAAACTTAACTTTCTTCAATTTCGAACAGTAACAAACAATGTTATTGTAGACTATACTCTGTTTACTTCTTGAATTTGACAATCTTTCTCACCAAATTGGAATCAGCTGTTTTGGTATTCCATTAGTTGTCCGCTGTTCTGTCAGTGCGTATAACGTTCAATAAATGACGATTGTTACTTTTGTAAGTTGCGTAAATCAATTTTAAAATGTCAAATGTAAATATAAGAAATAATTTGTCTTTTTTGTCGTTTACTGCTGTGTACACTGATTTTTATACAGATATTTCAACATAACACGCTGACGCGCGTCATTTAAAATATCTGTATAAGAATCAATGTACACACCAGTAAACAACAAAAATAAAACTTATTTCTTAAATGAATGTGATTGACCAATCGATTACGTCATCATTACTATGACGTCTTTATTGTCACGTTGGATAGCAATTACCGTCGCCGGACGATGGCTGTTCTGTTCAATGAACAAGTATACACAGTACAGTGTAGATACATAATTTGAGCGAAATGCTGAGAAATAAAAAGTGTATTGTTTTATAATATGAACAGATTCTAACCAGAACTGTCATCCGTAGGATAACTAATACCCCCCGAAGATGCTGTTAGTTCATAATCTTTTACTGACCTTGACTGGCAACTTACAGAAATGGGAATTTTCTTTGAGAAATTCTTCATCATGAATTGTATAAGGGGGATGAAGATCTCTAAACAAAATGTTTCACATAAAGGGACGTAACTCCTTTAAAAGAAGTCGAAATCTGAACTTAAAATGCGGATGCTCAACTACATAAGATACTGATCATCCATGTGAAGCTTCAATGAAATGATGATGGCCCGTAAGTGAAGACAGCTTTTCTGGGCAAGTTATTTTTTTAAAAATGGGGAAAATGTCACAACTCCCTAAAAAGGGTGGGCATCTGAAATAAATATGCCGAAGCACAACTACATGCCATTCATGTTCAGTTTCATCGAAATCTGCAAGGTATTTAAGGGTGGAGATCTCCGGACAATTAAATGCTGACGACAGACATCCAGGCAGGGCGATTCAAGTAACCCCCCCCCCCCCCACAACTTCGTTTCGTTGCGGGGGTATACAAATGGTAACTATTGCTATTGAACTGCTTTGCCCAACTGGACAAGGGCAAATCAAACATGAAACACTTATGCGCTTCATTAAATTTGCCTTTGTCAAGCTGGCATTCATCTTGCCTATGAATTTCAACTGAAGGTAGTTTCATGCTTAAATATTTTGTGTTTCATATTCTAAAATATGTGATATATATCGATTTCTAAAACTTGCGATGTATATTTGATGTCTTGTTATTTGTATTGTAAAGTATTTATTTTTTGTTTGATAAACTTGTGAAGTATATTCGAGAACTTGTCATGTATGTTCGATATTTTACGATTTGCATTGTACAATCAAGTGTTTTGTATTTGACAATCTTCCTTGGGTCTTGTATTTGGTATTGTGTATTGTATTTTATGAAGATTATCAAATACAACGAATCAAAAATACAAATTATCACAATACAAATGAAAAGATAAGATAACAAACATACATCACAAATTTTCAAATATACACATGAAATATTGAATACAAAACACAAGATTGTGAAATGCTGATAACAAGATATTGAACATGCGTTACACGTTTTCGTACATACAACACATATTTTCGAATATGCATCATGAAATATTGAATATAAACCACAAGGTTATCGAATCCAAAACACAATATTTTGCAATACAAAATGCAAGATAATACAATACAGTAAACAAGTTATCGTACTTATATCACAAGTTTTCCGGATGTTAGCGCGCGGGGAGTTTATTGTGGGAGGAAACCTTTGTCTTTATTAATTGTTACACAATAAAATTTTCTGAACCACTTTTTCGTAACTGATTACAATAAAACAGAAGCATTCAGTTAATGAAATGGCCATATGAAAGTTAGATAAAAATTCGCACAGCAACACAACAAACTCAACACTTCTCTCATCAGTGGTTTGTCTACAGGTACTATGGTTTGCCTGCCTTGGTATTAAATTTCAACGAGCTAAAAATGTAATACGCAAATACCAGAACTACATAAACACACCAAATAACAAGTTGTGCGATAGCTAGCCCACTTGCCTTTAACCAAGGCGGCCGGGGTTTGATTCTCCGACCGGACGCGAAAAAATATGGGGTGACCTGCCTGACCACGTAGGTTTTCTACTTGGAACTCCGGTTTCTTCTCACAATAAGACCCCCTAGCGCTGACATCCGGGCCAACAAGTGTGATTAATATAAGTTGGATAACTTGTTTCGTAATTGTAGAAAAATAAAGAAAAAATATGTTGTATTACCAAAAACAAAACATTCATAATTACAAATAAAATTAAACTGATTTGATACAAATTTCTGATTGTAAATAAAACTTTAACGAAAGGAAACGTTACCGCTTTAAGATGTACAAAATGTACGTCTCGCTGTATGTATGTGTAGTCGTTGTTATTGCTTAAAGGTTATTTTGAGCCATAAGATGGAAGAGGAATGCTTCGTGAATTATATTTCGAACAACATCGGGTTTTAGGACTCACACAACTAAATCAGCCTATCACGAAGTGTTTCATACGTTTGTAGTCCCTACCGAAAATTTGTTCCGGCTAAGTACAGTAATTCTGAATAATCTAAATAGGTAATTGTTGACATATTCTGCATTGAATGAAATCTATAGATATTTAACTTTACAAAAATGTATACTTTTGGTAGATTTTGATATGTGATAGCGGATTGATATGGGGTCAAAAGTCAGAGGGTGTTCCCGTCCCATTTCACTGGTTTGATATGTAAATTTCCAGTTGTCCGAAGCAGACGCCCGTAGCGAGCTAAAATGCCACGAAACTTCTGATAAAATGTCATTTGAAGTCTTTGCCATGTATGTATCTGTGAATCCAGGCAGTTGTCACTAGTGTTGAACTTTAAATATTAAAGTTATTAGCTCCAAAGCTTAGTAATAACATATAGTAAATTATTTAGTTGTGTGAGTCCTTTAACACTGTCAGAATTACTTCATTATCTATCAACGTATAGTTGACAATAAATAGCTTGTCCTCATACAGCGTTCACATCCGGGTACATCTAGAGCTAGGCATTACTTTCAGAAATGTCTGGCGCCTGTCACATCGGTTATCTATTGTGCTGGAGAATGTTTCCAGAATAAAACAAAGATATCTTAAACTACAAATAACAATAGGAACACTGACTGTTTTCGGCAGACTATCGAGGCCCAACTTCTTTCTGTACCAAGTCGAGGCAACACCGAAAATGGAAAGTAAATGAATCCAAATTTAGTTACAAGTGTACTGTATGTGCGTATTATAACGCGATGCGACTATGTCGTAATTTGGTACGATTACTGTTAACCAACTTATTTTCGGGAGCGATTAATTTTCGCATATTTCGCGGTTAATTAAAATCCTCAAAGATTAATCCCCGCGAAATAGTTCCAATCAGGGGTATGCCAACTGTATGGGAACTGTACTGTACTGTACTGTACATAGGATTTGTGAAATAAGGATACACTAAGTTGGTTTACAGTAGATGACGTGTTCGGTCAAGATTTTCATCAAATAAATACGTCACAGTATAAAGATTTAAGAGCTAAAGATTTCATGTGATGGTCAAGTAGAGACAAAATAGCTATACGGTAGAAAAGATTTACGTTTTTCAGGGGTCTCATATAATGTAAAGTAGTAATGGCTCCCTGATAAATCATTAATGTGTTAAAATCGAAAAGACGTTTACATTAATTTTGTACCATCCAGGAAACAGATTGTAATGCACTGTATGAAACACGTGCAACATATTTCTTACATTAACTGTTGTCTGAAATGTGGATTGAAGTCAAAACATTGTCAGCAATGAAACAGAGTCCAAACAGGGCCAAAAACTCGACTCTAAAATCGAAAAACAAAATAGATAAATAAACAACAGCGATGGAAAGAAACATTCAGACGTATTCATTAGAGGGCGTCTCAACATTATGACGTCACAGTAAATGAAACATTATGACGTCAGAGTCATTGTTGTAATTGCATTCCGGGATCGCGCAACTCTAGCCTAGCTACGAGCTTTGATGAACACACATTTTCTGCCTCCTTCTTGATTTCGAGATAAACATGGGTTGTACATTCACGAAGGTCAGAGATCAGTCACGTGAGACAGACGAGAAAATGTCGGAAGTCCTTAGCCAGACTTCAAGATTTACAGACTACAAGAAAGAACTGGAATGCCATACTGCGCCAGCTACCAGAGATATTGTAGAAAAATGCCACTTATCCCTGTCAGTGACGAATACAGAGGAAGATGACGTGGTTAGTCTACATATGTACCCTCCAAATGACGTGGATGAATCGGAAAGTGAATTGTACTTTCCAATCTACCATACAGAAGCTTCTGACTTACGACTGGATTCCTCAAACAGCGACATACCATCAGTAACAGAGAAGAGTCTTTCTTCTTCCAGACTTTCATCAAGATTATCCAACTTCTTTCGGAGAGGGAAGCGAAACAAAGTACATGTTCAAGACGAGCTACCACCGGATAGAGACACTGGGACGGGACATGGAGATGGGGATGGCATGTCATCAAGCGAATGGGACAGACCGCCAACTCCTTCGCGTCAAGACACCAAAAAAGATGCACTGCAAAAAGCCAACAACAGACTGCATAGTCTGTCACATAATGTTGCTACCACCAGAAATATACACAATGACCAGGCGCTGGCCCTGATAGACGATATTTTGGAAAGATACGAAAGGTCCGAACTAGAAATAGAAGACGACGGAAGGTCATCTTCCTCCTCCAGCAGTGTGATGTCCAGTCCCCGATTCAACTTCCGAGTTTTTGCCAGGCCAAAGGCTGCCAGAGGAACCAGGAACTTTGCCGCCAAAGTTCCAGATCCAGCGGAAGTAGCTCAGCGTATTGATGAGTTTGAGACGGAAGTGGAGAAACTGATTGATGAACAAGCCGAAGCGAACAAGGACTTCCGAAACAGGCAACTAAGACCAGGGGTAAGCACAACAGTAAATTGATTGTGTTTCTTTTAAAATTATGATTGTCTTTGTGTTGATATACAACCAAACCGGAAGTCACAATTTTGATTTAGCGGAAATCGGGTTTAGAAAGTGTCTTTGTTTGATTGTAATGTTATATATCTTCAGGCTGCACGTGGCCCACGTTTGCCGTCCTTCAGCCTCCAGTTTCAGAATCAGAAAGAAGACGCATGCTTCGAAACAGTAGCTGAAAAGGGTAGGAGGTACAGCAACTATTTTGCTAACACTGTGAGTCGCCCTCAGCTGACCGTACCAGGACTGGCAACAACAGACGACCGTCTCATGCAGTGGATGGTCGGTCAACAGAGGAGGGACTCCGAATGGCGATAGAGTGAAGGTAAGCTTTCGGTGATATTAACAACATTCAGGGGGATCTCCGAATGACAATAGAAGACGATCATATAGGAATGTTTAATGAATGTCGCTATGAATCAGTGCAGCTATTTTACCATCATATTTTATTCACAAGTTACAATACATGAGTATGATGCTAAATTACGCGCAGAACACCAATTAAATTGGTGAATTTTGAAATCTAAATTAATGCTAACAAATTTAATTTCAGTATGATATCAATATGTTTCAGATTTCTCGACCAAACCTGTGACGGCCATGATGATAATGGGAGACCTGCCTTTCCTGCAGGAATTCATCGTTATGCGATTGTGGACCTACCCATGCTGCAAATACATACACACAAACGTCAACTATCTTGGGAAGTGCCGACGATTCCCGATTGGATTGGTCGTAGTTCGACCAAACATATAGAAACTTGCCAAGAATGTGATATCTGATTGTGATAATCTGAAAACATTTGTTAATAGTGCAAGGCAGGATTCACTAGTGTACTCTCTATTTGTGTAAATATATAATTATTCAAATCACGAAAAAGTGTTAATTTTCAAATCGAATACAATTTAAGTTGATTATCAATTTTTTTCAATATATTATTGAATTGCCAAATAACTTTCCATTTTTTTTTTATTAATAAATACTGTGTAACCTATACTGCAGACTCGTCATTAGCAAACTGTTGTTAGGGCCATTGTACGGGTAATGGGAGATAACTCTTACATGTAGTTGTATTCAACGTTGAGTATTGACAATAAAAGTGTACAAACGTATAAAAGCTTTTCCTTTTTAATTCACACATTACTATGATTATTGTTGAAAGTTTTTCAGTCAATATCTTCATTCATTGTCATCCTCGCAAATGTTCTACTTTACTTTAAATGCACCCCTAAATGAAGTAGACTTAGAAATTGCTTGAATTCATCTGAGTGTGGGCTGTTCGAATGGCCTTGGGTCGGTGGTCCATGGTCCGTCCGTTTTTTCTTTATCTTTCGTCGATCCTTTCTCACATATCTGTCCTAAATGAAGGAGAAAATAGGAACCAGAGATATTCCTAGCGCCTTTCCGTAAGATGCAATCGAACTTCCGGTATAAACGCTGCAATATTATAACATGTTATGATTTATTTTCCAAGACTGGTGATTGATAATTTAATAACTACCATTGCATGGCATTGTCAGAATATAACTCTACTGAATTCAGTTGGCATTCATAAGGCTATATTTACATTTCCGGTGTGTATTCCCTAAATGGTACTACCAACGATTTTGACGAGCGCGTAGGAATACAAGCCGGACCACTATCACGCTTTCGCTATTAGTGTGAATGCGCATTATTAATTTGTGGATGGACTTGATGTTTTAAAACTTTAATAAGCAAATGGAAGCATTATAATAATAAAAACTTAATTTTCTTCAATTTCTAACGGTAACAAACAATGTTATTGTAGACTATAATCTGTTTACTTCTTGAAGTTGACAACCTTTCATACCAAATTGGAATCAGCTGTTTTGGTATTCCATCAGTTGTCCGCTGTTCTGTCAGTGCGTATAACGTTCAATAGATGACGATTGTTACTTTTGTAAGCTGGGTAAGTCAATTTTAAAGAGTCAAAATTTAAATATAAGAAATAATTTGTCTTGTTAGTTGTTTACTGGTGTATAAACTGATTTTCTTGTACAGATATTTCAACATAACCTGCTGACGCGCGTCATTTGAAATATCTGTAAAAACATCAGTGTACACACCAGTAAACAACAAAAAATAAAACTTATTTCTTGAATGAATGTGATTGACAAATCGATTACGCCATCATTACTATGACGTCATAATTGTCACGTTGGATAGCAATTACCGTCCCCGGGCGATGGCTGTTCTGTTCAATGAACAAGTATACACAGTACAGTGTAGATACATTATTTGAGCGAAATGCTGAGAAATAAAAAGTTTATTGTTTAATAAGATGAACAGATTCTAACCAGAACTGTCATCCGTAGGATAACTAATACCCCCCGCAGATGCTGTTTGTTCATAATCTTTTACTGACCTTGACTGGCAACTTACAGAAATTGGAATTTTCTTGGAGAAATTCTTCATCATGAATTTTATAAAAGGATGATGAAGATCTCTTAAAAGAAGTTTTTCACATAAAGGGACGTAACTCCTTTAAAAAAGTCGAAATCTGAAATTAAAATGCGGGTGCGCAACTACATAACATACTGATCATCCATTTGGAGCTTCAATGAAATGATGATGGCCTGTAAGTGAAGACAGCTTTTCTGGACAAGTTATTTTTTATCAAGAATTAAACATTTTTGGGTTGTGTTTTTAATGTTCACTGGTGTTAGACAAGGGTCTGCAATGTCATTCATGCCATTTAAATGAAATTTTCAAAGTCAAATTGCACTGTCACTGGGGAAAATGTCACAACTCCCTACAAAGGGTGGGCATCTGAAATAAATATGCCGAAGCACAACTACATGCCATTCATGTTAAGTTTCATCGAAATCTGCAAGGTATTTAAGGGTGGAGATCTCCGGACAATTAAATGCTGACGACAGACATCCAGACAGTGCGATTCAAGTATACCCCCCCCCTCCCCCCCCCCCCCCCCCCCCCCCACACACACACACACACACACACACACACACACAACTTCGTTTCGTTGCGGGGGTATACAAATGGTAACTATTGAACTGTTTGCCCAACTGGACAAGGGCAAATCAAACATGAAACACTTATGCGCTTCTTTAAATTTGCCTTTGTCAAGCTGGCATTCATCTTGCCTATGAATTTCAACTGAAGGTAGTTTTATGCTTGAATATTTTGTGTTTCATATTCTAAAATATGTGATATATATTGATTTCTAAAACTTGCGATGTATATTTGATGTCTTGTTATTTGTATTGTAAAGTATTTATATTCTGTTTGATAAACTTGTGAAGTATATTCGAAAACTTGTCATGTATGTTCGATATTTTACGATTTGCATTGTACAATCAAGTGTTTTGTATTTGACAATCTTCCTTGGGTCTTGTATTTGGTATTGTGTATTGTATTTTATGAAGATTATCAAATACAACGAATCAAAAATACAAATTATCACAATACAAATGAAAAGATAAGATAACAAACATACATCACAAATTTTCAAATATACACATGAAATATTGAATACAAAACACAAGATTGTGAAATGCTGATAACAAGATATTGAACATGCGTTACAAGTTTTCGTACATACAACACATATTTTCGAATATGCATCATGAAATATTGAATATAAACCACAAGGTTATCGAATCCAAAACACAATATTTTGCAATACAAAATGCAAGATTATACAATACGATTAACAAGTTATCGTACTTATTTTAAAATTGTTACACAATAAAATTTTCTGAACCACTTTTTCGTAACTGATTACAATAAAACAGGAGCATTCAATTAATGAAATGGCCATATGAAAGTTAGATAAAAATTCGCACAGCAACACAACAAACTCAACACTTATCTCACCAGTGGTTTGTCTACAGGTACTCTGGTTTGCCTGCCTTGGTATTAAATTTCAACAAGCTAAAAATGTAATACGTTAATACCAGAACTACATACACACACCAAATAACAAGTTGTGCGATAGGTAGCCCATTTGCCTTTAACCAAGGCGGCCGGGGTTTGATTCTCCGACCGGACGTAAAAAATATCGGGTGACCTGCCTGACCACGTGGGTTTTCTACTTGGAACTCCGGTTTCCTCTCACAATAAGACCCCCTAGCGCTGACATCCGGGCCAACAAGTGTGATTAATATAAGTTGGATAACTTGTTTCGTAATTGTAGAAAAATAAAGAAAAAATATGTTGTCTTACCAAAAACAAAACATTCATAATTACAAATAAAATTAAACTGATTTGATACAAATTTCTGATTGTAAATAAAACTTTAACGAAAGGAAACGTTACCGCTTTAAGATGTACAAAATGTACGTCTCGCTGTATGTATGTGTAGTCGTTGTTATTGGTTATAGGTTATTTTGTGCCAAAAGATGGAAGCGGAATGCTTCGTGAAGTACATTTCGAACAACATCGGGTTTTAACACTGTCAGAATTACTTCATTATCTATCAACGTGTAGCTGACAAGAAATAATGTGACCTCAAACAGCGTCACATCCGGGTACATCTAGAGCTAGGCATTACTTTCGGGAATTTCTGGCGCCTGTCACATTGGTTATCTATTGTGTTGGAGAATGTTTCCAGAGTAAACCAAAGATATCTTAAAATACAAATAACAATAGGAACACTGACTGTTTTCGGCAGACTATCGAAGCCCAACTTCTTTCTGTACCAAGTCGAGGCAACACCGAACACGGAATGTAAAGGAATTCAAATTTAGTTACAAGTGTACTGTATGTACGTTTTATAACGCGAAGCGACTATGTCGTAATTTGGTACGATTACTGTTAACCAACTTATTTTCGGGGGCGATTTAATTTTCGCATATTTCGCGGTTAATTAAAATCCGCGAAGATTAATCCCCGCGATATAGTTCCAATCACAGGTAAGCCAACTGTATGTGCACTGTACTGTACTGTACATAGGATTTGTGAAATAAGGATACACTAAGTTGGTTTACAGTAGATGACCTGTTTGGTCAAGATGTTCATCAAATAAATACGTCACAGTACAAAGATCTAAACGCTAAAGATTTCATGTGATGGTCAAGTAGAGACAAAATAGCTACGGTAGAAAAGATTTACGTTTTTCAGCGGTCTCATATAATGTAAAGTAGTAATGGCTCCCTGAAAAATCATTAATGTGTTAAAATTGAAAAGACGTTTACGTTAATTTTGTACCATCCAATAAAACAGATTGAAATACACTGTATGAAACACGTGCAACATATTTCTAATTTAACTGTTGTCTGAAATATGGATTGAAGTCAAAACATTGTCAACATTGAAACAGAGTCCGAACAGGGTCGAAAACTCGACTCAAAAATCGAAAAACAAAATAGATAAATAAACAACAACGATGCAAAGAAACATTCAGGCGTATTCGTTAGAGGGCGTCTAAACATTATGACGTCACAGTAAATGAAACATTATGACGTCAGAGTCATTGTTGTAATTGCATTACGGGATCGCGCAACTCTAGCCTAGCTACGAGCTTTGATGAACACACATTTTCTGTCTCCTTCTTGATATCGAGATAAACATGGGTTGTACATTCACGAAGGTCAGAGATCAGTCACGCGAGACAGACGAGAAAATGTCGGAAGTCCTTAGCCAGACTTCAAGATTTACAGACTACAAGAAAGAACTGGAATGCCATACTGCGCCAGCTACCAGAGATATTGTAGAAAAATGCCACTTTTCCCTTTCAGTGACGAATACAGAGGAAGATGACGTGGTTAGTCTACATATGTACCCTCCAAATGACGTGGATGAATCGGAAAGTGAATTGTACTTTCCAATCTACCATACAGAAGCATCTGACTTACGACTGGATTCCTCAAACAGTGACATACCATCAGTAACAGAGAAGAGTGTGTCCTCTTCCAGACGTTCATCAAGATTATCCAACTTCTTCCGGAGAGGGAAGCGAAACAAAGTACATGTTCAAGACGAGCTGTCACCGGATAGAGACACTGGGACGGGACATGGAGATGGCGATGGCCTGTCATCAAGCGAATGGGACCGACCGCAAACCCCTTCGCGTCAAGACACCAAGAAAGATGCACTGCAAAAAGCCAACAACAGACTGCATAGTCTGTTACAGAATGTTGCTACCACCAGAAATATCCACAATGACCAGGCGCTGGCCCTGATAGACGATATTTTGGAAAGATACGAAAGGTCCGAACTAGAAATAGAAGACGACGGAAGGTCATCATCCTCCTCCAGCAGTGTGTTGTCCAGTCCCCGATTCAACTTCCGGGTTTTTGCAAGGCCCAAGGCCGCTAGAGGAACCAGGAACTTTGCCGCCACAGTACCAGATCCAGCGGAAGTAGCCAAGCGTATTGATGAGTTTGAGACGGAAGTTGAGAAACTGATTGCCGAAGCGACCAAGGACTTCCGAAACAGGCAACTTAGACCAGGGGTAAGCACTGCAGTAAATAAATTGTATTACTTTTACAATTGTGATTGTCTTTGTGTTTAATGAACAACCAAGACGGAAGTCACAATTTTGATTAAGAGGAAGTCGGGTTAAGAAAGCGTCTTTGTTTGATTGTAATGTTATATATCTTCAGGCTGCGCGTGGCCCACGTTTGCCGTCCTTCAGCCTCCAGTTTCAGAATCAGATAGAAGAAACAGGCTTCGAAACAGTAGCTGAAAAAGGAAGGAGGTACAGCAACTATTTTGCTAACACTATGAATCGCCCTCAGCTGACAGTTCCAGGACTGGCAACAACAGACGACCGTCTCATGCAGTGGATGGTCAGTCAACAGAGGAGGGACTCCGAATGGCGATAGAGTGAAGGTGAGCATTTAGTTATAATATCGATTAGAGTATGAACAATCAGGAGGATTTCCGAATGACAATAAAAGACAATGATATATAAATGTTTTTTTATGGATGCTGTATATATACATTGTACTAAATGCACTAAATGCAATTACGAGTTATTTACAGAATACTTACTGCATATGAATACGAACATGATAATAAATTGCGCAGTAATGCTTAAGGAGTACAAGTATAGCAATATGAAATCAGGAATAATTATCATTTATAATTGTATTTGTTATATTATAAAAAAAATTCTTTTTTTCTTACGAACTTGAAGTAAGTATATGATTTTAAAAAAAATATCTTTCAGATTTCATAAAGAAACCAGTTGCGTCATGATGATAACTGGATGGCCTGGTTTTTCTGCAGGAAACAATTGTTGTGCGATTGCGGAGCTGCTTTAAACAAAGAACATTCAACCCAAAATATTAAGTTGGTGTACGAAAACAAAGACCTACACGTCACCCATCCTGATGTGACCCGAATTCAGCAGATTTATTGAAAAGTGACACAAACTGGAGTAATATATGATGTATAAGAACATTTGCTTATGTAAATAACGTGCAACCAATAATGTAATCATAAACAGTTTTTTCTGACACAAAGACATTGTCTGAAGTGTTGAGACTAGCTGTGGCGGATTGGTCGTAGTTCGACCAAATATATGGAGACGTTAAGCCCGGACTGTGGCTAGACTCACAACATACTCTTACTGAAGTTAATCAGTTTGTGAAATGTACAGTGTGTAAAATGTCTATAAATTGTGAATAAAGATTGATCATTATTAAATTTATGAAAAGTATTATTTTTCATATTGTACGAAATTGACATTTTTTTTCTGTGTAACTTTTTAGTTTTATTTACCTATTTGAAGTGGTGAGTGTCATTGTAAATTTACAGGTAAAGGGAAATAACTCTTATACATCGATGTGTGAACGTATGGAGCCTGCTTATCATTTGGACGATTTTACAACAGTCATTATATACTGTTTAACTAATTATCATCTTTTGCTCCGAATTTACCCTTAAATGTGTTAGGATCAGAAAATGCTTGGAATTTTAGCCACTATCATTATTTAATTGTCCTGTGTCCATGGCCTGTCCATCCGTTGGCTGTCTTCCGTCGTCCATCCGTCGTCAGTCTTAAAATGATTCTTGTTATCGCAACTTCTTGAGAAATACAGGATGGATACATTAGTCCCCTAGTTGTGCCCTTTTGCTTTTAAAATTGATCGGAAAACAAACTTGCTGACGGAGGACCGTTTTTGAATAAGCTGTGAAAAATGTATCGCTGTTTTAAGAGAAAAAAAAAATAAAACTGCCTATGATCAGGAGCAAATAAGAGGATTTGGTAGTTAAATGTAAACACACGCATAACACAACTGATATGCGCCATCATCACCAATAATTTGTCATCATATATATTTGCACACACCCACTTACCATATCAAAATCCACAAATAATAACAATGATAAGACAAAATCACAATAATAAAATACACACGCCAGAGAGAGGTGGTAAAAAATATAGAGAAACTCTTTAGAAATGGTAGGTATTTTTGTTTACACTGTATGCGTAAACCAAATACAATTTCTGCCATAATTAGCCATTTCAGTTCATAATGTAGCCATGGCCTAGATTTGAATGGAAGTCTGCCGCAATGTAACCTGCATCTATATGCTAAAATGTCTTCCATGTACGAGGTAATTAGTCCTTTCAGTACCATGATTCAATCGTGACCTTTGACCTCATGACCTCGGAAGTTGTCAATAGGGTTATTTGAATTAAAGGGCCAGTCACAAATGATGCTTGGATCTATCATGTCCTACTTAAAATACAACATTTTAAGCAAAATTAGATACACTGAGGGACCAAAAGCATTACCATGGTGTATACCTGAGCAAGATGATATGGTGTAACGTAAAGAGCATATACGCACATCCTTCGTTTTTCAAAGCTTCTGTCGGAATAGCACTGCCCAGCCACGTACTCATTTACAGCTGGATAGACTGGAACAAGCGGGGTAAATTGTCTTGCTCAAGGAAACAACACAAGTGCCGTTGCAGGGATTCGAGCTCGCAACCCTTCGATCACGAGCCTGGCGTCCTACTACTTGACTGCCATGTCTCTAATATAACTTAGTTTCATTAATTGCTGGTCGAACTGCCTCTCAATATATATCGACATATCATGAATATTCTGAGTACATTGTGTTCTGTAGAACCACTTATTTTGCTTAAACACCCTCATATGTGATCCTCGTTGAATAAGTCAGTAGAGTCATTGATTAAATACACTTTTCAAGCTCTGCAAGAAAGTGGATACACATCCCTTACACTGCTTTGGTTACATTATCAGAAAAATTGGATGCACTGGTCTCAAAGAAAGCTGAAATGAAAGAGAATTGATAAATCAAAATGTCTATGCCACAACCCCCCCCCCCCCCCGTTTTTACAGTTACAATTTTCCTGTTTTTCAAAACACTGGGGGCGAAATCCAAGGCTTTATCCTCCTTTCTTGCTTTCAATCAATGTCTTGAATAACCGTGAGTGCTTTTCGGTGCCACTAACTTAAAAAAAACTGTGCTGCTTAACGAAAGCGCTAGAGTTAGCATGTTTACAATATATTGTATTGGCAAACAACAATACATGTATATTGTACACATATAATATTATTAAACATTTTGTTATTGTTGAATTATTTTGATGCAAGCAAATTAGTCTCTGAGACATCGCGAAACGTCGCAAAAAAAAACAACGCGCAATGCTGCATCTTTAGAGGTGTGAATCACTCATCAGAGGTTTACAGGTCTTCAGTTCGGTCATTTATTACATGTAGCTCCCCCTTTTCATCTTTCACTTCGATACCAATTTTGCAAATATCCCACAGACATCTTCATTTTTTTATTACAATGTATTTATTGTGTTTATTATGCAGTATAGATTTTCTAATTTTCTGATAGTATAACGTTTAGCTTTTCGAAGTCACCTATCGAATGCAGTTAACAAAATTGTCGCTTTCAAAGAAAACGGATAAGCACTTTCACAACGATTTCTACAAGTGCAATTTTTTACATGTCTATAGTGAAGTAAACACGAAACAGATCATAATTCTATTGGCTGCGTCGTAATATTTCTTTCTTACTCCAAAACTAAAATATACTGGATATTTACTCAAGGAAACGCGTGTCAGGTTTCTTTTAAAAATTGCAAGGGAAGGCGAAAACCTAGTCTGTTCACTCAGGTCAGCCCACATTTGAAGAGAAGGAAGGTATTAAAGAAGAGCTAATTAGTTAGAGACAGTCTATTAGAATAAAACCTATAATTACCGTTATATTTTTTAGAACAATCTATAAATAAAGTTTCAATTTCCTCCATTTTCTTCTCTCATAATGTGTCTCGGGTGTGTGTGTGTGGGGGGGGGGGGGGAGGTCGGGGGGTCGGGGGGGGGGGGGGGGGGGTCGGGGGCGGTCAGCTAGTGATTATTCGCGCTGCCTTGCGTTGTGCCTTTTCTACTTTCAAAGAGTGCATTTCTGAACACCCATCCCAATTTCACACATACATACTCAAAAGGAGATACAATATATCTCTTTTCAATATAAAATGATTTCCTTAACATAAATTATTAACTTTTTTATAACTGATTTATAAACTGTATTAACGTGGTTATCCCATTAGGCAGCTGAACTCTTAGTACCCCAAGATGTCTAAGTCGGGATTAGTAAAGTTAAGGCATTCATCCGTCGTCACACACAACGTCAAGGCCTTCGTCGATTTCGACAGCATTAGATATAAAGATCATTTCAGTCTTGTCTGAATTTAAAGTCACCAATCAAGTGTATAAGGATTTGCTCAAAGATTCGAGGTTTCTGTTTCGTACTTGTTTAATTTTTTGACAGATAAAAGGGAGATAGCATCAGTGAAAAAACACGACTCTTATACATCGGCTATGTCGTTTATATAAAATAAGAAGTTTTGGTTTGGGTAAGCTGTTGGTAGGTGGAGGAAAGTAGGAGTACCCGGAGAAAAAATAACCGACCTATGGTCAGTACCTGGTAACTGCCCCACGTGGGTTTCGAACTCACAATCCAGAGGTGGAGGGCTAATGGTAAGATGTCGAAACACCTTAACCACTCGGCCACCGCGTCCCCTATATAGATAAGAAATAAAAGTGGACCTAGAGTCAAGCCTTGAGGCACTCCTGCCTGGTGCCGTCTGATGAGAAATGCACTGCGTACAGAAATGTAGAAGGCGAAAACTTATATTTCAACTTAATCTACTGGATTATTTCCATACAAGTATCAACGTCGATTGAAACAGCAAAATGACTAAAAACGTCATGATTAACAGGAAGCATATACTACATGATGTAGTTAACGGCGCACCCACCTCTCATCAAGGCGACCGGATAAGTTAATCTCATTGAGTAGTGGCACGGTACATAATACACACATTTGCGTAGTAAAAGATTTGAAATTATACAGAACTTTTACTTAATTTTACTTAAAAATTCATAAATTAAAGGGGTTTTACACTCCTGACCCTTCTGCTTTTACATTAGTTTAGAAATTTGGATTCCCACCTTTTGGCCCCTAGCATCACTGAAGAGTCCTAGGAGGACGAAAAAGTTATATGGTGCAGTTTACTTTATTTTCCGGCATGCTGCATCTATTACCAAATTTAAAAAGTGCAGCATATGTGTGTATTACCAGTTCCGTGTTATAAGATCATAAGACTGGAGTAGTTATAATGACGTCATTACGATTGTGACGTCATAATCATAACGTTTGAAATAGCTGGCCGATACTGGCTGTTGGCTGTTCCTTTTATTAGAAAACTACCTTAAATTTTCAGAACAAATGTAGAATATAAATATGAATGTATTATCAAAACCAATGTAAAAATGTAAATATAAGCATTAAACATCATTCTATTCCGTGTTATAGGACCATAACACGGAACAGAATGATGTTTATGTGTAAGGGGTCAACCGCCCGACCACATTATGTTCACATAATATCATTTCAATCATAAAATAAAAACCAATGGTTGTCAAAATGGTTCATTTCGATAAATACATTTTATTAATAATGATCATATTTACATAATAACGAGAAAATCGATATGAATAATACAGTTACATCTGAAATGTAATGTTTCTTAGTAACCACAATGAATTCAGCCGTACTTGACAAAAAAATCAATGCTTAATCGTAATGAAGCTCGATCACGTCACAATCCACTTAAAGTGGCAATCAGAGATTATCGCCGGCATTTTCAATTGTATCTCCATCCTCTGTATTCTGTATTGGAGGAAAGAAACATTTAACATTGCTGCTTTAAGGAAATCGATTACCGCAATTGAAGGCTTCATAAACGTTTAAATGAATGTCTAATTTGTTCAGCGACAAGTTCTCTTTGAAGATATTATAGATGTCATTTCATTTAAATGAAAATATCCTTTGATGTGCCTTTTGGCACGCTATATCCGGCATTACATTTTTTTTGCATGTTCGGCTGTACACCAATCTAGATCACGGTTTGTCTAGAATATCTTTCCTGTTTTTTCACTTCTTCAAAATGAAGGACAAATATCGGAAACACATTCAGATCAACTTAATCAAGCCAACTCCCCTTTTCGGTCGTTTCTCAATTCAGCTGTTTTCTGTTGAAGAACATGAACCATATTCACAACTGAACAAGAATGCCCTTATTGTCCAGTCATTCAAAACTCAGGCCTCTTTAGCTGTAAGTAAAAATGTCTTGACTATTGATGTGAACTGTATTTGGAAATAAATCTCCAGGCATTTCAGATGAAGACGGGACCACATTTATCATCGACAACAGCTAAGCACTTCCGGTAAACACTATACGAAGACGTATGGAATACACTATTGATAATGAATACAAGATGTCCAATTTTGACCACGTTGAGTTATTGAGATTATAATCAATGTGCTGATCCCACAAATAAAATCACGTGTCAGGGAGGCTAGTGATTTCGTGCATTCCCAGGGAGCCATATTCCGGAAGTGAAACAACTGTGTCGTCATCATCGCTCGTGTGGGCGGAAGGATAACTGACCTAAAACAAACAAAAAAGACAAATTGAGTAAATGCAATCGGGAATCCATGAGTAGCAGTATTAAGTTTTTACATCAGAAACACTTTTATGATCTTGTTTTATGCTCAAAATATTGTAATATCTTTTTTTACCTTCATCTATGTTTTCTTCTCGGTTGTAGTGATAAGATGACGTAACACACACATATGCTGCACTTTTTAAATTTATTAATATATACAGTATGCCAAAAAAATGAATTAAACTGCATCATACAGCTGTTTCGTCCTCCTAGGACTCCTCAGTAATGCTAGGGGCCAAAAGGTGGGAATCCAAAATTTCTAAACTAATGTAGAAGCAGAAGGGTCAGGTGCGTAAAATCCATTTTTTATGAATTGAGAAGTAAAATTATAAAGTCTAATTTAAAATCGTGTACTACGAAAATGTCCATATTAAGTACCGTGCCATTACTCGAATGAGATTAACTGTGGCTATGGAGGCTCCAACGAACCTTGGGGACCAAACAATCCACCAGCAGAGTTTGCCACCCCCTATCATTAAAGATGACGTAACACACACATATGCTGCAGTAATAGATATAGTATGCCGAAAAAATGAATTATACTGATTACTGATAAATTAATCCTTTAACTAGTATGGCTATGTCTTATCATGCGGTATCGAACAAAAACAACTTGGCATCAACAGGTTTTACATAACAATAGTTTAAATACACTAGAACCACAGGGTATTTACGACATACAGATAAAGTTTTCTCACATTTCCTTGTAAACAAGATACATCTGTCGTGATCATTAGCGTGTCATCTCATTATGCAGTGTAAATTGAGTCAAAAATCAACAATAATGAAATGAACTTATCAGATATTTTGCCAGACATGTTGTGGTGTATGAGAATGAACGTGAATTCTTGTGGTTTTCTTCTTGTCTTTTTTCTCTCGTTCACTTTCATTTTAAAAATTTTTCTTTGTTTTTTCAATTCATCTATAAAATTCAAAATATAAAAATTATAGAATATACAGTAGTATATATCAATGTTTATAATACAATGATATTCAATAATTCTATTATATTCACTGAATAACATTGTCATAATATCAAAACTTATATCTTTATGTAAATTTTATTCAACTTAACGTATAATCTATATTTTAAGTTGTTTTACATTAGATATCCTCCAGTCCTACTCTAATAGTACAATATTGTATGTAAATCTAGATCTATCATTAAAAAAATTACAATGAAGTAAATAGCCCATGCATCAAGAGATGAGTTGAAAAGTAATACACCGATCCACAAATGCTACGTTGGCTCCGCCCATTCTATCACGTGACCACGGGTCGGACAAAAAATAGTAAACAATGGCGGCGAAAACAAGCATAGAATGTGTGCCAGAACTAGCCTCGGTTAACGGCTGTTGTCAGACCAAAGTTCTTTCAAAACGTTCTAAAGAGAGGGAGTATACTTTCTTAGTTAATGGATACATTCATTCCTTATCAATTTTCCCTTGAACAGACTCGGATTATGTACATCTTAGGGGTAGATGTTACCGTAGTATGAGGAAATCGGAAACGCCGCTACTCGCGTTGTCGTCAGTTGGCAAACGCCACAGAAAGTCACTGTCCGTGTGTTACAGGGTTTCTCCATTTAAGTTTATACAAAATACTTTGCTATTCCTAGCTACTTCTTACAAATTCTTCAAATACATGTGTAGTCAGTAGGCCTATATTCGTATATAACAGTCGCGAACTCGCCGTCATGGAGAGTATCATTGTCCCTCAAGTCGTGATAGGCCTATGTACAGGTCTACTGAATCTGCCGAATTCGTGTGAAGTTAAAGCCCAAGATACTAGACCAGGCCTTTCAATATTCCAACAAGTATATCTGCAAGTCTAACATGATCTTAAAAAAAACTGAAATGTGCTTAATTAATAGTGTTGTTTTTTCTTCTTCTAAAAAACATTAACTGAAATACAGTAGGCCTATGGCTAGCTAATGACGTTTTTATTTGCAGGATGTCGGGTACATGTTCCCATATTGTTGGGTTGGTGTTCACAATTTTACATTACCAACAATTGGGTATAAAAGTACCATGTGAGCTTTCTTGTACAAGTTAACCACAACAATGGCATAAACCAAGAGGGCGAAAAATTTCCCCTGTTGCCCTCAGTGCCAGGACTTTTGCAAAAACAAAAGCTAACTTACCAGAAAAAGGAGACCTGTCATAAAACAACCACCTGATTCCAATTTAGTAATTAAGCTTAGGTTAAATAGCTACACATTCTGATCTGTATCAGCTAGGCCTATTGCATGATTTTTTTTCTGAAGAAAATGGCTTCCATATTGCTATTACAACCACAATTTACATTTTAAAGTAATATACATGTACAGTGTACATATATATGGTTTCAAAATATATTATTCAAAGTATGTCGGAAGAAAATAAAAGAGAGCTTATTTAGACAAAGCCTGTTGCTCAATCTCTTTGATGATCAATTTGATCGATAAAATACATTTGAAATAAAAAAAAAGCGTCACGAATTCAATATGACATGTATGATGATACATTCTACAGTGTACTGGGCTCATAACCATAGCTTACTTTACTTAAGTAAAATGTGAAAGGAAAAAGTAAACAATTCCTCCTGTAAAATGTAGACAGAGAAAGTTTAGCCCTCTTAGTAAGATTTATGATGTTTAGCACTTGACAAAGCCTCGTGATAGAATTACATGTAATTAATCTTACCCTCGGGTTGAGATTTCTCAGTCTACATTTAACAGCCTGTCACATAGGTGCTTTTATACAATTATTCACTTTTACTTGGTAAAATGCTGTGATATTGATCCCGGCTTCGCCTCAGTCAATATGTTTCCTTCTGGTCAATATCACAGCATATTAACCAAGTAAAAAGTTCGTCTCAGTCAATATATTTCCTTCTGGCCAATACCTTAGCATATTAACCAAGTAAAAAGTTCGTCTCAGTCAATATGTTTCCTTCTGGTCAATTTTACAGCATATTTACCAAATAAAAAGTCTATAACTGTTTTATTTTATAACAATTAAAGATTAAAGATGACAAACGTGAATTTCAAGCTCTTGTCGTGCGTCACTACCTATTTCCAGGATCTATTTTTAGCGGTGCTGTTATTAACCGGTTCGCCAGTCAATATCACTATTAAACAAAAGTCACTTGTAAGCGATTCATCCAATGACAGCTGCCATAAAACAGAATATATAATAAATAATATTATTCTAATACATCAGACAGAAAAACCCGATGTCATACTTTAGTTTTCTGTCTCGTCCGATCGGCTTTGCACAGTACACACCGTGGCATAAGTATGGAAACATTTATTTATCTTGTAGTATATTCTTTGTATTTCCATTTGTTTTTAAAGAATTTTCCTGACATCGTTTATGAAAATTTTTTGATGAAATTCGGTATACTTATAGAAAATTGTGCCCTGCTTCATCTCATAATAATTGCACTGTTATTCGTTGTGTATGATCGACGTATTCGTGATTTCTTTACAACATCCATGTTTTGAGACGCCATTTTGACGTCATTTTGGTAATGTTATACAGGAAAATGGCGCCACTCGGAAATTATCACTGTAGATAATTTTATTTTGCTCCATAAATACACAACGGGAAGTTAAACAAAATATTATGAGAAGAAACTATGGCGATTTCTGTACAAAATGACTAAATATTGTGAAACTCAACCCATAAACGAAGTCTAGAAATTTCATTGAAAACAGTTTGAAATACAAAGAATATATAGCAAGATAAAGAAAAAGAGTTTCCATACTTGTGGCAGGGTATATGACATTTTGCAGACTGTTTACACTTTTATGTGCTGATGCATGTGTTCATTGCCTTGACAATCTGCATGATAAATATTGTGTTTTGTCTTGAGAGATTCATTATTTTGATGTTGTTCAAAAAATAATCTTAATACATTTTTACAAAAAAAAACCATTCAAATAAACCGTAATGATACGGTCATTATTATTTTAGCTCCAGAACTGATACTTATCAATCAAAGGAAAGGTGCAATTTTTTTAGAAAGTCAAAACGGATGTTCATGGTTTTTGAGTTTATTGTGATGTTGGAATGAGCAAAATATACTTTTATGATCAATGCGTTGGACTAGGATTTTCAAATTTGACAAAACTGTCTAATAGGAATCCCATAAACAGCTACAACCATGTTGTTTTAGCGCTTCAAACTAAAAATAAACGAAGCGCAGTTACAATGTACTACACAAGGAAGACCCACACTGCCATCTAATTCAAACAACTGTGACACCTCTCCACGAAGGCAATCTATTTCAAGAAGAAACTCACAGGATAAATATGAGGTTATTGGGCTGCATCCTTGAGGCTTTATCAAAGGTTTAAAGGCTAAAGTGTCTGACACTTCTCTGAGCAAATAGGTTTGCTAATTGTAACGTAATCATTTATAAAGGTCAGTGTAGTGTAATAACAAGTGCTTTAACAAAAGAAAGGTTGACATATTAAATTTCAGTTCGTTTAGGCCGGTTAAATTAAAAATGAATACATTTGTCTATCGATATATATATATATATATTTCTTCCTTTTTTTCTAGTGCGTATTTAAACTTACAATGTAAGTATTTTTCAAAGGTCCATCTCTTGGAATGTATATGCGTACTTGTAATGCTATCATTCATTGATGAAGCCATAAAAATTCAGCAAGCGGCTGTTTTAATATAGTAAATGATTGTAACTATAATATGAACAGTAAATTTCAAGTGAAAAATCAGAGAACACCAAAGCGTCAACAAAACCATAATCCGAACTCAAAATCGATTAAAATAGAGGCAAAATAGGAACAAAGGAAGGATTTACATTGAGACCTTGTAAAAGTACAAGATACATGTAATAAAACCACGTGTTCCGGAAGAGTAAGCGTCTTCTGCCTCATCGACGACACCCGCCATGTAAGTCTTGGTCACATCCAAGTAAACATCAATCTTCAAAATGAGAACCGAGTCATCATTGTCAATCACAACAAGGGCAGTAGATATAATCAAACTTCTACATATTTGTAAGTTCAAAGATTTCATCTTTGATTGTTTGCATGAATGACCAGCAATTGGAGTGCATAGGGCGTGATATTAGACTTAGAAAAAGGAATAAAAATTTGATTTTAAAAATTGTAGCTAAATGTGCATGTCGGTCATAATTATATCATCAACGCAGTCGTTAACTGAAAAATCTGCAAAATTAAATATAAGGCCATTTACATTTTATGAACATCATTTAATTTCGTATAATCCTAAAAAATCGTGGTAATTCCTTATAATTTCATTTATAAAAATACCTATTTAATACATAGGTTTTATACAATGATTTGGTATTAATTATGACAAAAGCAAATGGTTTTGCAAAAAAAAAAAAAAAAAAGGTGCACATATTTCACCTCTTAACAACTTCAACTAATAAGAAGTTCGATTACAAAATACCGAAACAAACATGGCGGTAAATTACGTTTTCACTTTTTGCGTTGTCTGATTTTTGAGGTTATACAATATAACCTGAAAATGTTTATCATTTATATAAACTTAATTTATTTTACAACAATTATGAAACATATTAAATCACTCTTGTTATTTTGTAGTTTTCTAAAGAGAATATATCAAAATCTGTAAATGCTGACAATTATATAATTCAAAGAAGTTCATAAAAGTTTATCAAAATTTCGTTTTAACAATTTTTCAGTTTTTGGTTTTCCGTTTCCATCTAAAAGGTCAGTTGCACACGTTTTATCTACAAAGCATGGTAATTTTGCAATTATAAAGAAAATTAAAGGAAGGTAAAAAAATGAAAATTAATTATTTATAAATGATGTCAATAATCAAATCTTAAGAAACCTATAACAGTTCATCAATATTTCGGTAATCATCACAAACTGTCCTATATTTGATATATTTTACAAACAATTGCATATTGTTAGATATTTTCTCTATTCCTTTGTAACTTGGTAATTAGATTGACGTAAAACTTTGTCACAATTAAGAAACGGTTCTTAACGTCAAGACTGCGTGACGACACACCACATCTAAAATGAAAATTTGAATAGATTCAATAATGAATAACGACACAGTTTGAAATGCTACCATAACGTTTTTTGTGAGGTGAAAGTGAATCACCGGTAATTATATCTGAAATTAAAATAAAATCCAAAAGTGTTTTGAAAAAAAATTTATCAATTAAAATTCTGTAAATCCCTTTGATTTTGCATATATTTTATTTCGCGAGCTGACTATTTTAAATATATTCACGAATACATAATTTCGCGAACGTATATCTAAAAGTGACGATTACGATAGAATGAACACGGGAATATCAAGGATACAAATAACCGCGAGGTATTTGAATTCACGATTGAATTTCCTCGCGAATTAACGCGAAAATAAATACCTCACAAACATACATGTAAGTGATTTACAGTAGGTGCTTAATACCAACCTGATAATCTGAAATATATAACTAGTAAATGGTTCTGAAGTAAAAGTTCATATTGATTTCTTAAAAGGTTACATGTATACTTTCGTAGATTAAAAGGCATTTTTTTTTTGTTTTATTTAAGCATTGAACTGATTTCAGTTGGCATCTATAGGCAATATGAATGCTAACTGGACAAAGGCAAATTCGATGAAGCTCGCTAGAGCTTCATGTTTTATTTGAATTTGTCTAGCTGGCATTCATATTGCCTATGAATGCCAACTGAAAGCAGTTAAGTACCTGCACTTACATTTGTCATTTTTAGCTTGCCTGTTCGAAGAACAGGGAGAGCTATTGCAATATCCACGGCGTGAGCGTGAAAATGGTTAAAAAGAATGGTTGAGTCCGTTGTGAAGTAACTATAAGTCCTACATCAACCAAACTTACATGCATGATGTGTCTAAGGATACATAGCACATGCTAACCTTCGGATGCTGGATTTAACCTTTATTTCCCGCTTGAATGACCATGCTTGCAGAATAAAGTGACTACACAGTAAATATAAAATTACGAATTATGTGTGTACAGGCGAACATTGGGTGGCTTTGACACCATCACTGGGTAAAATATGTTCATAAAGGAATTTTAACTACGTTTTTTATTTCTCGCAATTAGCTCAAATAATGTACAAGTATCAATAGTATATGCTTATTCAATGAAAAGAACAGTCATCGGTCAGTATTCGAACGTAACAATTCTTACGACATAATAATGATTACGTAAACAATCAGTCCATGACATTCATAAACTTATAAATGCCAAGTGAAGTCGATAGGTTACATATGGTAAATATTTAGGCATATTTATCATATATTATACATCACAGAGGTAGAAAATATCTAAAACTTTGAAAACGATAAAAATATGTTTTAGATGAAAGAAATATTGCTTCACAAAACATCTCGTAAAATATAATTATAACTTCTGTATGACATATAGCTAGAGTTACATTGTAGCTCATGAAAGTCCGAAGACTTATTTCGAATGATGTTCCTTTTGCTATGGTAATGTATTCAATCTATTTTGTTAAAAAAACCGATGGTAAGATATTTTTCCTTTAAAGATTAGACATTAAATAAAAACAGATTTATCATCGATATTAGCACTTTACTATCGTTTTAAAAAAATTGAAAAATCAAAGTATAGTGAAGCTTTAACAAACCTTTATGTGAATTAAAACTTGATAAATTATAATATTAACAAAAGAAGGAAGCATCGACGACATTTGTAAATTTAGTGCATATCCAAGTAAAAACCACGTACTCGAAGTGAAAACATGGGTATTTCAAAAGTAAATTGAAAGCTTGAATACTTCAAAAGCAAAGTGAAAACTCGAATATTTTAAAAGTAAAGTGAAAACTTGAATATATTAAAAGCGTGATTCGAGAGACCAATTCGATTTTTGTGTTATTATTCCAAATTTCTTGTAGTTATTTTTGTAAGTTCAACAGATGCATGTCTGACGGAAAACGTTGATTATTTGTTAAATATTTCTGGTTGAAGTTTATTTTGCAGAAAACAAAACAATTCAGTTTTCGTTTGTAAAAATGACTATTAAACCAATTTTAACTTACCTGTTGGGGAGAACAGTTTTTTGGCATATCCCATGGGAATTGCGGCTTCCTTTGAACCAATACAAGGTTGTCGTGAATGTTTCTAAGTTTAGGAACGACGTTTTCCTGTCCAATATTCTCTGTATTTGGCATGTTCTTCCTATGGAAGCTAGCAGGAGTATGATCATGATCAACAATCATATCCTGCAGTTGCTTGATGTAATCTATCGCTACCCGAAGAGTTTTCACTTTTGACAATCTTTTCTGTTTCGTATGCGAAGGCACATGTTTCCTTAAACGTAGAAAGGCGGTATTTACAGCTTGCACGCGCCTTCTTTCACGTGCATTTCGACGCTCGACCACTTGTGGCGGTTTTTGACTGTGAGGAACATGTCGATAGGCAGGCTTCCCTCCATTTGGTTTCTTGCTTACTCTTTCTTTCACCGTCATGGCAGTTTGACGAGAGATTTGAATAAACCTGCTGTCTGATCCTGAAGCAGGAAAATAGTTCCCACCTGCTTGGTGCTGATGCTGCCCTCTCGAAGAGATATGGTGATGACAGCTTGACATCATTGTAGGTAGATCGAAAGTACAGAGTGTCAACGATTTCAGTCCACTTCTGGAATGTCCGCACGCAACCGACGACAATGAGGGCCTACCGGAGATTGGCTCTTGCAATATTAATGAGATACTCGCTAACAGAGATCGGATACTGCAAACGGAATAATTATTTCAGATTCAATAGAAATAATATAGAAACTGAATAAGACCTGTTCCCGTTTGCTATAAAGGCAGGATGATGTCACAATCTTATTCAAAAAATCAAATATTTCACATTTATATGATTATGTGAATTTTCGATTGCCATTTGTTTTAGATTTATCATACATTGAAATTCGAAATCTTATGGCGAACTTATTTATCTCAGTGGAAAATCAATAGACAGACGATTTGTGAAACTGTGTGCTTACTTATACTAGCTGTCGACTGTTCTTGATTAACACATTTCTACGTAAACGTGCGTAGTTTTCTCATATTCCTTCGTCAGCAACAAAACTGTCAACTAATAAAACAAATTAAATACGTCACTCACCGGCAATGGAAAAATTGCTGATTAATGGTATCATTTAATCTGTCCTTAAATAAAAATTAGATAAAGATAAAAATGTTAAATAGAAAAATAAATTAACAAATAAATGAAATGAATGCCACCTATCTTTGTTATTCAATATATTAGTTACATCCTAATTATATCTGAAACAATATACTTATACATACTGTTATTTGATATTTTATTTGCCGGTATAAACTAAATATATAGAATATATATATTGTCTCAATACTTATATACACTTAGTATGGAGCAGATTTTGTTAAGATTTTGTGTTTGCATTGTTTTTACTATATACTTATATCAAATAGTGTATGTGCATTTTTATTATGAACTCGGATGGTAAAAAAAGTGTTTGTTCCATTCTTGCAGTTTTGATGCCATCCACGATGCTACCCAGTAATCCCCAACCCGACCCCAATACTTTTTCTCCTTCTCTTCCCTGCACATTTTAAATACATGTATATGCCACATAAATTTATTTTTGTACCATTGATATAACCCAATAAAAAAAAATAATGAAATAATGTATTAACTAAATTTGTACAATATTCCTGAGGACGTCCGCTTGAATCCTTCACTACCTAACTTTAAAGCCTATGTCCAGCAAAACACTAGAGGACGCCCCTGAATATTATTATGTAGGTTCGCGATAATGGCAAATATATCATACCAGATTACGTCTCGAAGGCTGTTCTCTAAAATGCCATCTATACAGAAATCCTGTAGATAATCCCCTATGTTCATTTGGACATTTTGTTGAAGACTATCCACACTTTCTATTGCTTTGTAAAAATCATAATGATTCATGTCAAATGGTAGTTGACCCCTTTGCCTTACCAATTAAGTGTTGATGTATTACTATATGGTGATGTTTCTTTAACGTGTGACCAAAAGATAAACATTTTTAATGATACGCAAAATTATATCAGATCAATAATCAGTGTCTCTCTCTGCCTTATAACATGTTCTATCTTTCTTTCGTAACAGTTACTTGTGTACATATTGAAACAATCACTGCAAAGTTATATATGCAGTTTTAATTAATCTTGTTATATAAGACGAGAATGACTATGCATAAGTACAATAGTTCTTGTTTCCTAATCATCAGAATAGTAATACATTTTGTAATCTGTATATATATATACATAAATAAATATGATTTAAACCAAATATATAGAAAACGTTACCCCTTTCTAAATGGATAAAGTGTTTATATCTAACAACGAAAGACGACTGTATTCCAAAATGTAAACATCTTAATTAGCTTTATAATTTAATTTGGAGCGTTTTTGGTTTGATAATTTAAATAAATTAAAAAGCCTAAAACTAATGTGTCAATATTTATATACATCATTTCATCATAATGTACTAGCACATGAGCGGTGTTTTTGAGTTCTGAATTCGTGTTAAAAAATATCAATACAACTATGTCATTTTAATACCCCGTTTTACTGATGGTTATTTGCTGTATGTTTATGACGCGAAAGGCGATGATCAATATAATGTCCTGTGCCTGATGCCGCTTATAATTTTGTGAGAATTAGGTGCATTTTGAAGTATTTTTGATTGGGTCTAATGCCGTCACATTGGAATTCTAGTAACACAATTATCTGTTTACTTATTACTACCCGTAAAATATCTACATCAAGTAATATTTTTAATATAAGACATTAATAACACTTACTTTCGTTATAAGAGGACGAAACAGATGTATGATGCAGTTTAATTAATTTTTCAGCATACTGCATACATTGCTAAATTTAAAAGGTGCAGCATATGTGTGTGTTACGTCCACTTTAGCAAGATAAACAATAATCTATGCTTCCATTTCAAAGAAAAAAGCAGCAAATTCGCTTTCCAAAAAAAAACAATTCTTAACATGAGTTTTGGAAGTGAATTGTTGATAAATGAAGGGGAATAACAATATACATTCATCTTGTGGAAATGTTTTTAAAGTATCAAATCGAAAACTTCAATATATCAGCGTCCGCTATATACACCGATGGTGCATGGTCTTTACAAGCTATGAAAACTAGTTAAAACCCCAGAAACATCATTTCAAAGATGAAGCTCAGATACAAACACGGGACTTGTATCTTTTAGTTGTTTGTCCCTTTTGAACTCATCAGTACGGTTTGGTGTGGAAAAGTTGAAATTCAAAATTCGTCAGGTAATATCTTAACCCTTAATTTGTATTTTGGGAATACATTTGACGAATAAAATGTATTTCAAACAGACATCCATTATAGATAGTGACGCGTTGGAATCTACAGCACAGAAACTGAAAATTGAAAAGTCTATGCATTTGAGAAAAAAGAATCTAGATATTCTCGATTCAAATCGTACTTGTATCCGGTTCCTTGTTAGCACAAATTAGAAAATACTTTTTTGCCTTCACTGACAGTGTTACCTTTCCTATTTTAAAAGGCGATGTTTTTCAATGACATTTGATAAAGAGGCATGGTAGTCTGCTATGCCCATTTCCCCAAAATCGTGTTCCGCTAGTGTGTGCTTGCGCTTCATGATATAATATAACCGTGATCTATTATAACACATACTCGGGTATGTTTATACAGATAACTCTATCGGAATCCTGTGTCTAATAGCAAATCATTGTAAACAATACTTGCGCTTCATGATATAATAGCTACTCATTAATATTGTTTTTTTCGCATTTCATAAATACCAACTTAAGGAAATATGGACTGTTTTCCGCTATACCTCTTTGGAAACGGTTAGCTGATGTTGGGTGTTTTCTTCAAACCTGTAGCTTTATGAAATCTTAAAAGACAGTTTTGTATAAATGAAAACTTCAAAACAAAAACACAAGTAACTTACTAAGTTCACTTAAGTAGTGGTTCTAATACACTATAAGAAGTCATTAATCTACATTCCCATTAAGAATTATGGGACAACAATGGCGAAAGATTTGCTGTTGAATTCATAGATTTTCACAATACATTACAGAATTTGATTTTCTGCATCGCCATATTTGAAGAATCCACAAAAGAAACACGTCAACATAAGGTTTAAACCATAATTCATTCGTGTTTATCATAATGTACAGCCACAAAATAAATTCATCGTGACGATTGGGAATAAAATACGAGTTTTAACTACTTTTAATATAGCTCTTCTCGACGATCATAATAAACGTACGTTGATACTTTATATTGTTTACATCTGCAAGAACGCATGTGCAACTGTTCAGAATGAAAGACAGAACATCATATTAGGAAGATTGGGAGGGTAAAGTACATTTTAACTGACAGGGTTTACCCTGTTTGAAATATCTTTTTAGAGAATACCGAATCGTCAACAAAATCATAATCCGAACTCAAAATCGATTAAAACTAGGGGCAAAATATGAGACCCTTATGAAAGTACATGAATATAAGACCAGGTGTTCTGGAAGAGTAAGCGTTTTCTGCTTGTGTATACTGCAAGTATGTTATTCTCCTTAATGAACTTAGACACCAAACACAAATCAAACAAGAAGACATTCTAACAATTATTTTCACTTAATTAACCCAGATATGCTTAAAAAATGTATCCCCGAAAGTGCACACGATCTGCTTCATCGACGACACCCGCCATGTAAATCTTGGCCACATCCAAGTAAGCATCAATCCTCAAAATGAGAACCGAGCCAGGTAATTCCTAAATCGAAAATTTCTGGGGTTTCTGAGATGTTACGACTCCGTGCTTGCGATCGATAAATAAAAGTGTGGATCATTATAGCTTTTTAGGGAAATATATGGAATGAATGGAAGCTTCTCGTTTTTTTCTAGTATGAACGGAAAGTAAGTTGTTATAACTGTTTTGTAACGTGGTCGAGATTTTTTCTGCCACGGAGTTGCATACCTTCACCCTTTTCAGTATTTGATAGTCGATTTTTGTGAAATTTAACCGCTTGACGTATCAAGCTAACATTTTTTTCATTATGGTTTTAGATGATTAATAACTTAAAAAGAAAATGCGTATCGGAAACTTTTGTATTAATCCGCGTAGCGGATTAATACAAAAGTTTGCAAGCAATTTTTTTTCATAACCCTATGAAACTGAAGAATATTTTCAAATTCAAAACATGTTTTTGTACAATTTGACTGATCTAATAACGGATTAACGGATAATTTTTTAACATATCAATACGCAACGTCATTGTGACGTCTTATTTTTCGCGCCATTTTCGGATAATTTTTTTCATAGAGGTATGAAAGAAAATCTCAACCAATCAGAAAGCGGCATTCTGCATACAATCAATGGAACATTGATTATTTAACAGTAATAATTGACAAGCTTTGAAGTTGGTCACGGTTCCTTTATAATCTTCAAATGACGGATATGCAGCCTAGCGATTGGTCATTGTTTTTTCCTGAGCGTGCCCTCAGTTTTTCCATGACATATCCCAGGGGTGTAGAGAGCGTAGGGGAACGTAACCCTTGGATATCGAGGATGCTCGCGCACCAACTTGACATTATAGTGACAAAATGTTTTACGTCACACAGCAGTATTTAAGTGTTAATATATAATCCTTTTTCTTATTTGACAGAGTAAACTTATGACTTCCAAGTTAAGTAGAATGTGTTTATATCAATGGCTCAACAAAAATGTGCGAAGTCACAGCAATATGTGATAACTTAAATGACTTCGACAATAATTTCCGACGTCACAGCAATAAATTATGTGTTAATCTAAATGACTTCGACAACAATTTCCGACGTCACAGCAGTATGTGTTAATTTCAATGACTTCGACAATAATTTCCGACGTCACAGCAATATGTGTTAATTTAAATGACTTCGACAACAATTTCTGACGTCACAACAGCACGTGTTAATTTGAATGACCTCGGCAAAGACGTCACAGTAAAATGTGTTAATTCAACGTGTCTTATAAAATGTGTTCTTTCATAACATGATCAATACATACATCTTAATTGTGTTGAAGTGTTAGATACACGGGTTCTCGTCAGTATATTTCTTAACATTTAGATTGTAGGAATAGCTTGAAATTCGTTTGTATCATTGGAAAGGTAACTTAAAGGTTGTGTATACTACAAGTATGTTGTTCTCTTTAATAAACTTAGACACCAAACACAAATCAACCAAGAAGACATTCTAATAATTATTTTCACATAACATAACCCAGATATGCTTAAAAAAGTGCGCACGATCTAGTGTCTGAAAGCCAAACCAAATTGGAAATCGGAATCAATAATCATCGATTGCTTTTTGTTGAAAAAAAAATAAATAAATAAAAAATAAAAAACTTTAAAAAAAAAACCAACTTTTAAACAAAATTTAAAAAAAACAACAAAAATTAAAAAAAACAAAAAACAAAAAAACAAACGCAAAGACCGTCAAATGCGAAAATAAAATCAATGTATAAAGCAAAACAGATGTAACTTCTGACTTCACATCAGTGAATCGTTGAAAGATAAAGAGTGATGATTTACATATGTATAGTTTGAGACACTAAGCAGCATTTGAAATTCACAATACATCACATTAATATAACAGCAATTATAAAACAAGTGTTAAAGAGGCATCACGTTAAAACTATATTTTGTTTATGCTTATTTAGAATTATTGTATATATGAATTAAATGTATACTCTTGTGGAAAATTAATGGGCGATTTACGCTGAAATATGTTCTCAAAAATTTTAATTAATAATTAAAAAAGGGAATCACTATTCGTTGATCAACGATTTGGACATGCAAATTTTTTTGCATCACATATAATAACGCATGCGCATAACAAGCTAAATCGGTAAACAAAAAATGGCGATCTGCGTGACCTACATGTAACTACCAAGCGAAAAGTGGCCGAATGGTCAAATTTTAACGTAAGGATTATATTACGGAAGCATAATGAGGGATGGGAAGTATTCAAGGGAGAGACTAACAGCCCAATTGTTTGCATTGTTACAGTTTTCTTCTGGATAGCCGGTGACACAGTTTTGATTTGGTTTTGGGGCTTCCCAAGGGATAACTCTTTCATTCCTTTGTTACATGAAATGCGTGTGTAAAACTTGAAAGCGTGTATTGTAATATTCCCTTTATAATAATCCAGTAAAACGGCACTATTGAATTATATTGCTGAAGAGAAAGACCTTTTCACATACAAGAAAAAACGTATGGGGGGGGGGGGGGGGTTACGTTATAAAACGCCGGTATCCCGGGCGATTGAGTTTAATGTATACAGATTCAATTTGGACAAAATGAATAAATTTATGTCATCATGTGCGGATAAAAAATTCTTGTCATACCTAATCTAAAAAATACGGATTGTACAAATATTATCGGGTTTGGACCCCGGTATTAATTTTGATATGAATCAAAATATATGCATTATATAAGCGAAGTCATTAATTCATAAAAAAAAAAAATCACATACATGTATGTCCCATGTCTGCAGTTGTGTTGAAAATGTTAACGAACCTTTAAATTTACATAAAAAAAGTAAAATGAATCATAACATATATAAATGGATTAAGTATTGGACAATTATCTTCTCGACAAGTTCAAAATTTGATATATATATTATACATGTATTCTACATGTTTAGTGCGTGGTGCGTCATATGAGTGCACGGACTTCCGTGATAAATATATAATTGTAAGTGTTAAAGTATGTTGACGCTGAAAGTTGGATAGATTTTAGATGAATATGTAGAAAGTCTGAAAAAAAATCTTCAAGACATCGAGTTGTATAAAAAAAAATCGGAATAATTTCATTTTATTTTTGCACTTTTCAATGCATGCACACCTTTTGTGAAATGGTTCTAAATGAGGATTCGTGAAGATAACTTTTTACAGAAATTAAGGTTTGCCCTATGGTTGTCATCGTCGGAAACCCACATGACACTGTTAAACGTACAATGTAAGATAGTGCAGTGTCGTATTGGTTTCTGACAATGCATGGCTAACGGTCTCAGTCAGGTACTGATGTCGATAAATGATGAAGAGATGCCGACATAAATTTCTTCATATGAATATCGTGTGTAATTAACGTCTGATTATTAATGTGAATATGATTCAATAAATTGATACACGGACTTTGTGTCTGGTTCATCATCGGACCTATACATTACGCGTCCCCTCCCGTTGGGCCCCATCGTCGACATGCGACAAAATAGTCACGTGATTGACGCATGATCATCGCTATTTTTATCGGGCTTTCCCGAGAAATGCAATTTTGCAAGTGGCTTATAAACACATTTTGAGAGGACTTTGAATATTGAAATAACAGGAAAATGCATCTGGTAGTGCAGACAGCATGGTCATTCAATAAATTCATTGTAGACTTCCCCGGGATGCCCCTTTAAGGTACATTGTAACATAAACTGTGAGAGGACATCGGGATACACACGTGGTCAGGCAGGTGAATTCAATATACATGTACCAATAAATCGACCGGGGAGTCGAAAAAAAATATACACAAATATACAGAATATTTCTCGATGAGATCAAGAAGGCGACCATAAAACTTGCCCATAGTCTCCACCAACCTGCATCTCTCGAATCCCTGTGCCGTAAGTTTGTTCTTCAGCAGTTGACATCTATCACGAAAATCTCGATTTTCAGAGCAAGCCCTAGAATAACGAATCAACTGCGACATGTAAACGCCATAGGATGGAGAAGCATTTCATTTCATTTCAACAGATTTTATTGACATATAGATGTTAAATTGTCAAAGGGTTGGGCAACAGGCACAGCCTATGTAAGCCCTCTCCATATAAACAATACACTGGTGGCAAAATTGTATACGAACATATACATGTATATATATTGATAAATTAAGTATGTCATAAAATAGCCAATTAATTAAACAATTAATGGATCTAATGGTTTTTGAATGAAAATTATGATAAATATTTACTGAAAATTACAACAAACATATATACAGCAGCTCTGTTATATATATTGGTTATGGAAATATAATCTTATAAATTTAGGCTGATAAATTATTCATTATGAGATCAATATAATTTTGGACCAGCCAGAAGACACGGAGTGTAGGCCGCACTGTCCATGGTTTCACTTAGACCTACTACATCTGGTCTCTGGCTGGCAGATACAAAATTAACTATTAATATACCAAGACATAATAAGGAAGAATTTCATTTAAGACTTTCCATTTAATATATAATAACATCATAATTGGTGTGAGCTGCATAAGAATAGATACAGCACAACCTGTCCAAACCAAAAGTCAGTGGTATCAAATACTATGACCAGTCCATACAGGAGTTTGGACTACCAAGGCAGAATAGGGTTAATTTAAGGAAGAAATGTCCGTATTAAATTATAAGGCCACTACATATAGTTTTCGAATTGTAAAAGTTTCGGTTTAGACAGGTTATACTGTAACATAAGCATTGGAACTCAAGACCAACATCCAAATATCTAAGATAACTGATTTGACATAAATAGGGGAAGAAAAATAAGTAAACAGATTACAGCTTAAATTCTGGAAATCTTCTAGCGTTTTTGATGTATGCAAGAATATGTCTGAATATTGAGATGTTTATTTTATTGTCACACAGAATGCAACCATATAAAAGTACTGATAAATTAAAATGATCATGAATTATAAAATTGTGTATGTTTTCTCCCAATAAGCCTCTTTCTGTATCAAAAATAGGGCAGTGGAGAAAATAATGTTGCGCAGTTTCATTTCTAAGTTGACAAATGATAATACTTCATTTTCTATACATTTTACTTTTAAAAATTGGAGTCATTTCATTTCCATCATTTCCATCATTGGATACTGAAATAAGATTCTTAAATTTTGCAATGGATTAATAGTATCTAGATCTAGAGCATTAAATTCACGAAAAGTAGAAGGGAATTAAAGTAGCTATTCATATAACTGCTTGACCTACATAAAGGAGTATTAAAATACATATTTCTGCGTAAAGCATACATGTCTGGTTCTGGTCGATTAATAAAAGGATTTACTGAATCAGTTAGATAATCAGGGGCTGCATTATGCAAAATCTTATACATTAAAATTAACTGTTTTTTTCCTTCTTTCCTCTAATGTTTCTCAGCCTAATTCCTTTTATAGTTTTTCGCATACCAGTTATTATTCTTGCTGCTTCAAGCTGTACAGATTCAATTAGATTTTTTAGATTGATCGGTACAATTATCCCAGAAAACATCAGCATATTCTAATAATGATCTAATATAAGATCAATATAATTTTGTTAATTAATTTCTGCTTAATCTATATTTCATGGCCCTAAGTAAGCTTATTCTTTTATATGCTTTTTCAAAAAAGTTTGAATATGAATATTCCAAAATCCAGTTTCATGAAGTGATATACCAAGGTGCTTATGATGGGTTACATTAGAAATTATTTCATCTTGAAAAAAATTGGAGGTATAATAGGATATTTTTTCCTTGTACACAATACTGATTTTGTCTATCCCACATTCTTGCACATTGACTTATCCTTTCCAAATCATGAATTAATGTCTGGGATGCTTGTACCAAATCATCATCAATTATAACATATAATGAGGTTTCATCAGCAAACAGTTTAATCTTACTCGACACCAATTCATGGAGAAGCAGGGATGTTACTTTCAAGAAAGGGAAAGTTCACGATCGGAAAATCGATTTCGTCACGTTTATCATACAGCTTAGTAGTAAGTTGCCCACGTTGGTAATAGTTTAAAGATCGTGGTAAGAAGCTGATGTAGGAGAAACTGTTGTGTCTTTAATCTCAAGTTCAGTGGGGTATATACGATCGACTAGGTCAGCAAACTTCTTGTTGTTTATAGACAACACATCGTCGATATACCTGAAAATGAAATTGAAAGATTTGGCAAGGTTTTAGTTACCCGTCCTGATAAGCCCCTCGACAAATTCAGCCTCGTATGAAAACAAGAACAAGTCAGCCAAAAGTGGTGCACAGTTAGTGCCCATTGGAATATGCCAACTGTCTGTTGGAAAATCTTTCCTCCGAACTCAACAAAGATATTGTCAACCAGGAATGCAATCATTCGTACTATATCTTCCTCTGTACTGTATATTTCAACCTAGCTTTTGTTGTGTTTTTTCACAAAGTATGCTCCAAGATAACCCCGACCGCCATGCGTCAACCAACCATCCATGCAAAAATTTGAATGTCATTGAAACAAATCGCGAAGTTCAGAAAAAAAATAGTAATGAATGTATAACCTGTCCATAACGTCAAAATAGTGAACAGATTACTTGTGTGGACGTACCAGTCATATTTTACCTAAAAAGGAAACATGCCCTATTTAGGACGCCATCCACTCTTTTTCTGTAAACAAATCCCAGCAGGTATTCGGTTACGACCAGACTTAGGGGTCGCCTGCGCGGTGGCCGAGTGGTTATAGTGTCCCGACTTTCTACTTCTAGCTCTCCACTTCTGGATTGCGAGTTCGAAACCCACGTTGTGCTTGATTTAATTTATTTTTGTTTTACGTCCTATTAACAGCCATGGTCATTTCATGACGTGCCACGTTTGTTTAGGTGGAGGAAAGCCGGAGTACCTTGAGAAAAACCACTGACCTACGGTCAGTACCTTGTAACTGCCCGACGTGGATTTCGAACTCGCAACCGAGAGGTTGAGGGCTAGTGGTGGAATGTCGAGACTCCGGCTCTCTTCCACCTCCAAAACCAGTTACGTCCTTGAAATAGGACGTAAAACAACATAAAACAAACCAACCGACCGTCTTTAATATTTTAATATATTAGTAGTTAGAACCTAGGAGCATTTTCGGAAGATTTTAACTCATTTTGCATTGCGTGTTTTCCTTCTTTGTATCTTTAACGTATAAACATTGTAATGTTTTGATTGAAACACTGTCCAAACACAGCAATAAGCAGTGGTACAATCATAAAGACATAGACATTATAACACATACAAGCACATAAAACAAATAGATAATATTACTGTAATAATCACAGGAGGAGAAACATCTACTAAATCTTACTTTGATTTACTCCCATGCTTACTTGGATGTGACCAAGATTTACATGGCGGGTGTCGTAGATGAAGCAGCAGACGCTTACTCTTCCGGAACATCTGGTCTTATTCTCTTATACTTTTACGAGGGTCTCCATGTAAATCTTTCCTTTGTTCTTATTTGGCCTCCAGTTTAATCGATTTTGAGTTCGGATTAAGGTTTTGGTGACGCCTTGGTATTTTCTGTTTTTTCTTCAATTTATTTATCTATGCTCAAACCTTTTCTTGTGGTACCGACAATGTATTTAAAATATACGAACACTCATAAAAAGGGGGAAATGTTATTGAGCTGCATGTATAAATATTTAGTAGGGTTGAATCGGTGCATTCAACATATCAGACCAGCAAAAATCAATTGTACCACACAAGGTCAGCCACTGCTGAGTTCAGAAATTCAATCCCCCCAAGAGTTCAATTTATTTATAAAAATACTGGTTAAATACAAAATAACAATGTTTTCTGAACATCAAGCAGCATTTCATTAAATCACACGTTCTCGAAATGTTGTAATATAGTTCCTAATTTTTCCAGATGCTTAGAAAATATAAGCCGCAAATATTTAAAACGTTTGAGGGGTTAGATTACAGTACAAATGTATTTCTGTTAATAAAATTTAAATGTGATTTCTTGATTTACATTGTGATAATTTGCTATCAAACATCAGCTTTATGAAAATTTCTTTATGTGAATTCATTTTAGAGTTTTAATTACATCTAATGAGAAAACTTCATTTTGACATTTTCTTCCAGGATGGCTTATACGTTAAATATATGAGGTCAATTATATTTCTTTAATAATAGCATTAAGATCCTGAATATAAAACTTGAATACATAAAGGATATCTAACTGTGTCGTCAGTAATTCCAAATATATTTCACGAGTGGGGTTACATTTTGATATTTTTTTATGAGTGTGCAACACGGACTAAGTGAAAAATTTCAAAATATTACCCACACAAGTAAAATGTATTTGGTATAACAGAAGATATTTTTAGATGTTCTAATATATTTTGTATAGCAAAACCTATCCGAAGAGTTTGACATTTTCCAAATAGTCGTTTAAAAGCAGTGTTTTGATTGGTCAAATCAGAAAAAGTGTTGTATTTCTTTTTCTACACTATATACTGGTGAAATATATCACTTTTAAGGTATGAATAATGTTTTGACATTTCAAAGGTAAAAACGTAATAACAAAAATAATTATGGAAACCAACTCGTAACTGTACCGTATGAAATATGCTGTATCATATCCCATTGCACGCCTACACTATTATAATTTTTCATCGACAGATCGAACGGAATTCTGCTGCACCTGCGACAGAGACACGATACTGTAACGAAACTCAAACCGGATCCAAGAAAAATCGGACTTGCAGCCCCACGGGTTAGCAAGGTCAAAATTGATTTCGTATTTGACAACTAACCGCTAACAGGCACATTAAACACCGCCGCTTGAATTCCTACGGAAAACCGGAGATTGTTTTATGAATTATTGATGAAGCTCATGAAGATGTGCTATTTCGATAACGTCATAACGGAACACAACAGACGCAGAAGATTCCTATTCAATTTTATTTCTCTTTTCTAAATGCGCGTTCGTGATACTGTAAATAAATGTGTTTTTTATTGCCAGTCTGTCTGTTCGCGTTTAACCCTACCGTAATTACAACAAATTAAATAAACTGTCATGAATAATTTGAATGGAAGATAACACTATTGCATAGCAGTGCTTCCTTACTGTGTTTCGTTTTTCTTTATCATGGAAATAAGAAAGATGCTACAGTGTAGTAACATGCAATGGTATTCGGCATAATATCATTTTATAAAATAAAACAAATTGTGTTCTTAATTTAATATGTATTTGAATCTGTCCTAACTAGACTTCGTAGAGAATTAAAGGAAGGACTATATTTGATCAAAATATTATCGAAATTGTCAGCTTATTAATTATGGAATAAAAGTATCTAAGATCATACAGGATCAAACGTTGAAATAAGGAAAAAACATATCTTTGAGTGCACTTGTTAAGGAAATGATAAAGTATGTTCCAGACGAATCAAAAGAGTTATGATTTGTTTTTTATTTTGTTTGTTTTTGTTTTTGTTTTTATTCTTGGCAGAAGATGAAAAGGAAACGAAGAAGACACAGTGTCAAAATAATATATAATAATAATATAATAATATAAGTTATGTCACAATATACTTAGTAATTATGGGATAAAAACGAAATTAAATGAGAGACATTGCTAGAAGGAAAGTAACTGTATTTGGGCTGTCACGATATATCGAAAAACTTTTATATCGCAATACACTGGAATATTACTTTTGATCGCAATATAAAAAAGATATATCGAAATATCGCGAGGAAATCCAGGCCTGGATGTTAAAGAATATCAGTATTGTATATCTGATGTATATGTGTATGAAAAATCATATGTGGAATCAATAAAAAAAATTGAAAAAAACAATCAGCTGATTAAGTCAAAAGGAAGGTGACACGATCAAAGAAACATACAAACAGCGATAACGTTTGGTTATTTGCAATCACCAGACATGTTATATTAAAAAGAATAATTTGTAAAAAAAAAAAATGTATTTCATTTATAACATAACATATTTTGACAAAAATGTGTACTATATAAAAATATTAACTTCAGTTAATTATTCTGTATTTCAACCTAGGGGCTACAAAAAAAAGTGTGTGTGTATTTTCTTGTCTTCATGTAAATATCAAAATAAAAACTTATATGTAATATCGCAAGAAAAACATTGGATTAAGTTTACTTACGTTTAAATACACACTTTTTGTTCATATTCTACGTATTTTCTTTTCCTGATCAGTATGTCAAATGATATAAGTTAAAGTCGTTAATATATTAATCATTCAAAGTTTGTAATATCAAAGAATGTTTGTTACCTTAAGGAAAACAAATGCACATGATAAAACAAATAGTTACGTATGTTTCCTGCCAGCTAATTTATAACAGCTTGTTTAAACAAATTATGTGTGATGTTTGTAGTATTTATGGACGTGCATACCCATCTGCATATTCACTCAACCGTGAATGCATATACATGTTGTGATTACTTACAACAATGCAGATAAAGTAGTGACGGAACACATCAAAGCAGACGATTTTATATTGTGTTCACACCTACCAATCCTTTTCAATATTTGCTATGTAAAGAAAATTCTTGCTATATTCATCATCCGTCATTTAATTTTAATCGAAGGACGAAACAGCGCTGTATGTTGAAGTACTTCATTTTTCGGCATACTGTATCGATTACTTAATTCAAAAGGTGCAGCATGAATAAGTATTATGCCATCTGTCTAGATACAAGGTGGTAGACTCTACATTGTGAAGTACACTTGTGAAGTATACGATTTTAAATTGTACTAATTTATCCTTTTTTAAATTCATAAATTAAAGAGGTTTTACGCACCTGACCCTTCTGCTTCTACATTAGTTTAGAACATTTCAATTTCCACCTTTTGGCCCCAAGCATCACTGACGAGTCCTAGAATGACGAAACAGCTATATGGTGCAGTTTACTTTATTTTTTCGACATACTGTATTTGTTACTAAATTTAAAAGGTGCAGCATGTGTGTGTGTTACGTCATCTTACATACAGTATGTGTATGCTGTCATAACTTAGAAATTAAACTCAATCATTCGCTTGCATACGCTGCGCACGATCATTTTGGCCTATTAGCCCCAAAGTCATTGAGTCTTTGATGCATTTCAATGAATGTCCTGTAACACAAGTTATAACATACACGACCGTTTTCCGCCAGGTTCTTCAGTTGGACTGGGGCCTCGCCCGGCGATATAAATCAACTCAATTGTACCACAGGGACATGAGAATTTGTAACAGCTAGTTTTTTGCCTAAAGTTTAAAGTAATTTTACACTTTTGAGGGGTTTAGACCAATTTTCGATAAAAATAAAGGCTAACGGGTGGAAACCTTTCGAGGTCGAAAAATAGACCCCTATTTCTTGCATCAAAATCACATTTCCAGTTGAAGTACGAAAAAACGCTTGGTACCGTTGGAAAGATGGATATTTTTATTTTAAAAACCTCTTAAATGCATGTCAAATGTATCCTCCTTCTGCAGAAATAATCTCGATTTTCTCCAAAAACACGCAAAAATTCCGTGTCCCAAAGTTTCCATCGGCTACCAGGCCACTTTTGCATAGCAAATGAGTTTTTGACGTCACTGCACGTGCTTGCCTTTCGCTGTCATTGATCATGAATGCCTACCTATATATATAGCTTTATTTAGAGGAAGACTGCCATCAAAACACAGCGAAAGGCCAGCGCAAGAAGTGAAGACTTAATTACTGAGGGGGCAATTTCATCGAAAATTTATCTAACCGCCCCCCCCCCCCCCCCCCCCCCGCTAAAAAAGTGTAAAATTACTCTTAACACTCTAAACAAGATGTAAACTATTCTCTTACATCAGGTCCCTGTGAATTGTACGACAGTAGATATAGTTTGTGTTGTACAGGATGTCGCCTGGTTCTCCAAGAGGACTCAGGAACTCCTATGGAGACAACCTTATATACTTATTATTGATTCAAATCACTCACCCCTTTCCTTGATTATATTACTAGCTTAAACTTTAAATTAACGCTGTTTTCTGTACCGGAAATTCTACACGGCACTGTAGGAATGGCGTGATCAACATCACTAACGTACGTAATACACGACAACAGAGGTAGCGGCAATAAACATCAGAAATAACTGTTGTATATAAGGAATGAACGGCGTTTTTTCATGTCGGTATCACGGAGGTATTTTCTGTCGTAGAAATAGATATACAGAGCTTATGTTATTTGTATTACACACGACACAAAATAAAAATTCGTGTATATTGTAACCTGTATAAGCTCTCGCTATTCCAGCGTCCAGACAGGTGACTGTCACACCCCTCTTAATAAAAAATAAACACACCCCTCTTAATAAAAAATAAACACACCCCTCTTAATAAAAAATAAACAATGTTTTTTTTTTATAATTTCTTGAATAATTAATTAATTAACTGAGTTTGTATTTTTGAACAAAATCGGCACAAATAATTACCCAGTCATTTGAGCGTTTGACGCAGGGGCGTTCTCCATATTATCCAAGCTAAGCGACATTATGTATGTCATACATGTAATACCATCATAAGTTGACCACGTGAATAGATGTCTAGTGTAGTGCTTGTTGTTTTCAGTTGGTTATTCATATGGAAGAAACAATCATTATGTAAATATACAAATATTACCAAATCCAGCTCCTTAACCCCTTTTCAAGATAGGGATAGGGAACAACGTATATTTGCTCGTATTCGAAAAAAAAATGCCAACATACATGTAACAATTTTACCATTTCAAAACGCCTGCATTGTAAGTTCGTTTTTGTACTTGTAGGAAGCTTGTATATATTATAGAGAATATGGTAAATTCAACGGAACTATTGTGGAGCAATAGGATTTACAATGACTGAAATAAATAGTGATGAAAATGGTACATTGTACAAAACTCAATACTTTTGAATTAAAGGTAACAAAACAGTTAATGCATGCCCTTTCAGTCCATAGTCAAAACAGTTTTCCCTCGGTGTTGGGACCAACCTGGTGAACTATTTCCCGCGGACTCCGGCCTTGGCAAATAGTTCAGTCACCAGGTTGGTCCCAACACCTCGGGAAAACAGTTTTGACTATGTACTGAAAGGACATGAAAATAACTGTATACTAGTGTGACGTCATCAATTTCATAGCTGTCTACACTCGATTTCCTCTTCAAAATCAGCTCGAAATAACTAAATATAGCACAATAATTCTTTCAAAATGTAAATACATTTGTATAAGTAATGAACTGTTTTAGCAAATATTGCTATTGATGACAAACCAAATAAAGCCTGGTAGGTTTTCATGTAAGTTTGTCAGCAATAACAATGGGTGTTGTAGGACTGTAACAATATTTGCTAAATCATTCATTGCTTAACTATATACTGTATCATCATTTGTTTTACGGGAGAAGACTTTTGTCTGATCTCATGTGTATATTTACAAAATAAAAATGTTTGGATCAAATCAATAAATCTTTTCTCACTGAAAGAAAATGTGTTTATGTTTCTTTCCATTTGATAGTATTAATGCTGCCGTACACATGTACATGAATTAAACTGCATCATACAGCTGTTTCGTCCTCCTAGGACTCTTCAGTGAAACCAGGGTTCAAAAGGTGGGAATCCAAAATTTCTAAACCAATGCAGAAGAAGGGTCAGGTGCGGAAAACTTCTTTAAATTATGAAGTTAGAAGAAAAATTGAATAAATCCTGTATAATTTCAAATTGTGTAGTACGAAAATGTGTATAGTATGTACCGTGCCACTACTCAAATGAGATTAACTGTGGCTATGGAGGCTCCAGCAAACCTCGGGGACTAAAAAATCCCCCAGCGCCACCTCCAAGAGCTAAAGATGCCGTAAAACAAAAACATATACTGCACATTTTAAATTTAGTAATAGATACAGTGTGTCGAAAAAATTATTTAAACTGCATCATACAGCTGTTTTGTTCTCATTGGACTCGTCAGTGATGCTAATATAAGAGTTAATGAGCAGTCTAATTAAAAAAATTCTCTTTCGATAAGTTTAATACTTTACTGTAAGTATATCACATAATTTTAACTCGAGTTTTTTTTAATAATTGTTTTATCTAAATATCCCCTAAATTTTTCGCCAAGTCCCTTTATATTTAGAACCCTGAAATTTCCCAAGAATCACTATCTTTGAATCAAATTTGCTTCCTTTTGTCATGCTTTGGAAATATCTTACTGTTTCCGTTTTTGCTTAAATATCAATTTTGATGATGACGTTGGAGAAAAGTCCATTTACGTAAAACTACATTAACAACAAAACTATTTTCTCCAGACTGCCATATCGCTCGATAAAGGAGGCTAATTCTTCCTTTGCACCTTCGCATAATGCCATTTCTATCGTAAAACATAATTAGAAATAAAACTGTAATTTTTCTTCTTGGTATATTCATAAAATTGGGGTTACAAACCTAAACCTGTCCCTACATTATTATAAACAATCTCGATTCCCACCTTTTGGCCCCTAGCATCACTGACGAGTCTGAGGAGGACAAAACAACTGTATATACTTTTTTCTGGTCCAGATACAATTTACCATATGGACATTTATCTTATCAAAATGTCAAAAACTAGTGCCAGGGTCAGAGGAAACTTTGTGTCAGCTGTATGATGAAGTTAAATGGCAGCACATGTGTGGGTGTCACAATTGTTTCTGACACGAATTCCCCGAATAAACATTAAACTCCTTTATGACCCCAAAACAAAATTTTCATATTTGTTTTGTCTGTCTATGGAGAAAACCCCATACCATCTGGAAATTTGTAGATCTGGGGGTCAAATGTTTCTTTTTGGAAACAACCTGGAACGTTTAAAATGTTTATCCATGGTGAGGCATTAGTATTATTACTGTAAATCACTTGGATTTCGCGAATACATGTACTTTATTTCGCGAGCTTACAATTTCGGACATTTTCACGAATACATAATTTTGCAAACACCTATCTAGAAGTGACAATGGCGAAAAAATGGCATCTCTAGAGATAGAAATAATCAGGAGGGATTTGAATTTGCTATCACGATCTAAAGCCAAAATAAAAACCTCACAAAATATAAGTGATTTACAGCATATAAGGGCATAATTTGTATAAGGCCAGATTTTACTTTTTTATGATAAATACTTTTGAACTCTGTCTCTACGGAAGCAGAAGTACTTGATTCCTAAAATATGAACAAAACACAAATATATTTACATATTTTAATCGTTATTCTAACACAATTTGTATCATTAATCAACAGCTGTATCTTCAAGGTCAAGGTCGTTGTCATCTAGGTCAAGGTCATCCATATCTTGAAACAGGGATTCGTCCACTTCCACGGTATCCTCCTCTGTAAGTAGAAAGAAAAGCATGATAAAGATTTAAGGTGTCTCACATTGTAATTTGTATTCAGTATTTTAAAAAAGATTCATCATGATACTTCTGTTACCAAAAACAAATCTAATCCCATAATAAATTTTAATTCCAGGACTCGGACTGACTGAGTATGAATTAGCATGATCTAAATGTTAATATTTCAGAAATCATCATCATCTTCAGTGCACAGAATATAAAGCCAATATATACAACCATATACATCCCCCCCCCAATCCTTCTTTTAATTTTCACAGCTTTGTTAATAAGCCCCCAATTTCCCATGGCCTCAACATCAGAGCATCTATTCGTCAAAATGTCTCAGTTTAGTGTCAAGGCCAGAGGAAAGATCTTTATGTAATATTGTGGTTGATTAAAACTTGGGCTTCACAGCTTTATGTAATATTGAGCGACAATGGACACTTGGGCTTCACAGATTTATGCAATATTGTGGGCCAAAGTAAACTTGGGCTTCACAGCTTTATGTAATATTGTGGGCCAAAGGAAACTTGGGTTTCACAGCTTTATGTAATATTGTGGGCCAAAGGAAACTTGGGTTTCACAGCTTTATGTTATATTGTGGGGCAATGTAAACTTGGGCTTCACAGCTTTATGTTATATTGTGGACCAAAGGAAATTTGGGTTTCACAGCTTTATGTAATATTGTGGGGCAATGTAAACTTGGGCTTCACAGCTTTATGTTATATTGTGGGGCAATGTAAATTTGGGCTTCACAGCTTTATGTAATATTGTGGGGCAATGTAAACTTGGGCTTCACAGCTTTATGTTATATTGTGGGGCAATGTAAATTTGGGCTTCACAGCTTTATGCAATATTGTGGACCGATGGAAATTTGGGCTTCACAGCTTTATGTAATATTGTGGGGCAAAGGAAACTTAGGTTTCACAGTTTTATGTAATATTATGGGCCGATGGAAACTTGGGCCTCACAGCTTTATGTTATATTGTGGGCCAATGGAAACTTGGGCTTCACAGCTTTATGCAATAGTGTGGACCGATGGAAACTTGGGCCTCACAGCTTTATGTTATATTGTGGGCCAATGGAAACTTGGGCTTCACAGCTTTGTGTAATATCTTATGCTAATGTAAATTTCATGATGGCCTATTTCAACCAGTGCATTGGAAGCATTCAAATACCTCTTCAATTGTTGATGCAGGGATTTTCCTACAGTTTTTAGGTAGGAACCAGGGTCCATTGAATTGGGAATTTTCGTGCGATATAAGGTCAATTGGGAAAAATGTTAGAAATAAAAATAAACTATGGGGTACATATTTCCTGCTGTAAATTGGCTAAGATGTCGCAAATCGTATGCTGCAAAATGTTGTGACAATATACACTATGGAAATGAAATTTTTTCTGCATCTTATGAATGACTACTGACACAAAATAGAACAAACATATCGGGTTGGGATTTTTAACCAGAAAAAAATGAGATTTTAGCTAAATTTTTGGAGGGGAATGGGTCCCTTTTGCGGACCCAGATTCTACTGTAGGAAAATCCCTGGGATGAGTCAAACTTAGAAAATAAACATGTATACAACGAATACCTGATTGGAGGAATTTTACATCCGAGTCGTTCATGGAATCATCCGTGAAGAACAGCTCTTTCCCTGAAAATCAAAACATCCACATCTTAATTATCTATAAACTTAGTGGCATAAGTGTTTAAACAGGCCAGACAAATAGAGGATCTTACACCAGTGTCATTAATATGGAATTTATTGAACGAGTTCAATAATTTCATATGTCATGAGCCTTTAGGTGAATGCAATATTAAATTATTTAACGAGTTTAATAAATTCCATATCACATTGACACCAGTGTAAGATTCTATTTATCACATAACTTATATTTAAGAGAAAATACACCGAAACTCTCCAATTCATTCTCTATTAGAAAGGCAAATTTCAGGACTGAACGGGTCAGTTATATGATAAAAGTTGTTCTTTTATTGGATGCGGTCAAATCTAGTAATTCTATATATTGCTTTCTGGTATAAGATTTGACAATACCATGCAAACAAAGCCTGGCGTAAAAATGTTAAGGTCCCCCAGAATTTAACTGGAAAAATATTGCATTAAAAAATAGACTAACGTCCAGTTGTTCCACATAAACAAAAAGATCACTGTTCGTATAGATAATGCTTTAAGGAGCAGAGACTGCAAGCCATTTTAATGAAATTTTTCTTTTTCCTTTGTGGAAATTAGAGACAGTATACATATTGAGAATTTGTGATATAAGGTTATTTTTTGCCTTTTTTTCAATCTGTGTATTGAGGGTTGATTTATTTTAGCATTACAGCTGGCTTAAAGAGGACATTGTGAACAACATCACGCAGTTATTAAATACCAACGGCAATAACATTAACAGCGGGCCAATGTTGATTTCACAAGTACAGGGGAATGTTTCACTGGAGGGAAGCTTCTCAATAAATTCTTAATTAGCAAGTTGCTTCCAAAGACAGCATGACTGTCATTTTATTTTTTTCTTATATCTGTTGATAGCTATAGGTTTGTACACATTTCTTTAATTAACAGCTATTGTCATTTTAAGAATGTGAGATTGTGAACTGTATGCATGTGACAAACATGATCCAGGACAAAGGTTTTTCTTTGATATTGGCCAAAGGTCAAAATGTAGGTCACTGAGAGTGACCTACTTTTGAAATATGACACAGATGCACAGCCTCACCAAGGTGAGTAAAAGTCCATAACCCAAGTATAAAGATCTAGTAACAAGAAGTGTAGTAGTAGAGCCCACAAAAGATTCAAAGTAAAAAAAATGATAAGTCAAATTTCTTGTATACTGCGTTAGCCTTTATCACAACCTTAAGGTCGTCTCAAAGCAGTTGACAAATTATCTGTGGTCATAAGGCTTTAGCAACCAGCCAATATCTTTCTCAACTGCCTTGGGAGCATTGTAACAACTTAACCAAAGCTGCCATTTTGGTGCTCACAGCTAGCATTCTACAATGTCTAGCACTGCCCAACCACGTACTGTACTCATTTACAGCTGAATAGACTGGAACAAGCAGAGTAAAGTGTCATGCTCAAAGGTATAACACAAGTGTCATGGCCAGGTCTTGAAACTCACAACTCTTTAATCATGGGCCGGACATCCTACCACTAGACCACCATGCCTCCAAAAAGTGGAAGGTTGGACGGAAGTCAGGCTGGAAGGATGGTAATACTGACGGAAACGCAAAACTCCCCCCCCCCCCCTCCACCCCCACCACTCCGTGCCAACTCCCTGGGTCACGTGGAGGACTAACAATGATTAATTCCATTTCAATTTAGTCCTACAGCTGATACATCAATGAAGGCTAGTGTTGGAGCCAAGTGGATTGTTGGACAGAATGAGGAAATGATGAAAAGTTTACACATTTCTGATACAGTGCATTTCTCTTGATATCATGTTGCATTTGTTACTTTGAGAGAATGATGTTTTTCCACTAAATCTAGTGCATTTCCAACCATTTTAACTAAAAAGTAATCAATTCTATGTATATACAATTCATGAAGATGTTTCAATCTATAGATAACATTATTTCATTACCCCGGTAGAAATTCTTTTTTGGTTTATCTTTTATTTTCTATGCAATATTTTGTACATATTGGATATGAAATCAACTGAAATTCCATCATTTTCTGGATATTTTATGTGATTGGTTATAAAAATCATGATATTAAGAAAGAAAAAGAATTAAATGCTTGAGACAATTTGTGTGTTAATACTATGAAATCTAAAATATGGTCTCAAAAAGACCATTCTTTTTAATCATATGCGAATAAAACAAGCTGGCAGTTAAATATGACTTACAAATTAAATCTATGAATTCTCAGAAATATTGAAATGTTCTTCTCTTAGTTTAATATTTTAATACATAACACCACTAAATAGCTTTTCTTGATCATTTGACAAAAGCAACTGTGTTTTATTATTATTTTTTTTCATCCACCATATAGCTACAATTGCACTGCATTAATATTGAGTCTACCAATTACAATGTACATTGAGTCGTTTGTATGTAAAACATTCAACTAGAGATGTTTTCAAATACAGGTCACTGGTGAGCTTTTTATCTATCAGACATGGCTATTGGCACTAGTAGAAAGTATCTCACCATGTAAAACTTTGTTGGAGTATTCTTTTGCTCACACCAGGTTTTTTTGTTCTAATGCATGATTGATAAAAAATCACATTTTGTCGATGACACAGAATAACTTATGGTGAGGTCAATGCCCTATTTATTTGAGACACATCTGTATTAAGATATCATAGGCAGTGGGCATACCCCCTAACCCTCCCTCGTTACAAGGGAGACTCCATCATTTTAACCGAATTTTACCAGTATCCCTCGAAATCTCCCTCATCAAAGTCTAAACTCACGCAACCTCAAAATCTACATCCTGTGGCAAAATGATCTCCTAGTTACTGCAGGATATGTGTATTGACCATAATAGGTGTGTCTGGATCAAAAGAATACCTTTTGAAGTTATTTTGATACATAAAATGAGAAAGACAAATTGAGCAATGCAGTTTCAGTCGCATTTCACGCACTTTCTCCCTCATTGGAAATGTGGAATGAGAGAGATCTCCCTCAATGGTGGTTTCAAAGGTTAACTAACACCTATGGGTGGGTTAAAACCAGACCTGCCTACCATTCCTCATATTAAATCTCTTTTAATATTTGATGTGTGGTTGGGTCTGTGAAAAAGTGCCTCCTGCCCCCTCTACATGGTTAATCCTGGAGCAATCTTAAGATATAAAGATGAGATTTGTTTTACATCTTTAGGTACACTGAAATTTGTTTTGACAAAGTTATAAATGAAATTCAAGCAAGATAGATACAATGGCTTATTTATGAAAAGAGAAATCTTTCCAAGCAGGAGAATTGTTGCTAGAATGTGGGCTCTTGAGTAGACAACGTACAGTGTAGTTTCTCCTGTAGGCTCTTAATAGCCCCTAAACATTAAAAACGCAAACTTAACCTACCTGTGAGACCCTTTGGACCGACAACAATTTGGTTTTTCAATCTTTTCTGTTCGCTCATTTCTGCATCGAACTTGGCTTTCCATGCTAAGAATGTTTCTATTGTCACACGAGTCCCTTCAAACTTTTTCTGTAGGAAAAAGAGACAAAAGTTATTACACTCAAAATGTTTATAATAACCAAAGCAAGATAAACAAGAGGCCCAATGGGCCTGCATCGCTCACCTGGTATCAATTTCAGATTTATATTATAGTGTAACCCTAAAGTCCCTTAAAATCTTTTAAAGTAAGACATTTAGAAGAACATCTTAAGATTTAAACATATTTTACCTCTGTGACCTTATAAGACAACATCATTTTCATTTTCAAATTTTGTTTGGCTTCATCCCAGGACGCTACCAGCCAAATTTCATGTCTCTAGGCAAATAAAGATCAAGGTCATTTCTTTTCGTAGACTTTGTCGGGCGTCATCCAAGGAACCTTTCAGCCAAATATCATGCTTCAAGGGCTTTTGGTATTTCAGAAGAAGTCGTTTAAAGGTTTTAACAGATTTGACCCCTGTGACCTTGAATATAGGTCAAGGTCATTTCTTTTCACAAACTTTGTCGGGCTTCATCCAAGGAACCTTTCAGCCAAATATCATGCTTCTAGGGCTTTTGGTATTTCAGAAGAAGTCGTTTGAAGGTTTTAACAGATTTGACTCCTGTGACCTTGAATATAGGTCAAGGTCATTTCTTTTCGCAAACTTTGTCGGGCTTCATCCAAGAAAAATTTCAGCCAAATGTCATGCGTCTAGGGTTTTTGGTATTTCAGAAGAAGTCGTTTGAAGGTTTTAACAGATTTGACCCCTGTGACCTTGAATATAGGTCAAGGTCATTTCTTTTCGCAAACTTTGTCGGGCTTCATCCAAGAAACATTTCAGCCAAATGTCATGCGTCTAGGGCTTTTGGTATTTCAGAAGAAGTCGTTTGAAGGTTTTAACAGATTTGACCCCTGTGACCTTGAATATAAGTCAAGGTCATTTCTTTTCGCAAACTTTGTCGGGCTTCATCCAAGAAACCTTTCAGCCACATGTCATACTTCTAGGGCTTTTGGTATTTCAGAAGAAGTCGTTTGAAGGTTTTAACAGATTTGACCCCTGTGACCTTGAATATAGGTCAAGGTCATTTCTTTTCGCAAACTTTCTCGGGCTTCATCCAAGGAACCTTTCAGCCAAATATCATGCTTCAAAGGCTTTTGGTATTTCAGAAGAAGTCGTTGGAAGGTTTTAACAGATTTGACCCCTGTGACCTTGAATATAAGTCAAGGTCATTTCTTTTCACAAACTTTGTTGGGCTTCATCCAAGAAACATTTCAGCCAAATGTCATGCGTCTAGGGTTTTTGGTATTTCAGAAGAAGTCGTTTGAAGGTTTTAACAGATTTGACCCCTGTGACCTTGAATATAGGTCAAGGTCATTTCTTTTCACAACCTTTGTCGGGCTTCATCCAAGGAACCTTTCAGCCAAATATCATGCTTCTAGGGCTTTTGGTATTTCAGAAGAAGTCGTTTAAAGGTTTTAACAGATTTGACCCCTGTGACCTTGAATATAGGTCGAGGTCATTTCTTTTCACAAACTTTGTCGGGCTTCATCCAAGGAACCTTCCAGCCAAATATCATGCTTCTAGGGCTTTTGGTATTTCAGAAGAAGTCGTTTAAAGGTTTTAACAGATTTGACCCCTGTGACCTTGAATATAGGTCGAGGTCATTTCTTTTCACAAACTTTGTCGGGCTTCATCCAAGGAACCTTTCAGCCAAATATATCGCTTCTAGGGCTTTTGGTATTTCAGAAGAAGTCGTTTTAAAGGTTTTAACAGATTTGACCCCTGTGACCTTTAATATAAGTCAAGGTCATTTCTTTTCGCAAACTTTGTCGGGCTTCATCCAAGGAACCTTTCAGCCAAATATCATGCTTCCAGGGCTTTTGGTATTTCAGAAGAAGTCGTTTGAAGGTTTTAACAGATTTGACCCCTGTGACCTTGAATATAGGCCAAGGTCATTTCTTTTCACAAATTTGTCGGGCTTCATCCAAGGAACCTTTCAGCCAAATATAATGCTTCTAGGGCTTTTGGTATTTCAGAAGAAGTCGTTTTAAAGGTTTTAACATATTTGACCCCTGTGAACTTTAATATAGGTCAAGGTCATTTCTTTTCGCAAACTTTGTCGGGCTTCATCCAAGGAACCTTTCAGCCAAATATCATGCTTCCAGGGCTTTTGGTATTTCAGAAGAAGTTGTTTGAAGGTTTTAACAGATTTGACCCCTGTGACCTTGAATATAGGTCAAGGTCATTTCTTTTCACAAACTTTGTCGGGCTTCATCCAAGGAACCTTTCAGCCAAATATCATGCTTCTAGGGCTTTTGGTATTTCAGAAGAAGTCGTTTAAAGGTTTCAACAGATTTGACCCTTGTGACCTTGAATATAGGTCAAGGTCATTTCTTTTCGCAAACTTTGTCGGGCTTCATCCAAGAAACATTTCAGCCAAATGTCATGCTTCTAGGGCTTTTGGTATTTCAGAAGAAGTCGTTTTAAAGGTTTAAACAGATTTGACCCCTGTGACCTTGAATATAAGTCAAGGTCATTTCTTTTCGCAAACTTTGTCAGTCTTCATCCAAGGAAGCTTTCAGCCAAATATCATGCTTCTAGGTCTTTTGGTACTTCAGAAGAAGTCGTTTGAAGGTTTTAACAGATTTGACCCCTGTGACCTTTAATATAGGTCAAGGTCATTTCTTTTCGCAAACTTTGTCGGGCTTCATCCAAGGAACCTTTCAGCCAAATATCATGCTTCTAGGGCTTTTGGTATTTCAGAAGAAGTCGTTTAAAGGTTTTAACAGATTTGACCCCTGTGACCTTGAATATAGGTCAAGGTCATTTCTTTTCACAAACTTTGTTGGGCTTCATCCAAGGAACCTTTCAGCCAAATATCATGCTTCTAGGGCTTTTGGTATTTCAGAAGAAGTCGTTTGAAGGTTTTAACAGATTTGACCCCTGTGACCTTGAATATAAGTCAAGGTCATTTCTTTTCGCAAACTTTGTCAGTCTTCATCCAAGGAACCTTTCAGCCAAATATCATGCTTCTAGGTCTTTTGGTATTTCAGAAGAAGTCGTTGGAAGGTTTTAACAGATTTGATCCCTGTGACCTTGAATATAGGTCAAGGTCATTTCTTTTCGCAAACTTTGTCGGGCTTCATCCAAGGAACCTTTCAGCCAAATATCATGCTTCTAGGTCTTTTGGTATTTCAGAAGAAGTCGTTGGAAGGTTTTAACAGATTTGACCCCTGTGACCTTGAATATAGGTCAAGGTCATTTCTTTTCGCAAACTTTGTTGGGCTTCATCCAAGGAACCTTTCAGCCAAATATCATGCTTCTAGGTCTTTTGGTATTTCAGAAGAAGTCGTTGGAAGGTTTTAACAGATTTGACCCCTGTGACCTTGAATATAGGTCAAGGTCATTTTTTTTCGCAAACTTTGTTGGGCTTCATCCAAGGAACCTTTCAGCCAAATGCCATGTTTCTAGGGCTTTTTGTATTTCAGAAGAAGTCGTTTAAAGGTTAAAATAGATTTAACCTCACTGTGACCTTGAATATTGGTCAAGGTCATTTCTTTTCGCAAACTTTTTTTGGCTTCATCCAAGGAAGCTACTGGTCAAATATGAAGTCTCTATGCCTGACGGTATTTTAGAAGAAGTTGTTTGAAGGTTTCGACATTTTTGACCCCTGTGACCTTGAAATTAGGTCAAAGTGATTTTTTTTCGCAAACTTTGTTCAGCTCCTTCCAAGAAATCTACCAGCCAAATTTCATGTCACTGGGCCTTTCAGTATTTTAGAAGAAGTCGTTTAAAGGAAAAAGTTGACGGACGCAGGACGGACGGACAACGGACGACGGACGGACGGACGGACGACGGACGCTGCACCATCACATAAGCTCACTTGGCCCTTCGGGCCAGGTGAGCTAACAAAATATATATGTTTCATGTAACATGTTGCAAAAATACAGGGAAGGTACCGTAATTTCCTGTGTACCAGAGTATAGCCCCCAGGAAGTACATTAAGACTTTTTTGAGGCTTTTGAAGAATAAATGCCAGATAACCAACACTAGCAGATCGCCCGCGGGTTATAAGTCGACTGTATACCTAGTGTCAGTACAAATGTATTTCGTATGTGACTTATTTTGTGATTTGTTGTTTTGAATTTTGGAAATCAGAGACATAAGATGGAAATATTGTGTTTATTTTGTAAATATATATGTTGAACCTAATGTGTATAACTAAAGCTATATATACACTTATCAGTGATATATTCTGTTTACAAATAGCGTAAATCTACATGTTGATAAAATTGGAAATGTTTAACAACGTATAGCCTGCATTTTATAATAATTTGGTAAAAAAATCCACAAATAATCCGTACAGGCAGATAGCCCGCACTAGACATCTTCTGATGTAAAAATCGTAGAACCTGCGGAAAACACAGGAAATTACGGTAGATTAAGAGAGTCAAGAGGCATAAGTCAAGTAACTTAAGACCAGGAAGGCAAAACATTTTATCTAACAAAATATTTCATATGGTTTACAGAGGAGAGATTTTAACTTTAACATTGCATCTTCGAAAATTGTCTGGAAAAGTTTGTGGTAAGCACAAAATGTTACAAGAAACAGTCAGAAACTATGTTTTGTTTGACCTAAAGACTGATATGTATATACAGTCAAACTTCGATGTTTCGAACTTTATGGGACCGTCGTGAAAACTTTGAAACATCAGGACATCGACTCATGAATATTGAACATAACACAGGCTAAGAAATTGTAGATTCACATTTATAAAGAATAGTATACTTATTTAATACACACTGTAATTTTTGTAACGTGAAAATCTTGTAAGATTTTTTTGTTGGTCAACTTAATTTTCAAAGCAGGTAAAATTTTCACTTCGGTTTATTAGTTGAACTTTTCAATGTTAGCAAGGGGAAGCAACTCTGCTCATACAAGCATGTTTAACCATTCAAGAGCTTCGTTCAACCACCTCTGGCGCCTGAGGTCCGGCTAGGCTTGTTTTAGATATTAAGATTTTAAGTAGCTTTAAAACCTTACCATTTCCTGTTCCTCCTTTATTTTTTTTTCTTGTTCCTCAACTTCCTTTCGTTTCTTTTTCGTTTCTTCAACAAATTGTGTCAGTTTTTCCTGTACGGCCGAGACAATCGTAAAAACCATCCCCATACCAAGAGATTCTTCTATCTGTAACAAAAAATGAAACCCTTTCACGATTACAGGGTTCGAATTTTACCTTGCGCACTCGCAAAATATGAGTTGATTTCTGAAATTGCAAGTGGAAAATTATTGTACTTGCATTTTTCGGCGAGTGGGTATACTGCATGCTGAAAGGCGCATAAATTATTCCAATCTATATATACACATGTCAGAAAAGGTTGTCAAAAGTATAAAATGAATCATGAAACGAAACTACACACAAGAACAAATAGTGCAATGTCTTGTCGACACTTGTCTAATTCAGAATGCATCGCATTGCTTTCATTATCCATGCCAAAATTGCAGGCAAGTTTCTAATTTGGCAAGTTAAAATTTAACCCAGCTGCCACAAAATGCAAGTTGCTCAAAAGTCGTGAGGGGTCTTATTGTGAAAGGGAACCAGAGTATCCAGAGAAAACCCACTTGGTTGGGCAGGTGACCCCATACCTTGTTACGTCCGGTCGGGGAATGGAACCATAGCCGCTTTGGTGAAAGGCAAGTGCGCTATCCACTGCACCACCCAACCACCCAATAATAATCCTATTGACACCAAGGTCAAAACTAGTGTGACTACATTTAGATAGTCATCCCTGTTATAACTTGTATTCCCTTATAGGTTAAAGCCAGAAAGTGACTGTAATCCTATGTACAATTAAAATGCAAAACACAACTTAGCAGGCCAAAAGAAAGATATGGTGTTTCTGTCTCTGTACAACAAAATGTATATATTAAACACTCTTGTTAACCATGATAAACAGAGATAATTATTTTTTCAATGCCTCTGCAAGCAGTCGAGTCCAGAACCTCTGGCTACTTACTAGTCTTACGCTCAACCAATTGATCTAATAAGAGAAGATCTCTCAAGCGGAGGAAATATTGCATCTAGTATTTTCCACGGTTGTGATGTGTTTTAATATAGAAAAAAATTGGGAACACCCAGATGAAATCCACATCTCTCAAGCGGAGCGAAATATTGCAGCTAGTATTTTCTAGGGTTATGATTTTTTTTAATATAGAAAAAAATTGGGAACACCCAGAAAAAATCCACATGGTTTCTGCAAACTACAGTGAATATAAATATAAAACATAAAATACAAATGTATGTAGTAATTAATTTTACACATGTGAGTAATTAAATGTCAAGTGCTAATTAAATCAGGGTACTTCAGGTCATCAGAAGGGTGTTAATCTGACCTGGCAATTAAAAATTATTAAAACATTTACATAAAATTATGTATTAACTAACAAAGCTCACCGTTTCTGTTATCAACTCATTCAGAGCTTCAATCTGGTCATCTTCCAAATTTTCATATTCCGTGATTTCAAACACTGGCGGCTCCTCTGGGTAGTTTTCGACGTATGAAAACTGCAGCATGCATATTGCTACAACACAAAATTACACGACAACTGAATTTTATGGTTTAGTTAATTGAGTACCCTGAAACTTAGTAGAAACAATCATTGTCAGATTTCCTTAGGATAATCTAAAGGCCATCAATTTCTGTTTGTATTTTTTGATGAAGAGGAGTAAATGAGTTATCTTGTCCTGAAATAACCCCATGCCTGGAAATAAGACCCCCCCCCCTCCCAACACACACACATGAATCAAAGGTCTGTAAAATACCTACAAAAACTATATAACTGTGTCACAGTACACCTCTGGTCAGCTCTAACAAAATAGAATACAAATACTGTCAATTCATTCAAACTCAGACCAGGAGGTTTACATCTGATTTTATAGCACAGATTTAAGTTTATATAAGGAAATTATAAATTTCTTTTTGTTTCCGGATTATGCATACATGTACATGTCTAAGTTTATATAAGTTAATTGTAAATTTCTTTTTGTTTCTCGATTATGCATACATGTACATGTCTAAGTTTATATAAGTTAATTGTAAATTTCTTTTTGTTTCTCGATTATGCATACATGTACATGTCTAAGTTTATATAAGTTAATTGTAAATTTCTTTTTGTTTCTCGATTATGCATACATGTCTAAGTCACAAGTAATTGTTGTAGTAATATGATTATACGACTAAGAACATGGATGTGTCATCTAGAACTGGTCACAATACATTGTAGTTGTTGACATTTTATAAACAACATTTTTCGTTGAGAACTTTACATTTTGCTATCAAAATAAGCACACCTTGTAAATCAATTTTTAAGCACACTGCCTTGGGCGCTAAATACTGTACATGTGAACACGGTACATGATCAACGTCTATCAATCTTTCCTTTGGTGAGAAAAGCAAAAGCTGACCTCAATCCACAGAAGAATGGACATACAGACGGACGGACAAGTTAAGATAGCACTCCTTGTCCAGTAGTAATCCACAGCCCTCTCCCATCAACATGATATTTTCATAAGTAGAATTTAAAAAAAGTATACATCAGGGTTTGAATTTAGCATTCACGCACTCGCCAAATGCGGGCTGATTTCCAAAATTGCGAGTAGAAAATTATTGTACTTGCATATTATGGCGAGTGGCCATGCATGGGCCTAAAGTACAACGTAAAGTGATTATTTCTTAATCATCTTCCAAAAGTTGCAGTACCGGCATACATTGTTTGCAACAAACAAAACACTTAAAATATAGTTGCAATATGTATGACCTCAACTGAGAATGTCATCCTTAGTTCTAAAATGGCAAGAATTTTCTAATTTGGCGAGTTTTAAAAAATTTAACCCACTTGCCAAAAATTGTAAATCAATCGCTTAAAAAGTTAAATTCTACCCCTGGTTCATGTATGATACTGGAGATCAAAAATACAAACCTGCTGGTTCTGGTTCTTCTTCGGTGTTGTAAGGGTCACTTATGTCCTGGGACTCAATATGGACTGTGAATACATGATAAGGCTCTGTTGATATTACTACAAAAAAAAGAACAATTGACATCATCAAATTACTGTATATCAGGTATAGTATTTAGGTCTATTAGGAATGCTAACAACAAGAAATCTAAATGCGAAATGCAATGGATCTTCTGAAACTTCCGATGAGAGAGATGTACCTCATTCCAAATTTCCAATGAGGACAAAAGAGTGTGAAATTAGAATGGAAACAGAATGGTAAACTAATTTGATCTAGACACACATAATATGGTCATTACAGTAAAACCCACATGTGCACCCTTCAGTAACTAGGAGATCATTTGATTCAGACTCACATGTAACGGACATTATACACACACCTTGCAGTAACTAGGAGATCATTTGATTCAGACACACATGTAATGGACATTATACACACACCTTGCAGTAACTAGGAGATCATTTGATCCAGACTCACATGTAATGGACATTATACACACCCTGCAGTAACAAGGAGATCATTTGATCCAGACACACCTGTTATGATCATTACACACACCCTGCAGTAACAAGGAGATCATTTGATCCAGACACACCTGTTATGATCATTACACACACCCTGCAGTAATTAGGAGATCATTTGATTCAGACACACCTGTTATGATCATTACACACACCCTTCAGTAACTAGGAGATCATTTGATCCAGACACACCTGTTATGATCATTACACACACCTTGTAGTAACAAGGAGACCATTTGATCCAGACACACCTGTTATGATCATTACACACACCCTGCAGTAACTAGGAGACCATTTGATCCAGACATACCTGTTATGATCATTACACACACCCTGCAGTAACTAGGAGATCATTTGATTCAGACACACCTGTTATGGTCATTACACACACCCTTCAGTAACTAGGAGATCATTTGATTCAGACACACCTGTTATGATCACAGGGATCACTTTGGGGCGAGATTTGGGGACTTTTACCCATATTTTTCCTGAAAATCTCATTAACAATTCAAATTTATATTACTTTCTACAGAAAAATCTAATAGATATTTTGATGATCCCATAAAATCCCTCAAATTCTCCCATAGGTTTTAAAAGCCAGAATTATCCCTGTGACCATTACACACACCCTGCAGTAACAGGATATCATTTAACCAAGGATGTAGATTTTGGGAAATGAAGGAGATTTCGAGGGAGATTGGAAAGTTTGGTCAAAATGAGGGAGTCTTGAGCTCCCTCCCAATAAGGGAGAGTAAACAGGTATACATTGGGACCTTATGCTTGTTATCTCAAGTACAGTATACGTAGCTATAGGCAGGACAGACAGAACAAATTATCTGAGTATACAAGTTACGTAAGTTTAAATGCTAAGCAAGGGTAGAATTTAACTTTTTTAGCAACTCACAGTTTGTGGCGATTGGGTTAAATTTCGACAACTAGCCAAATTAGAAACTTGTTCGTAATTTTGAAGTGGATAATGAAAGCACAGTAATGATGCATTCTGAATCAGTCTAATTTACAATAAAGTGTAGAAAATTGAATATAAAGCTATGATAAGGTGTAAAATGTAAAACACAACAGTTGTATACCCACTCGCCGAAAAATGAAAGTACAACCATTTTCTACTCGCAATTTCAAAAATCAACTCGCATTTGGCAAGTGTGCGAGTGTTAAATTCAAACCCTGCTTAGTGTAAAGTATATTTGGGGGACTGACAGAACATTTTGAACTAAAAGGGGTTCTCCAGATATATGAGTAGAGATCGAAAGCAAGGTTAAATGCTAAAAATTATTTCATTGTACAGTAGGTGTTATCTCCCTTGTGCTGTTACTTGACTGCCAATCAAGTGTACATGTAACTTAATCTCTTGTCATTAAAAAGATGTGTTTATACTGCAGTGGTTTAAATGACATCTGTTTGAAAATGGCTGTCGTATCAAGATCTCGCTAGAGCTATATATATATATGCGTTTTGGATCATGTGACGTGAGATGGCGGCTATTTTCAAACAGAGGTCTTGAATCTGGTTATTTTTTACGATATGGGTTGCAACAGTTAACGACCTTTTCAGACTTGATTCAGACATCAGTAGGTTTAAAGAAAAATATCTTCTCTTTCTATTGATAAATAACTAATGTGCATCTATTCAAATTGTTTGGACAAGTCGCTAAAACTTTGTGTTTTTGGTTACCAGGAATTCTGACTCAGTGCCTAATATTAATTAAGTGGATCAGAGAGTCAGAACATCGTAAAAACTAGTAAAGGTGTAGGCCATCACCTACCTTTTTGCCTTTTCTAATCTTATTATCAAACAAAAAAACTCTTTTTACGAAAAAAACTTGAGCGAAAAATTCTGAGGCGAAGATAATAAGAATGAAACAACGCTATCGATAAGTTCATAGCAGCACTTGTATAAATTTAGCTATGTCCCAAGTTCCCTCTGGCGCCATATCTTGTTTGGGGCCAGAGCGCCAGTGCGTGCCAAAATTTTTACCAGACCGGACAAGATTTTACCAGACCAAAAGCCTGTCTGTAGATAAAAAGTCAAAGTCCACTTTAATAAGGTTTCAAATTTAAATCATGTTTAATTCAACAATAATACAATAAAATTTTAAAGCTTTAAACTATATTACAAAAATAATAACAATTCCAAAATTGCAGCCAAGAAAATTTCAAAGTTATGAAATATATCCAAAATTTTACAAAGGAAGCAACAAGCTTTAAGATATGCATTCCCTGGAAAACGAAACCAGACTGCTTCTTCACTAATAAAGTCATCAGAGAATGAATCAAAGAGTGATTTGTCAGGGTACCGTTACTGACAGTAGCGCTCTGAACTGTCCTCACAGTACCATCATACCTTACTCCTATAACATAAGAGGCCGCTGGATTATTATCGGATATGATTTTGCCGACTGCGACCTCTTATTTCTGAAGCACTAATTCTTTGATGCAGATTCCGCCCTCGATTTAAGGGGAATGAAATCGGCTTGAAAAAACCTACTTCAGTGATTGACAGTTCATAAAAACAGTGTCTATACTCACGTTTTATGTAATTAAGATCCCATATGTATGTCAAAGATACAATTATATAGAATATTATGGACCGTCAAACGCGAAATACAAGACCAAGCGGATGAAGCACCTCTCCGGCTTATTTTTCAACATGGCTTCCTCGGTTGATAAAAAATAGTACAGGGTTTTTTAAACGGAACGAAATGAGTCAGAACTTGGTTGTATTCCGCTTGTAGAACATCGATGTATTTCCTTTATTGTAATAATCGCAAAAAACCACATGATATTTAAATTTACTTCCGACAATGTTGTCTGCTTCACTTCGACATCAGAAAATCATTATTTGTATAAAATTGAGTGTTTGACACAAAATTCTCCTGATTTCATGATGGATTTATGGAAAGGAATGCTATTTGGACTTTGTTGATCATTTAAATGTAAGTGACACGCTATATTTTTTTCAAAATCCTGACTTTGAAAAATTGATCGTCAGCATCGGGAAAATCAGCTATGGGCATGCGCAGTTAGAGGTTACACAGTGCCTGTCAAAAAATATTTCGCCGTGTTAAACCTCGAACATTGTTGGAGTACATCATACCTCAACCACTTGCGCCCTTCACTTCAGCAAAAATTTCGAGCGTGGGTCAGAAGCAACAGAATTAATTTTACGTTTTAAAATCTTGGCTGGCAGGGCACTATGGACATATTTCAGTTGTGAGAACATCGTCCGGAAGTCATGATAGAAGCTATAATAATTCCGGATCGGACATTCGGTCCGGCGATACTAATTACTGAATCGGACCGATGGCAGTTTTACCGGAATTGTCCGACGGTCCGACGCACTGCCATAAGATGTGGAATTTGCCCAATACCAAACAGTATCAGACTTCGTCCAGAAATCTTCTGAACAAGAAAATTATCTTTCATTTTCAATCAAGATCAGCATAGTTTGCTGATAAGTAAAGTTGTGGCCTACGTACTTACGAGGTAAAACCATTGAGACTGCAAAGTGGGAAATTTCTGACAATTCTAAACTGAGGGCTCTACTGGTGGAAATTTATAGGAGCTGTTAGTGATAATCAAAGCGGGTTTTCATGAAAAAAATCATCTTTTATTTGAGGTATGTGTAATGTCATAAATGGTTTTTGTTGTCAGCACCTCAAAACTCTCAGCCACCAAACTGTGTTGGATTTCGCATTTTCATACAAATAGGATGCCCCAATCTGGTTTAGAACCAGAAGAAACTAAGGCAATGGGACACACAACAACTATTTATATTGATATTGTCAGACATATTGTCGCTGTATGCACCCAGCGACTGTAAGCTAAGTCTAACAAAATATCAAAATTAACAGTTGTTGACTGCCCCTTGATCGGTTACCAATTTTACAGACTGTGGTTCATCAACTTTCATAGCAATTTCTGTCTTCGACTATCTAATTTACGATTTTAACAAATTTATCATAAACAGTGGGACTTACAACAAGACGAAATCAAAGAAAATTTCTTAATTATAGATCAAATCGAAAGTAGATAAGATTTCTACGTACAAAAAGGACACACCGAACACGTAAACTTTTTGTTTCCACCAAATAGTTCGTGTTCATCAAACGTTTCATCAACTTATTGCCAAGAAAATATGTCTTATTTTCTTAAAATTCATACCAGATATTTCGTCAGGATAGATAGACTCTAGCGCTTCTATCTCATTATTTTGTTCCTCTTTAAAATCTGTCATCTTCTCGTGTTTTCTACATGCATTTTACCAACATCACTGTTGCTTAAACGCTTAGACCAATAATATCATCTTTTCGTTGTATCAAAACACATCAATAACCAAGATGAAATAAGGAAACCGAGGTTTTTATTAACGAGATTTTCGATTGGTCTACAATTTTTCAATATCCAATCAAAATCGCTGGTCTGAAACGCAGTCGGTTTTCTAGGAGGTGTGACGGACGATTTTCATCTGCTTGCAGTATAATGAAAAGAAAGGAAACAATTTAACTAGTTTATCCATCTATCATGTCAAGACAGAGTACACGCGGAGGAGATCCTCGAAAAGTGGTTTGTAGCTATCGATGTTTGAAATAGTGCATTTTGACACATCTGTCTCAGAACGCCTAAAATAATTATCCGAAATAACGTTATTGATTTCTTTTCTTCAATCCTTGCATTTAATTCACAAAATAAGCCCGACTTCCCTATGACATTGATAGTAAACTTCGGCACTTATACCACTTGATATTTTGTGTGGTGAAAGGACCGGATGAAAATCGGGCTTAATAACGAATAGATGAAATTCCATTGAAGATAATTATAACACGTAAACCGATATTTCTTTGAAGTTATGCAAACAAATGTCAGTAAGAGGGATTAAAACTCAGTTTTAACTATTTTCAACATACTGGCTATATATATATATGTAATAGGATGATGAAGTGTTAATGATAGTTCTGTCGTTGGGGTTCAAACATGCAACCCTTGGCTTACTCCAACAATGTTAGAGGTTATTATTAATTAACACGGCGAGTTATTTTATGACAGGCGCCGTGTAACCTCTAACTGCCCATATAGCTGATTTTCCCGATGCTGACGATCAATTTTTCAAAGTCAGGATTTTGAAAAAAATATAGCGTGTCACTTACATTTAAATGATCAACAAAGTCCAAATAGTATTCCTTTCCATAAATCCATCATGAAATCAGGAGAATTTCGTGTCAAATTCTCAATTTTTTAAATAATAATGTTTTTCTTATGTCGAAGTGAAGCAGACAACATTGTCGGAAGTAAATTTAAATATCACGTGGTTTTTGCGGTTTATACAAAAATGGAAATACATTCAATGTTCTACAAGCGGAATACAACCAAGTTCTGTCTCATTTCGTTCCGTTTAAAAAACCCTGTACTATTTTTTATCAACCGAGGAAGCCATATTGAAAAAAAGCCGGAGAGGTGCTTCAGCCGCTTGGTCTTGTATTTCACGTTTGACGGTCCGTAATATTCTATATAATTATATCTTTGACATACATACGGGATCCTAATTACATAAAACGTGAGTAGACACTGTTTTTATGAACTGTCAATCACTGAAGTAGTTTTTTTCATGCCAATTTCATTCCCCTTCAATCGAGGGCGGAATCTGCATCAAAGAATTAGTGCTTCGGAAATAAGAGGTCGCAGTCGGCAAAATCATATCCGATAATAAAAAGGCCGACCAGCGGCCTCTTATGTTATAGGAGTACCCTTGGCTTAGTCCGAAGGGTTCTTATTCTCTTGACCCGCTAAATATTTTGACGGCAGGCGAGTGCTAGAGTCCGAATAAGTCTCTAGTTCAAAAGTAAAATTTTACCGACCTGTGCACAAGTCGCTGTTAAAGCTGTGATTTAATATGAAACATTTTCGATCACATGTAAATTAGTATCAATGGAAGGAACAGATATTTTCCTACTAAGTTACTAACCTACATGATTCAACACATTTAATCAAGTCACGGGAGGTCATAAACTAACTGTCGCAACCTATTTCTAAAAAATAACCAGCTTAAGCTTCCTGACATCTGTTTAAAAATTGCCCTGTATCACGAGATCCCTCGAGAATTTCTTTCTGAACTAACTATTTTTTATTCATGGTACATTAGGCAGTGCCCATTTTCAAACAGATGTCAGGAAACTGGTTATTTTTTATAAATGGGTGACAACAGTTAGTTTAGCAGGCGAGAGACCCACTCAGAGTCAGAACCTTCGGAGTACCCTTGGCTCGATCACCAGCCCATACTCCAACAATGTTAGAGGTTTTACATGGCGAAAATAATTTTGACAGGCGCCGTTAAATGGGCGGCAAAATCAAATCTGATAGAAAAAAGGGCGACCAGCAGCCTATTTTTCATGTATGTTATAGTATCCAGCCAATGCTCTATCGCTGAAATAAAGAGAAATTCCCTACAGGAAAGTTTTGGAATTCTAAGTATCACCCACTAAAAACTAGTACAATATATGTTATATTTCCCTTTGGATCATTTAATTTGCCAACACCTTTTTTTTTTTTGTAGAATGGTGAACTGTTTACTCTTACCTATGGCGCGCTGGTCTCACAGCTACTAAAGGATTATGAAGATGACGATGAGGTCAACAAACAACTCGAAAAAATGTAAACAAATTTTTGTATATGATGTAAAATTCATATTAAAACTGTATAAGTGATCTCGCTGTAAAAAAATAACCAGATTCCAGAATCTGTTTGAAAATGGCTGTGCATCATGAGATCTCTTGAGAATTTCTTTCTGAACTATCTACTTTGGAAATCTTTAAATGACATATCAGCATTATATCAAATTTTGCCTTCTATGTAAAACAAAATTGTACAAAATCTGAAATTTGTTGCAGGGGGTACAACATAGGGGTTCGTCTGATTGAGGACTTTTTGGCACGATCAAATACAGGAAGATGTAACGACTTTCGGGAGACGGCTGATGTCATAGCTAAGGTAGGTAAATCTAGCAGGTTACTGATGTCTTAGCTAACGTAGGTAAATCTAGCAGGTTACTGATGTCTTAGCTAAGGACTGGTCGGAGTTAAGATATTCTTTTATAATTGTTGTAGATTGGGTGTAAGATGTACCTATAAAATTGTTGAAGGTGGGTTTAAAGATGTACCTATAAAATTGTTGTAGTTGGATTATAAGATGTACCTATATTTGTGTAGGTGGGATTTTAGATGTATGTACCTATATCATTGTTAGCTCACCTGGCCCGAAGGGCCAAGTGAGCTTATGTGATGGTGCAGCGTCCGTCGTCCGTCCGTCCGTCCGTCGTCCGTCTGTCCTGCGTCCGTCAACTTTTTCCTTTAAACGACTTCTTCTAAAATACTGAAAGGCCCAGTGACATGAAATTTGGCTGGTAGATTTCTTGGAAGGAGCTGAACAAAGTTTGCGAAAAAAAATCACTTTGACCTAATTTCAAGGTCACAGGGGTCAAAAATGTCGAAACCTTCAAACAACTTCTTCTAAAATACCGTCAGGCATAGAGACTTCATATTTGACCAGTAGCTTCCTTGGATGAAGCCAAATAAAGTTTGCGAAAAGAAATGACCTTGACCAATATTCAAGGTCACAGTGAGGTTAAATCTATTTTAACCTTTGAACGACTTCTTCTGAAATACAAAAAGCCCAAGAAACATGGCATTTGGCTGAAAGGTTCCTTGGATGAAGCCCAACAAAGTTTGCGAAAAAAAATGACCTTGACCTATATTCAAGGTCACAAGGGTCAAATCTGTTAAAACCTTCAAATGACTTCTTCTGAAATACAAAAAGCCCTAGAAGCATGATATTTGGCTGAAAGGTTCCTTGGATGAAGCCCGACAAAGTTTGCGAAAAGAAATGACCTTGACCTATATTCAAGGTCACAGGGGTCAAATCTGTTAAAACCTTTAAACGACTTCTTCTGAAATACCAAAAAACCTCGAAGCATGATATTTGGCTGAAAGATTCCTTGGATGAAGCCCGACAAAGTTTGCGAAAAGAAATGACCTTGACCTATATTCAAGGTCACAGGGATCAAATCTGTTAAAACCTTTAAACGACTTCTTCTGAAATACCAAAAGACCTAGAAGCATGATATTTGGCTGAAAGGTTCCTTGGATAAAGCCCGACAAAGTTTGCGAAAAGAAATTACCTTGACTTATATTCAAGGTCACAGGGGTCAAATCTGTTAAAACCTTTAAACGACTTCTTCTGAAATACCAAAAGCCCTAGAAGCATGATATTTGGCTGAAAGGTTCCTTGGATGAAGCCCAACAAAGTTTGTGAAAAGAAATGACCTTGACTTATATTCAAGGTCACAGGGGTCAAATCTGTTAAAACCTTTAAACGACTTCTTCTGAAATACCAAAAGCCCTAGAAGCATGATATTTGGCTGAAAGGTTCCTTGGATGAAGCCCGACAAAGTTTGCGAAAAGAAATGACCTTGACCTATATTCAAGGTCACAGGGGTCAAATCTGTTAAAACCTTTAAACGACTTCTTCTGAAATACCAAAAAACCTCGAAGCATGATATTTGGCTGAAAGATTCCTTGGATGAAGCCCGACAAAGTTTGCGAAAAGAAATGACCTTGACCTATATTCAAGGTCACAGGGGTCAAATCTGTTAAAACCTTTAAACGACTTCTTCTGAAATACCAAAAGACCTAGAAGCATGATATTTGGCTGAAAGGTTCCTTGGATAAAGCCCGACAAAGTTTGCGAAAAGAAATTACCTTGACTTATATTCAAGGTCACAGGGGTCAAATCTGTTAAAACCTTTAAACGACTTCTTCTGAAATACCAAAAGCCCTAGAAGCATGATATTTGGCTGAAAGGTTCCTTGGATGAAGCCCAACAAAGTTTGTGAAAAGAAATGACCTTGACTTATATTCAAGGTCACAGGGGTCAAATCTGTTAAAACCTTTAAACGACTTCTTCTGAAATACCAAAAGCCCTAGAAGCATGATATTTGGCTGAAAGGTTCCTTGGATGAAGCCCGACAAAGTTTGCGAAAAGAAATGACCTTGACTTATATTCAAGGTCACAGGAGTCAAATCTGTTGAAACGTTCAAATGACTTCTCCTGAAATACCAAAAGCCCTAGAAGCATGATATTTGGCTGAAATGTTCCTTGGATAAAGCCCGACAAAGTTTGCGAAAAGAAATGACCTTGACCTATATTCAAGGTCACAGGGGTCAAATCTGTTAAAACCTTTAAACGACTTCTTCTGAAATACCAAAAACCATAGAAGCATGATATATGGCTGAAATGTTTCTTAGATGAAGCCCGACAAAGTTTGCGAAAAGAAATGACCTTGACTTATATTCAAGGTCACAAGGGTCAAATCTGTTAAAACCTTCGAACGACTTCTTCTGAAATACCAAAAGCCCTGGAAGCATGATATTTGGCTGAAAGGTTCCTTGGATGAAGCCAGACAAAGTTTGCGAAAAGAAATGACCTTGACTTATATTCAAGGTCACAGAGGTCAAATCTGTTAAAACCTTTAAACGACTTCTTCTGAAATACCAAAAGCCCTAGAAGCATTATATTTAGCTGAAAGGTTCCTTGGATGAAGCCCGACAAAGTTTGCGAAAAGAAATGACCTTGACTTATATTCAAGGTCACAGGGGTCAAATCCGTTAAAACCTTCAAACGACTTCTTCTGAAATACAAAAAGCCCTAGAAGCATGATATTTGGCTGAAAGGTTCCTTGGATGAAGCCTGACAAAGTTTGCAAAACAAAAATGACCTTGACCTATATTCAAGGTCACAAGGGTCAAATCTGTTAAAGCCTTCAAACGACTTCTACTGATATACCAAAAGCCCTAGAAGCATGATATTTGGCTGAAAGGTTCCTTGGATGAAGCCCGACAAAGTTTGCGAAAAGAAATGACCTTGACCTATATTCAAGGTCACAGGGGTCAAATCTGTTAAAACCTTTAAACGACTTCTTCTGAAATACCAAAAACCATAGAAGCATGATATATGGCTGAAATGTTTCTTGGATGAAGCCCAACAAAATTTGCGAAAAAAAAATGACCTTGACCTTTATTCAAGGTCACAAGGGTCAAATCTGTTAAAACCTTTAAACGACTTCTTCTTAAATACCAAAAGCCCTAGAAGCATGATATTTGGCTGAAAGGTTCCTTGGATGAAGGCCGACACAGTTTGCGAAAAGGAATGACCTTGACTTATATTCAAGGTCACAGGAGTCAAATCTGTTAAAACATTTAAACGACTTCTTCTGAAATACCAAAAGCCCTAGAAGCATGATATTTGGCTGAAAGGTTCCTTGGATGAAGCCTGACAAAGTTTGCAAAACAAAAATGACCTTGACCTATATTCAAGGTCACAAGGGTCAAATCTGTTAAAGCCTTCAAACGACTTCTACTGATATACCAAAAGCCCTAGAAGCATGATATTTGGCTGAAAGGTTCCTTGGATGAAGCCCGACAAAGTTTGCGAAAAGAAATGACCTTGACCTATATTCAAGGTCACAGGGGTCAAATCTGTTAAAACCTTTAAACGACTTCTTCTGAAATACCAAAAACCATAGAAGCATGATATATGGCTGAAATGTTTCTTGGATGAAGCCCAACAAAATTTGCGAAAAAAAAATGACCTTGACCTTTATTCAAGGTCACAAGGGTCAAATCTGTTAAAACCTTTAAACGACTTCTTCTTAAATACCAAAAGCCCTAGAAGCATGATATTTGGCTGAAAGGTTCCTTGGATGAAGGCCGACACAGTTTGCGAAAAGGAATGACCTTGACTTATATTCAAGGTCACAGGAGTCAAATCTGTTAAAACATTTAAACGACTTCTTCTGAAATACCAAAAGCCCTAGAAGCATGATATTTGGCTAAAAGGTTCCTTGGATGAAGCCCGACAAAGTTTGCGAAAAAAAATGACCTTGACTTATATTCAAGGTCACAAGGGTCAAATCTGTTAAAGCCTTCAAACGACTTCTTCTGATATACCAAAAGCCCTAGAAGCATGATATTTGGCTGAAAGGTTCCTTGGATGAAGCCCGACAAAGTTTGCGAAAAGAAATGACCTTGACTTATATTCAAGGTCACAGGAGTCAAATCTGTTGAAACCTTTAAATGACTTCTCCTGAAATACCAAAAGCCCTAGAAGCATGATATTTGGCTGAAATATTCCTTGGATGAAGCCCGACAATGTTTGCGAAAAGAAATGACCTTGACTTATATTCAAAGTCACAGGGGTCAAATCTGTTAAAACCTTTAAACGACTTCTTCTGAAATACCAAAAGCCCTAGAAGCATGATATTTGGCTGGAAGGTTCCTTGGATGAAGCCTGACAAAGTTTGCGAAAAGAAATGACCTTGATCTTTATTTGCCTAGAGACATGATATTTGGCTGGTAGCGTCCTGGGATGAAGCCAAACAGAATTTGAAAATGAAAATGATGTTGCATTGTCTTATAAGGTCACAGGGGTAAAATATGTTTAAATCTTAAGATGTTCTTCTAAATGTCTTACATTAAAAGATTTTAAGGGACTTTAGGGTTACACTATAATATAAGTCAGAGATATCATTGATACCAGGTGAGCGATGCAGGCCCATTGGGCCTCTTGTTTTAGGTGGGGTTTAAGATGATCCTATATAATTGTTTTAGGTGGAGTATAAGATGTACCTATATTTGTAGGTTTGGATTAAGATTTACCTATTTAATTGTTGTATATTTGTTTAGCCGGGGTTTAAGATGCACCTATATTTGTAGGTGGGGTTTAAGATGTACCTTTATAATTGTTGTAGGTGGGGTGTAAGATGTAACATATAATTGTTGTATATTTGTTTAGGTGGGGTTTAAGATGTACCTGGGAATTACACCTGTGGTCAGTAATTGGAGTCCGGCTGGAGACGAGTTTTCCCTTCTCATAGAAAATAACCCCCTAACAGACTTCGTGGAGCTACCTCCAGGCCACTCAAGTCTCTGTTTCTCTAATCTCCTGTGTGGTGTACTCAAGGCTGCCTTAGAAATGGTAAGATTTCTTCTTTATCCTTTCTAATGTTTCATTCATCTTTCATTCTATGTGTTCCTTTTTTGTGTTGATAAACTATTACCTTTAAATTGTCTCCATATGTGGTAAGTCTGCTGGTAGAATAGATTTTGTTTGTGATTTGTTGTATTGACATTACATGACCCTTAAATGACTTTGCATTTTTGACCCTATGCAGAGAGTAATCCCCCCTTTTATATTGGGAATTGAACACAATTTTGTCTTGCTATGCATCCCCATTTTTATCCTGGATTTTTTTTATAACTGTGTGGAATAGCCAATACAATATGTAGATGACTTTACACATCCGACTCTTTACAGAGAGTTTTCCTTCTTCTATTTAAAAAAATGAACACAAATTTTTCCGGCTATGCATTTGCTCAGTTTACAATGGATCACCATAAAATTTTAGAGGGAATAACCAGTTCGAAATGGAGATGTGCCCTTCGAAATGACCCTGTTCCAGAGAGTTATCTCCCTTTCATTAAACACATTTTTTTTTTGGCTATGCAACACGGTTTCCCTGATGCACAAAAAGCTGCATTTTGACTCCTAAAATTGTCAAAGGACTCCCAAGATCAGCTTAGATATTAATATGTAGCTAAAATGCCAAGCAAGAAATTGTGTAATTATATTGTTAAGACATTTAATTTATCAATTTACACCAACTACAATAATGTCACCCCACTAGTTCAGCATTTTGTGTAAAGTTGTGCAATCCTACAATTGTAAAAATATCTTCCTTTTTTTTCAATTTTATTGTACAATTTGGATAATCTTAAATTAGTATCTAAAGTAACATAGTCTATCATAATGTAAAAATAAAAAAATTGAATATAAAGACAAAAAAATACAAAAAGCAAAAAATAAAAAAGTTTTGTAAATTTGAAATGTTAAAAGAAAAAATATTCATTTAAAAATAGAAAACGTGATTCTTGAAGAACTTAATTCAGTTTGGATTCATTAATCACAAATAAGTAAATATTTACTTAAAGATGTGAAAGTCTTGGAATAACGCTTAAGTTAACTTCAACAACTGGATAAACTAAGCTAACATTCTCCTAATTTAATACAAATTTTACTAACTTCAACAACTGGATAAACTAAGCTAACATTCTCCTAATTTAATACAAATTTTACTAACTTCAACAACTGGATAAACTAAGCTAACATTCTCCTAATTTAATACAAATTTTACTAACTTCAACAACTGGATAAACTAGGCTAACATTCTCCTAATTTAATACAGATTTTACTAACTTCAGCAACTGGATAAACCTGGCTAACATTCTCCTAATTTAATACAAATTTTACTAACTTCAGCAACTGGATAAACTAGGCTAACATTCTCCTAATTTAATACAAATTTTACTAACTTCAACAACTGGATAAACTAGGCTAACATTCTCCTAAGGACTATATATAGTTTGGGCCTTTTTTGGCCCCCAAAATATCAAATTTTGAAGCAGATTATTGAACTCTCAAATTAATGTATTTCAAATATGGAGTACATCCCTGATAAAACTGAAACAATAATTATTTTTTTGTTTCAACTACGGTTGTCATGGAAACCATCTCAAATATGCATAAATTAGGGAAATTTGACCATTTAGTCAATTTTGGCCACTTTTTGGATAGTTTTTCTATTAGAAACTATTGAGCGCATTCTTGAACAAACTTAATAACTAATGAGAATATGTGGGCACTTAAACCACTTCTTTAGGAGAAATATATAGTTTGTTCAAGAATGCGCTCTATGGTTGCTGTGTGAAAATCTATGTAAAATTGACCAAAATAGACCAAATATTTACATTTGCATAATTTATGCATATTTCGGATAGTTACCATGGCAACCATAGCACAAATAACATATAAATATTATTACAATTGCATGAGGGATGTAATCTTTATTTGAAATAATATTATTTGAGTGTTCAATAATGAAATTTGAAATTTGATGGATTTGGGGGCCAAAAACAGGTAAAACCATACATAGTCCTTTAATACAAATTTTACTAACTTCAACAACTGGATAAACTAGGCTAACATTCTCCTAAATTAATACAAATTTTACTAATTTCAGCAACTGGATAAACTAGTCTAACATTCTCCTAATTTAATACAAATTTTACTAACTTCAACAACTGGATAAACTAGGCTAACATTCTCCTAATTTAATACAAATTTTACTAACTTCAACAACTGGATAAACTAGGCTAACATTCTCCTAATTTAATACAAATTTTACTAACTTCAACAACTGGATAAACTAGGCTAAGATTCTCCTAATTTAATACAAATTTTACTAACTTCAACAACTGGATAAACTAGGCTAACATTCTCCTAATTTAATACAAATTTTACTAACTTCAACAACTGGATAAACTAGGCTAACATTCTCCAAATTTAATACAAATTTAACAGAAGGGAGATAACTATGAAAATCTTGATATTTTTTTGGACCGCACCAAGAGTTAATTCCCTTACTCCTCTATGTGAGTTGAAGTGAATGTGATCATGATTCAATATATCATTTTCTGTGACTATGCTTTGAATAACCCATTCATTCTGAAATCATATTTGAACTCAAACCAAATAAAAACGATTGGTTAAATGCCCAGTATACATAACTTTTGGCAAAACTTGAAGCGAAAACAAAGCCTAATAACTTATTATATCTAAAGATTTAGTTAGGATTAACTGATATCAGCAATATCCAAAATGAAATTCTTACGCGGTTACCGCTACAGCAGCAGTTGAAACTCGGTATTTGTAAACAGGCATTCATTTTTAACTGTCTTCTATCTTCGGTTTGTTGTTGAAGTGGGCCCCACCTGAATTATTTTCAATTCTTTGGATTTTTTCTGTCAAGAGTTTCTTGTTAGTTACCGCTCAGGTTTACTTCGTTTTAGGCTTATTTTTGCATGGTTATCAAATGGATTTTTTTCAGAATTTTTCAGAATCGAAAAATTTCCTGAAGTTACGTATATTGGGCCTTTAATTCATTTCAGAATTACTCTAGTTATCAAATAAATTCCTTGAAGTAATTTCAACAATGAAATTTCCATTGACTGCCAATTGCATATGATAAAAACATTTATTTGTCTTACTTTGTTTTGTTTATTTATTTCCTCTCTATCAACCTATTTGTTCTTATGGCATTTTGATTGTACATGCTGTACTTATGTCCATCATATCTAATGTTTTTTTGAAAATTTAGGGGCTTTAATTTTTATTCATATTTTGTATGTTTTCTCCCGTTTTTAAATGGTTTATAAACATATATGTAGTTTAGAAGACAGGCATAATAATTTGAAGTTACATCAACACTTAGACTAGTTTCAACTCTTAGAGCGAGTCTCGATCAATAAAAACTACTAAACTGGAAACGCCTGAGCTGTGTTGTGATTGGAACCCCACACCTATTATATTTCCATATTTGATACCAATTTATTGTTAATCAACACTTAGAGTAACATCACGTTAAACTGATTTTAGCAACAAAAAGAAAAGCCAGAGTCAGTCCTGCATTATATTTCCTTGGATACATATACATATCTATTCTATCTATTTCTAATTATCAAATTCTATGATATCATAAAAGACTTCACATACATGTGTATGAAAACATGAACATCATGCCCAATTTTAATTTTAATAAGATTGGAAATACATTTTCCATTTCATGCTAGAACATGTACCGTTCAAATGTCTAAATGTGGTTTGTTGTTTTGGTGTTTGAAAGTTGACTGGCTACAAAGATTATCCAAATGAAAGGCATTGACCCATTTTCAAGGTCACAGGAGTAAAATATTTACAGCAATTTCTTCTTCATTATACAAGTATTTTGGCATAAAGTTTGAATGAATGAATCAGTGAATCAATGAATCAATCAATCAATCAATCAATCAATCAATCAGCGAATCAATAAATTCAATCAATCAATCAATCAAGGTCATGAATGTCAGATGTTTAAAACAAATTTAAAAACAACATTTTCTCAGTAACTTATTGGTCCTAAGTGGTATTCGCCCAGTAACATGCTGAGATGAATAAACTTATCATATTGACCCACTTTCAAGGTCACAGGAGTGAAATGTTTGCGAAAGAAAAAGCAATTTCTTCAAAATGATTTTAACAAGCACTTGATGGTGGATGAGGATTTCGGCATGTTTATAATTAACTCATTCACCCCTGAAGTCACATTTGAACTTGTCCGGTTCAAAGGTTGGAATAGGTCATTATGAAGTTCAAGGGGTGGAAAAGCTAGTTACAGTTGTGGTATCGCACAACGCACCAAAAACTACGTGCTTGCATCGTGCATACATCGTGCACATATTGTTCGCCCATGGTGCACACAACGGGGCGATCTAAAGATCGTGCGTTTATCTGTTCGATTAAATCGCACACACGCATGATTTGGTACAATTGGTCGATACATATTACGGAATTAAAAACATATGGAACCCTCATAAAAACTATTTAAATTCACATCATATTTATTGGAATTATGTCAATTTAACAATATACAGTAAACAGTATTACAGTGACCATGAGACAGCCAAGTGTGGGTTTAGCTACCAGGTAACAGAATAGGTAAATAACATGTCAGAGTTTAACGTGTCCCGTGTGCGGCGATACGCTACGACAGCCATTACGAAGCGACCGTTATGAAAACAAACTTGACTCTTATAATTATTTATTTGAAAACCCCCTCCATTCCCCACCACTTACCCTGTGTTTTCACACCTAGGCGAGTGTTGTAAGTGCCCCGGGCCAGAGACATCTACATATATTGTCCATGTACAGGTGCAGTGTATAACTTGGTAAAAACTGGCAATATTTACTTGAATGAGAACTTGTCAATATGTGTTGTGTCTATTTGGTTTGTTTCAAAAACTACAGAAAGACTATTACTAATTTTAAGAAATATATAGATAGAACTATCAGCTAATGTAAAATAGTTAAAATATAGAAATATATTTAAAACAAATAGTGCGAAACCGTATATATTGTTAAACCATTTCTAAATTTACATCAACCACGATTGTCACCGCACAATGTTAGTTTATCGTGCGCCCAAATTTGCGTTAGACATAGTCGCCCAGGAACGCATCGTTTGCACATCGTGCAAACACCGTTCGCCCATCGTGCACCCACCGCACATCATGTAACGTTGTGCGATCCCAGAACTGTACATGTAAGCCTTTATATAATTTGACCTCGATCCACTCTTAGGTAGGTTACTTGTGTCAGATGAATACTGGGTTAGTAGCACAGCCCATTAGGCCTTTTGTTATATTATATTTGAAATATTTATATGTAAATTTATATGTATAACATAAACAGGTAATTTTATATATATATAACTTGTGTGGAATTAGACCAATGTAAATAATGAAATACCTCTAATAGAAATTTTTAGATTGTTTTGATTCCATACATCTGATGAAATTAAATAATGAATATCTTTGTATTCATTTCTTTCATTATCTGTTTCGGTAACATACATTCCTCAGTGAAGGTTTGACAGTTAAGTGAGTTCCAAAAACATGTTTTCATTCACTTTAATAAGCAGTTTATATTTGTATAGAAAACAAATTACATAATTGGTTCCTTAAATATTACTGATGAGTTTGAAAATGCTGTTTCATTTCTTTCAACACAAACAATGGTAAAATGGAAGAAAAAAAGCTCTAATGCTGCCATTGCATCTAACTCATTCAACCCCTGAAATTCCATAATGAACTATTCCAACCTTTGAATTGGAAGGGTTCATAGGGTCTTCAGGTGGTGATTGAGCTAAATAATAGGGAGAATCCACTATGCAGTAAATTATTGAGTAACTGTTGCTTTTTCGTTTAAAAAAATAAAGACTTAAAAGATTGATCAGTTTCATTAGGGCCGTGTACATTTTTTTTTCAACTTGCGAAAAACATTGAAGCATAATGGAAAACAATGCCTATGTGTAGATGTGATGGATTGGAAGAAGTTACCAGGGCAACTTGTTAAAATGAACGATTGGTTCACACTTAATCTGTTCCTGTGAGCCATTTTCTAAGAAAATTTCAAATGAATCATCTATGAAGCGTGCGAGTTGGGACATAAAGCTTAAACCGTATGCATCATTATAACACTACGTTTACAAATTCATAAGGGAATTTGACTTTTCTTGTATATCTCACGAAAAACAATACACAGTTGGTTTAAACTGGAAACAGATGAGATTTTAAACACTGATCATCAATATTAACTCCCATCCAATACTTGAAGACATCAATTTTGTGTTAATGTGAGGTTTTCTCAAGTACTTGGAGACAAACATCTTTTACACTTGTTACCTTGGTAGATACTTATAGCTGCAATATAAACGTACCGTTCGATCGGTTGAGCGTAAGACTAGTAGCCAGAGGTTCCAGGTTTGACTTCTAGTGCAGGCATTGAAAAAATAATGACCTCTGTTACACTCTCATTGTACTGTACATTCACAAACAGTAGACAGTTAATTATGAGTACAATCTCCTTAAGGGTGTAATCTACCTTGTACATGTACCTTGTAAATTGAATCTATAGTTCTGTATTAAAGTTATTTCTCAAATAAAATTCCTACCTATTGGTAACGCTTGAGGATGTTGCAGTTATTATCTCCTACTTACAATTAAAAGTTATTTCCCTTGATGAAATGTCAGCATTAACACTTATTAAGCTTTAGAATGAAGAAGATAGATTACTTTGAATTTGAAGGGTGTAAGCTACTTTGTATAATGTACCTTGTAAATTAAATCTGTAGTTCTAGATTTGTATCATAGTTATTTCCCCTGATGAAATGTGAGCATTAAGGCTTATTTGGCTTTAGAATGATAAAGATATAGATTACTTTGAATTCGAAGAGTGTAAGCTACCTCATACATGTACCTTATAAATTGAATCTAAAGTTCTAGATCTGTATCAAAGTTATTTCCCTTGATGGAATGTGAGCATTAAGGCCCATTAGCTAGGCTTTAGCTTGAAAAAAGATAGATTACTTTGAATTTGATAGTTTGAAGGGAAGTAACTCTTTCAGTAATTGCTGATCAGAATGCATAAAGATGATTTTTTTCGGCAAATTTGATCCTCATCTGTCTAAGGTTTATGAAATAAAATTGCAAGATTCAGATTATGTCCATCGATTCATCAGCTTGGGTTATGTAATTTGAACAAGTAATGGTCCGATTCCATGAAGAATCCGCAGACGATATTTGACGTGGGGATATTTCTATTTCCCTTGGTAGAAAAATCTGAAGCATGATATGTTCGTTTCTCATAACTAATCATTTTAATACAGACACAAAATCTGATGGAAGAACCACCTGAAGACCATTAAATCGGGATTGACCAATCAACTTAAACCCTTTATCTAGGCTCTTGAGATCAGATTTTTATATTTCTATGTATAGGTTCGTTGCTTAGCCGATGGTTACAGAATTTACATTGCAGTGGTCATCAATAAAAATCAATTTCTCTGAGAGGAATGGTCAAAATGCGTGAAATTGTTGTTCTAGGTTTTCGTAGAGTGTCCATTTCATATATCACAGAGTTAATGTTGCATGTTACCATGGTAATATCATAATTAACTGTTCAGTATTTAAAGGCCCAATATACGTAACTTTCGGCAAAACTTGAAGCGAAAATCAAGCCTAATAACTTATTATATTTGTAGATTTAGTTAAGATTAACTGATATCAGCAATATTCAAGATGAATTCTTTTGCGGTTACCGGTACAGCAGCAGTTGAAACTCGGTATTTGTAAACACGCGTCCATTTCGAACTGTCTTCTACCTTCGGTTTGTTGTTGAAGTGGGCCCCACCTGAATTATTTTCAATTCTTTGGATTTTTCTGTCAAGAGTTTCTTGCTAGTTACCGCTCAGGTTTACTTTGTTTTAGGCTTATTTTTCCATGGTTATCAACTGGATTTTTTTTCAGAATTTTTCAGAATCACGAAAATTTCCCTGAAGTTACGTATATTGGGCCTTTAAACATTCTATCGAAGCTAATATTTTGGTCTTTAAGTGATGCTTTTAGGATATAAAAGGAGTCTTTCAATAAGCTTAATATATATAATAGTTGATTCAATATTCTGTCATATTGCTTTTGAGTCATCATTTATAAAATTACAGCATTAACACTTTTGATAAGTTTATCTTTTAATCTTTCCTTTACAGAGTTTAGTCCCTTTACTTAACAAAAGACTACCTGTAATTAACTGCAATTTTGTACATTTTGACTGTTGTAAGTATCACATCTAAGGTTTAAACATGAGATTTCTTTAATAGAGATGATAATTCCTTTAAACCAAGTAGTTGATGGGCCAGAAGAGGAGTCAGACTTTCCTATCTAGAGTGTCTTAAAATATTTAGTTCATTTCATTTTCAAAACTCCAATCCTTGAATACTTTAGGGAGTATATTCACATTCAGTCTAGTACAGGGAAATATTCCCAGGTGAAATCTGGGTAAAAAAACAAACAACATTATTTGTTTCCATTTCTCTGAAACAGAGTCTTTGAACAAAAGACTGACGATTGTGTTAACAGATCCATGTGATAAGGAAGTTAAGTTTTTAATTATCACACCGATTCTTTTTTCCTGAAAAATGGTAGGGAAACACTAAAAGGGGCAGGTGCACTTATGAACTCAATCACCCCTGAAGACACATTTGAACTCTTCCAGTTTAATAGTTTGAATAGTCCATTATGAAATTCCAGGGGTACTGAAGTGGATTACGTTGAATATGGTAACAGGTTTTCAAGTCATCTTATACAGACATGTAAAATTAACCAGAATAGTTTTTAGATCAAATACAACTCTCCGACTTGACTTTTAAGTTCTGGTATTTTCTTTCTCCAACAGGTTCAGATGGAGGTGGATGTGAAATTCGTACAGGACCAGTTAAAGGGAGATAACATCACAGAATTAAGACTGAAATTCTTACGCAGGCTGGAGGATGCTATTCCAGTGGGAGAAGATTGAGGAGAAGTTTTATTTAATTTCTGTGAAACAAACTTCATTTATTTAATGTGAATTTTTGTTGGAGAGAACTGCAAGGAAGGATTATAAAACTTCAAAAATTCATGATTGTGAGTGAGTGACCAGTGTTGGACTAGAGCTGACCGCTTGTAATGCTGGACCGGTCAAGTGATTTTCTGTAATCACATTAGCCTAGAAACAGCTGTTGTTGAGGATCGATCAGAAACATTAAGGATACTTGCACCATTTCCAAAAACTGTAACTTTAAGGAAACCCGTACCACTGCTAAAAAGTGTATGATTAAGGATCCCCATATACCACTGACAAAAAACTGAAACATTAAGGATCCTTGCGTCCACTTCGAAAACTGTAACTTTAAGGATACTGTTAGCTGCACCACTGCAAAGAAAAAACTGTTGCTACAGTAGTGTATGCCTCAAAAATGGTTTCTTGGCATGAGAAATTTTAAGTTCAGATAAACTATTTCTGAAATAGCATAGCTGGCGGGTCGACTTAAATCAAAAAATAAATAAAGATAAATAAAAAAGAAGAAATAACCAGAAAATGTATAATATATAGATCATTGATGAAGCTTCACACACTGTACCATATGACTCTGTTATACTGTCACTCTAACAAACTGAGCTTCCCAGTCTACTGAAGTGATCTGACCTAGACCTGCTTTCAGGTTTCAGTAAGGGGAGATAAATACAGTTAACCACATTCTTAACTCGGATATTGTATAAAGACCGGGAATAACTGAACAGTTTGATAATGTATCTAGACTGGTATACAGATATTGAATTATAAAGGAAAACAATAACTTGAATAATTTTGATCACTTGGGTGTCTGATTCTATACTAAGTTCTAAACTAAGGGGAGATAAGCTAGTAGTAAAATTCAGAAGAGAAATTCGTCAAAAAAATTGGTAGCCACTCTACAGTATCTATAAAATTACAGGCAATCTAATTGTTAAAGAAGATCATTGTCAAATTAATTATTTCTTTATAATTAAAGATCACATACTGGCAAAATCACCATCTGTGTTAAGTTTTTTGTTTCAGTCCATAGTTAACAAACTACTGCCTGTAACTGAATTTTGCCACAAATTTTTGGCTAACTGCACTTGATCATTTTTTTGCATTTATAGAATTCTTATGTTATAAGTATTTTGTCTATATTGATTTATTGGGAACAAACTTCTGTTCTGAAGGTAATGAAACTTCTCAATGTAGATTTATCAGGGTCGAAATTCAATAAATAATGCTGGAGAAAAAGAGGTCACTTTGACTTAAAAGTTTTACACAAATTCAATTTTTTTCAATATCTTTTGCTAAGGTTTTGTCACAAATAATGAAAGGCATCAATCTCTGCGTTATAGTTATTAGCTCACCTGTCTGATGTTACCTTATATAAACGACCTTGATCTCACCTGCTCTGATGTAACCTCAAACATATGACCTTGACAAGGCAATTATTTGAAGGTCAAATGGGTCAATTATTTTGAACATTTTGAACTCTCTAAGTGGTCTACCTTAGTGATCAGCTATTTGTTATTAAGATAAACTGCATATTCGACCTTTTGACTTTAATATGAGGGCGAAAATTACAAAGCAGTGTGGGTTACTTCAGATGCACAACATGAGGCTAATTGTGCATATATTCACAAGCAAACTGAAGCATAAATAATATTCTAATGCTCCGTACGATACTTTGGTTTACATGCAAAACAAGTGTAAATGTATCAAGAGTTGCAAATGAAATATTACCATGGCTGTACAGGGCAAATTTAACATCGGACGGATATGTTTCGTGTTGCCTAAGAGCGAAACAAACCAGGGGCGAAAATCTGTCGGTGTACAGTAATTAATACTGTCTGTATACAGTAATTAATATACATAATGTTAATGTGAAGGCGTTCATTCTGATACACAGGCACAATACAGATTTCCACATATATTTCAGGAACAAAATGAAAATATTTCAAATTGAGATAAATGAAAAAATACATGTATTTGATTATGTTACGTTTTATTTGAAATGTAACAAATGAATAAAAACTGCAAAAATGCATTAAAGCTGTTGTTATTTATAGGTATAATGAAAGAAAATTAATAGGTTTTGTTTACCTTTCTTTATCAATGGAATTATTTAAAGAATGCAGGGTACAGATTTTTTTCAAAACTTGAAGAAGAAATTCGGATGGTACAGACTTTTCTAAAACAAGAAGTAACAGCATATAACTGCACAGGTGTCCTAACTCACATGAAACTGGTCTAATTACAATTGTGTCACAAGAACAGGGTAACTTGGGTTTCCAACCTTGAACTTTTGTGTGTTTGTATGTTGTTCATGTTTTACGTCCTCTTAGCAGCTATGGTCATTTAAGGACGAGGCAAGTTTTAGTGGTGGAGAAAAGCGGGAGTTTGCAGAGGACCTACGTACTTATACGGTCAGTATCTGACAGCTGTCCCTAGCTAGTAGGCCTTGAACCCAGGACACAGAGGTGGAGGGCTAGTGGTAGCAGAATGTCAGACGCCTTAGCCACCATGATATAAACGTGGAGGCTAGTGGTAGCAGAATGTCAGACGCCTTAGCCACCATGATATAAACATGGAGGGCTAGTGGTAACAGAATGTCAGACGCCTTAACCACCATGATATAAACGTGGAGGGCTAGTGGTAGCAGAATGTCAGACGCCTTAGCCACCATGATATAAATGTGGAGGGCTAGTGGTAACAGAATGTCAGACGCCTTAACCACCATGATATAAACGTGGAGGGCTAGTGGTAGCAGAATGTCAGACGCCTTGACCACCATGATATAAACGTGGAGGGCTAGTGGTAACAGAATGTCAGACGCCTTGACCACCATGATACAAACGTGGAGGGCTAGTGATAACAGAAAATCACTTTGCTATCATAATACAAATGCGGAGGGCTAGTGGTAGCAGTGTCAGACACTTAAACCAATTGGCCATCGCGAACAAAAGGTGGAGGACTAATGGTAGCAGAATATCGGCCACCTTAGCCACGTGCCCCTGATACAAAGGTGGAGAGCTAGTATTAACAGAATGTCATACACCTTAGCCACGTGCCCCTGATACAATGGTGGAGAGCTAGTGTTAACAGAATGTCATACACCTTAACCATTATACCATCACGACCCGGAGGTGGAGGGATAGTGGTTTCAAATTGTCAAGACACCTAAGTCACTTAGCCATCACGACCCAGAGGTGGAGGGATAATGGTAACAGAGTGTCAGACACCTTAACCACTTTACAATCACGACCCAGAGGTGGAGGGCTAGTTGTAGCAGAATGTTTGCATCCTAAACCACTTGGCCGCCGTGGCCCCTAAATATTCCAGCACCAGAGATTTGCTCTGTTAACCAGCCATAATTATGTCACCAAATCTATTTACAATTACATCCCCTTAACTAAATTACCGGGAGATCAGTCAAGATCAGAAACCTTGCGGACAGGAATCCGTAAAAAATCACTGCTGAATTATTAGTGAACATCAGCCGGTGGGGGATCCTTAAGGGGGTCTGCTACAGCTAAAAGATCGAATTGTTATCAAAAATATATTTTCAAAAGGTTTCAAGCTAGCTAAAGTTTGCTAGTAGGTCTCGGCTGAAAATGGAAAATTTATCAAACAGTTTATACGAATGCATTAAAAACTGAACTAGTTAGAGTGTATCTTCGTAATGACTTTAGTACTCCCTATCAAATAATACATGAGGCTACTTGTAGTAGCATTTCACTTGTTGTCCAATTCCTGTTGAAATTCGTGTATAATTTATTCTTATATAATAGAATAAATCTTTGTGAAATGAAGATCACACACTATAAAGACTACAGATTTCAACGCATACACTTCTATCGGTTTAACCCATATACACTCCTGGATTTTCATTATGAACTATTCCAACCTTTGAATTGGACGAATTCAAATGTGTCTTCAGGGGTGAATTAGTTAAAAGGACTCCAGCAAGACGGACTTAAGGTCACTCGGTCCCTTTGTCAATATCCATGGGAATTTCATGAAATTTCACTCAAATGTTTACTAGTGTATGAAGAACAAGTATTTGTGTTGTAATTAGCCGAAAAACTGCAGAAATCGTTTTTGGGTGAAAAACTGATATTTTCAGGAAAAACACAAGAAAGAACGAAATCAACTACTCACATATTTCTTTTTGATGTATTGCAATGCTAACGTTATATATACATATAAAACAGAAAAGAAAACAAACATTTAACATTGATATAACTTTTATTCAACAAAACAAACACATAAATGCATGCTTTTCACCAACATTTCTAAATTTCCGAAAATTGTGTGGATGAAAATTTTTTTTTTTTAAATGGTGTTTTGAATAAACAGTTCTTATTTAAGAATGCATAAAAAAATTGAACCAAAAAATATTATTTCACTTAGAATTTGGGAAAATAATCAGACAACAGGGCATAATTGTATGAAGTATAGATTTTCCCGTATCACATAAATATCTAAATATAGATTGATAGAACCACGTGTATTGAAAATACATATAAGGAACATTTGAGTTAACCCTAATTTAAACAACCCCGATACTTCACAAAAAGAAATGTATATAAAACAGATTTTCAAGTCCTTACCTATTGAAAGTCAAAACGACAGACCAACATCAACAGCTGTCACAACACTTCAATTTCACAACACGTCTATCCGACACTTACTGTGGCACTTTCGGTTCGTCGCATTCTCTTCCGTTGGGTAGGCCTACTGTATAACATTCTCTTTTGAATGAGGCAAAGGTGCAGTGTTAGTGTGGACGAGCAACACTTGAATCACTGTTGATTCACTCATTAAATCACAATATACTTGCTTCGTCAGAAACTGTCCGCCTCGCGGATCTTGTTGCTGCTCAATGTTTACATTGGATTATTCAATCCGGTAAAATCATTCTAGTCTCTCTAAATAGTATCCATTTAATGCATTGAAAGTAGTGAGATATTAGGTTTATCGATTGTTTCAGCCTGATATGTATGGATAAACTCGCCTGGCGTCAGTCACACAAAAATAGTTAAAACAAGCATTTACGGCGTTTATTGAAAGTGATATCATGAGAACATGTTGTATTTGATATCAAATTCATATAAAACAACGTGTTTGTTGAATGATGCAGTTGTAAAGAATTGAAGCGGGCATATAGGTCGCCCGGGTGTCTACGTTAACATAAGATCAGGTTGATACAGTCGATAAATTCTCAACCAACTTAACGTTCTAGCTTTTACATAGCTTTTATCAGACACTTGTACATTTGCCGGATTGAAAACTGCATGATCATCGGCATATGCACAGTGAATTTCTTACCCACGATAAGTATCACATTTTATATCCGTCAAAGCGGCCATGTTTTTGCCAAGAACGATAATCAACGGACCGAGAGACCTTAAAGCCGCGTTCCATCAAACCCAATGTAATTTGCTCAGGGAAAAAATTCCTTGTGACAAACCATAACTGGATTTTGCGGAAGGGTGATGCCCTAGAGTGTGTCCAGTGTATTTGATTAGTGCTGGGTTCTACTGCGTTACGGTTCTGATGGATAGGCTTCATCTTATCTGTTGCAGCAGCTGGATTATTCTCAAGTATTGAAAGCTTCATGAAAACATGAAATTCAAGCAAATTATAATTAAGCAAGTAACTCAAAGTTGCAAATCTTGGTTTGAATTTTCACATTAGAAATGACCTTTTGATCAATTTCTTTGTTACAAAAAAAAAGATTTCATGAAAATGTTAACCTTCTAGAATTTTGAATTGAAATTATGTTAAGCTTACCTTGATTATGGACAGCGTTTCTTTTTCGGAGATTAAGAATACTTGTTACCATAGTTTACATCATCAACACCCTTGTTCTACCTAAATAGCACACCATTTTTATCTTCATTCTAAAGAGGTAATGACCTCTGTGACGAAAGATATTATAAAAGAAAATATATGCAAATTAGTTCTTGTTTCCATGGTAAGCATTTATCCATATGCATGTATTCTAGTTTCTCTAAGTGTCTCTTCGTTAGTATATCAATTCAATGTTGTATGTTGCTGGTTTCCTCTATATAAACCACAATTCATTGACATTGTAAAACTTTTTAAAGATTTAATTAGGTTTGTTTGAGATTTAGGTCCTACTTACAGCTCTGGTCATTAAAGGATGATGCAGGAAAACATGGTTTTTGGTGGTGGATGAACACCAGAGTACCTAAAGAAAAACACCAACCCAGCAGGAGAGATAAAAGAAGCGGAACTGAAACAGGTCGTTCGTTGGCGACCACGTTTAGCTCAGTTGGTAGAGCGTAAAAATACATTGGTTGCATGCAACGTATAATGAATATATCAAGCTTATAGGTATGCTTATTTGGTGTGATTGACAATGGCTCGATTCACATTTCGAAGACTCGATGGTTACTTGGATATGACCAAGTAGTAGAAGACGCTTACACTTCCGGAACACTTGGTCTTATTCTCTTGTGCTTTTACAGGGATTTCCATGTAAATCTTTCCTTTGTTCATATTTTGCCCCTAGATAAATCGATTTCTAGTTCGGATTATAATCTTGTTAACGCTTCGATTTTCTCTATTTTTTTCACGATATTTATTGGTGATTGTAAGATGTGGTCTCACCTTTGCCAAAGGCCATTAAGTAAATCGAGAAATCAATTCTTTGCAATTTCTCCATTCCATGTACAACTAATAAATGTCCCTTTAAAATAATTTGACGATAAAATATTAAAGAGGAGACGGTTATATCTGATAACGGTTCTGGAAGCCATTTTTTTTGTATGACCGTCGGTACTTTCCGTAAACGAGAAAAAGTATTGTTCTCCCGTACGGAAAGTGCCGACGGATCCTTATTTCAACCTCTTTACGGCCTTCATTTGGCAATATAATGTTGCTATGGAACACATGGTATTTATTTAAAATTTTCAAGCATACCGATACAAAATATTGCCACGTTATTCTAACCCTCTGCTAGCTCCGTTATTGATAAATTCTCAATGAGTGCGTCACACGTATTTTCCATAGGTCGTAATTGTCGTTTGAAACGTTCATCAAGCTGTTTTGTCGAACAGTGTCATTTCTTTTAAAATGTGAATAATTCAAATGCATAAATCATGAAACGAAAGCATTGTCGTATATGATTTCTATTCAGTATAGAAGACCCATAAAACGGGTCATTAGTTTAATCATTTATATGTACCGTTGGTCTTCATGTCCTTCTATATTGTTTCGCACCATAGGGGATACTGCTATGAATAATTTATGTTTTTCATATGCATGTAACTACCTGGAAATAATGACCATAAAAAATATACCTGTATTTGCCAGGTGTCGTTAAAATGTGTGTTCCAGAGGCGTAATGTGTGTTTGTCAGAGAATTGGAAACATATCCATCAATATTAAAGCGAGAGAGTGTTATATTTCACCTGTTTAATTGAAATCGACAGTCTCTGGCTACTGTTGAATGTAGAAAGTTCACATCTTACTTGCAGAAGTTGACAATATACTTTTATGATTTTGATGGAGCCGCGGTGGCCAGGCGGTCTAAGGTGTCTGACATTCTGCTATCACTAGCCCTCCACCTATGGGTCGGTGTTGCCAAGTGGTTAAGGTGTCTGACTTTCTGTTACCACTAGCCCTTTACCTCTTTGTCGCAGTTTCCAAATGGCTAAGGTATCTGACATTCTGCTACGACTAGCCCCAACCGCTGGAACGTAGGTTTGAGGCCTACCTGGGCAGTCGCAAGATTCAAACCAGACCAGATAATGATTTTGTTTGTGAACACAGAAGTAAGACATTGATAGACCGGTGCTTCTCTAGAGAGGGCAAATGTTTTACTCAGAAACGCAACGCTACAACTTATTAAAGACGCATGTACTGGTGCCTATATTTACCTAAAGCCATATACATGTATATTGTAAGTATTTTGTTACATATTATGAAGCATTTGTATAAATACATTGTAAGTATTTTAAGTTGGCATTCATTGTACAATAAAAATAATATCTGAATCGTCAAACGGTTTATATTATTACATTTGCAGTTCTTTCTGTACTTTAAAACATTTTTCTCATATTGGAATTTTACAAATGTGCATGTATGTATTCTTCGTGTTACTTCAATAAATAATATCAGAATCGTCAAACGGTATCTATTATTACATTTGCAGTTCTTTCGGTTCTTTAAATATTTTTCTCATATTGGAATTTTACAAATTTACATTTATGTATTCTTTGTGTTACTTCAATAAATAAAATTACCGCTCTCAAGATCTGGTTAATGTTGTCAAACGTTGCAATGATGACGTCATGACATTGGCAGGTTATTGTATCGCGTGAAAATGTGACGTATTTTGATCATTGTGTCAACGTCGTCCGGGAAAGGGTTCCGTACGATAACGTATTGGGGCTTATACAATTCAAACACTCATAGTGTTTCTTTCGCTTGTTACCCGACTTAGAAAATAACAATGTACCCTTGCTATTCGAACTCTTTGGAACCTTTACCCTTATAAGTGTTACCATAGTGGTTAACTATATATATCTGTTTAATCGTCACCCATTGTCGTACATTTTACATGAATATTGATTTTACAAAGTAAAGTATTTGATAACATCTTTCATATTGAGATATGTTTTCGGTATTGTTAACCTATACATTGAAATCCAAACCATTGGTTTATTTTTGTTTTACGTCCTAACAGCCAGTGTCATATAAGGACGTGCCAGGTTCTGGAGGTGGAGGAAAGCCGGAGTACCCGAAGAAAAACCACCGACCTACGGTCAGTGCCTCGTTCAAAAATAGACAGGGCACCAGATAACGCATACACTGAACCTCTCCCAACCTAAACAACTCATTCTCTCAGACACTTGCTTTCAAACATACAGTGCCTCATCCGATCAGAAACTGGTACAAGAACAAGGAGTTTTATTAGAAAGTACCTCCAACTTCTTGTACCAGTCTCCGATCGAATAACCACAACAGTGCAGGTGAAAGTGTATTGTAAGTACACGTTACATTCTACAATCTTTTCACGACTAGAACTAGGCCAATCAGGGATTAGGGGAGCTTTGATTACACATCAGCGTATGATTGGACACTTTTGTGTTTGAAACAAAAAACAATTTACTGTAGGAAAAACGTTGAATTATATATAAAACCAAATCGATCTAACCAGGTATACAGCTTTAATAACATTCATTATCATAGTACAACCTCGTTTCTGATAGAAATGAATTTAAAAAAATATTTCATATGAAGTTTAAAAAAAACTTAAATATTAATAATATTTGAAATGGTAATGTAAACTATCAAAATTAGATTTTTCTGATCGATTAAAAGATGAGTAAGATGGTAGGTAACTCTTGACTTGTTTTATTCTATCTGGGGTGTACCTACTACAGTTAAATCCCCTGAGTACCTCTATTAATCGGTGTAGTAATCAGTACCAGTACTGATAACTGTTCAGAACAACGGTCCATCGAAAATCTTGTGAAACGTGAAGGAAAAAAAAAAATATGTATGATTGTTAGTACAATTTATCTCTTTCTCTTTCCTTTGAGATACTCTTGGTATAATATACCATAAAGCCGATTGTCATATACACATGCATCAATTTCAAGGCCATTATATTTGCTATTTAGAGTCGTAACTGGACTGTGATTTTGTTCCTTTATTACACTTTATGCCAGGTAAAAGGCGCACAGGATTTTTCAGCATCGATGAAGGGAGCACTGCATTCACACAGGATGGTCGCACAGGATTTTTTTTTTTTTTTTAATATTTGTTGTTTATTTGTAATTAAATTTAGTTGAAAAAGTTTAACAATGTCGTGGGCCGTGTTTCATCCTCTATGCAACCTCTTTTTTAATCAAGTTTAACGGAAACGGATTACCTAAATTGGGGGGCCTTGTACCTCTGTGTAAATTTAAAGGGGCATCCCGCGAAAGCCTGAATGCCAGTTCTTGAATGTACATATGTACATGGTGTCTGCACCACTAATTATATTTCCCTGCTATTCCAATATTCAAAGTCCGCTCAAAATGTCGATATTGACCACTTGCAAAATCGCATTCCTCGGGAAAGCCCCAATTAAAAATAGCGGTGATGAGACAACGTGACAGGCTTGTTGCAAGTCGCTTAACGGGTTTGACGGAAGAGGCCGTAAGGGAGGGGACGGGTAATGTATACGGCTGATGAAATTGAGACAAAGTTATTGAATCACATTCACATTAATAATCAGACATTAATTGCACACTTACCGATATACAAATTAAGAAATATTTGTTGGCACATCGGCATCATTTATCGACACCAGGAATTCTCTATATAATATAATAGATATACCTGAGAGAGACCGGTACACATGGGTACGGAATTGTGCAATTGGACCCTTACATAGAAGAAATAGAGCAATAGAGCATTTAGTTTCTCCCTTGAATACTTCCCATTTCTCAATATGATTCCGTAACGTAGTCTTGCGTCAGATTTTGACCGTTTGGCAACTTTTCGCTTAGTACATGTAGTTATAGTCCTTATCGTGATGTAACGGTGATACCAGGTAGAGTATTTACAATGGAAACGGCGCTAGCTGTGCATGCGTTGGTAGGTGGAAACTCCAAGCTGAAGCGTCTGGCTAGACGGATAGATATTACACTAGTTATTTTGAAATTATTCATTTTATGAATACATATCAGCAAAATCCGCTTGTCGTAGTCAATAAGAATACCCACTCGATAGGTGTATGTAATATTTTGAAAAAAAAAATGATGAAAAAAGAATTACTTTCGCGGGATGCATTGCTGAATATTTCTACTGTTGGTCACACCGGCCCGTGTTTGAAGCACTCTGGAAACCCGTTGTCAAACCCCTGACCTCGGGCTCGTGGACAGATTTCTGAACTCTTCAAATCCTCCTCTGTGAAACCGCTTCAAATCACCAGGTGTCTCGGAAAAAAACCCTTATCTTTCAATCGTTCATCTCGTTTTGGGAAATTTCTCCAATTCTATGTAGAAACTCAACTTATTGAATTAATCTCAGAGGACATTATGACACCGAGGAGATGGTCCTTTTCTAATTCGTGGATCGATGAATCTGTAAGTACTGTTGTGTATGTGATATATGACGATCTTCAGTAACATAATGTCTGTGTTTCCGTTGGTATCTGGCATTCTGAGGAACGTTTTCCATACTTTATTAGGTTTGATGACCAATTTCCGTCTACAAGGCTCCCCTTTGAACGCCATACCAGCCTAACATCTATCGGATAACGGCCTAGTTGGGTATAATAACGGGTGAAGTATCTTCTTTTGAATAGCATGTAATGGTGACACTGTTGTGAAATCTGGGCTTTATATCTTTGATTAAGATTCAGCTTAGAAAACAAGATCGAGGAACAAAGACGTATTGCATTGGAATGGGCGAAAAAAATCTTATGATGTGATCTCCGTGTAACCTTTCAGCAACGCACGTTTGAAAAATAAGATGTTTGAATTGAATATATCATTATTAAATATATCGATCTGGATTTTGCTTATTGATGAAAACAAAGACCTTCGTAAAGTTCTCTGATTATAGTTCTTGATAGAGAAAAAGACTGCATTGTAATGTAATGTCCAGCTAGGTATATGAAGGGGAAATACTGCCTAACTGGCAAGCTAGCTTTTTCAGTCATGCGGTATAACCCGGGACCCGTTCATACTGGTTAAGCAACGGTGAGCGTGGTCAGTAGTTGGATGGGTGACTGCGCGCCTGCACGTTGCATTATCAGTATGCTTACAAATGTACAAAACCAGCATTAGTTTTGAGGGTGCTAGTTTCGTATCTTTTCTTAATTTTATTATCTTTGACTGTAACTCGATTACAATTTCCTTATGTAAACCCAGAATGGTATAAAAATATTTATTTAACAACAATTACAAGATAAACAATACGTGAAGTTACACTTATCTCTCCTTCTAAGCCATGAATTAAAGGCTCAATATACGTAACTTTCGGTAAAACTTGAAGCGAAAATCAAGTCTAATAAACTTATTATATTTATAGATTTAGCTAAGATTAACTGATATCAACAATATTCAAAATTAATTCTTTCGTGGTTACCGTTACAGCAGCAGTTGAAACACGCTATTTGTAAACACGCGTCCATTTCGAGCCGTCTTCTACCTTCGGTTTGTTGTTGAAGTGGGCCCCACCTGAATTATTTTCAATTCTTTGGATTTTTTTGTCAAGAGCTTCTTGTTAGTTACCGCTCAGGTTTACTTCCTTTTAGGCTTATTTATGCATGGTTATCAACTGGATTTTTTTTCAGAATTTTTCAGAATGACGAAAATTTCTCTGAAGTTACGTATATTGGGCCTTTAAACGTGCGATATGTTTTATACCATCGTCGGATATACCCACGTTTAATTGCACTACGCTACGCTTAAGTGTAGAGTACCGTACGCATAGTGCAATCAAACGTGGGTATATCCGGATATGGTTGTATACGAGGGAACACGTGTTCTTGGAGAGCGAAAAACACGTGGTAGAGCAGGTGACTTAGTGACCCAGTACAAATTCACGTCTGACCGGTTAATCGGTATGGTGTTTACATGAAGCAGCACTCTAAACGGTTGGCATCAATTTTGTTTGCCCTTTCACAAAAAAAATATGCCAAAATACCACATTCAGTATGCATGAACCTATTAATTTCGAAGGAACGTCCCTAATCAAATGAAATCAGTGCCAGTATTCATGAAACCGGCTTTAACCTACTTAAACAGTCTAATATTGTCAAGATTTTGATAAAAAGTTTGAAGTTCTATGAAGCCGAATACTGTTTTTTATTTTTTTACAATTAATTTTTTGATCGTTGATATGATTTATGTTTGCTAAAAGAAAATTGGTTTGAGCAAAGAATCCGTGTTTGTGCACAAAGACGGTTTCACGAATACGGGCCCAGAGTTATTTTAAGAGGACGCTAAATTCAATGAATAACGAACCAATAGGGAAGGTGGTTACAAAAAGTTGATTTATATGTTTCTCATTTTAAAATGTGATCTGTTCAGATCACGTGATCCAATGATATGCAAAATTTTCAAAACAGTTTTGTTGAAAAGTCAAATAATTTACATTGGAATCATTCTGCAATGAAAAGAAAATGTCCGATCATATTTTGTCAAGTTTTGAACCATCGTTTTTATCACCATCACGGAAATGGGCCGAAGTGGCCGAGCGGGGCAGTTGCAAGGTACTGACCGTAGGTCGGTGGTTTTCTCCGGGTACTCCGGCTTTCCTCCACCTCCAAAACCTGGCACATCATTAAATGAGATAGGCTGCTAATAGGGCGTAAAACAAAAATAAACCAAACTAAACCAATTCATGAATACGGTTTATTCGGGAAAGACAATTTTAGTAATCGGATGTTAACAAAGAAAAATATTACATGTAAATTACGAGAGAGATTACGATTGGAGCCAAGCGAACTTTTTATGGAACAAGGAGCATTCGAGTAATGCGAGTTCGGGTTTCACAGTTAACCAAAATCAATACGATTGTCACACAATAAGCAAAAGTTGTAAAAATGTCATCTTTTTGGGGCAAGATAATAGCAATGAAACAGTAGAAATTCGCTTGTGTGAATATCTTTTATTCAAAACGAGATGATTTTATGTTCTTTAAATGACTAATTGATTTACACTAATGATTTCAAGGGCTTTGAATTAATAAATAAGCTGAGAGAAATTGCTTAATCTTACCCCAAACTGGCAAACAGGCAGTAAAGTAATAATACACGTTATTTAAGCTAGTTCTAGATTAAAAGGAAAGACATAGCATGTACTGTTAGAAAGAAGGCCAACCGACTTCAGCTTGTTAGCAATAAAAACGAGTGATTCGAAACAAGAGGTTTCGTAAATAACGTTCAAGTCCTCAGAAACTGACTGATGGTGATTCAATTTGGGGTTGAGTAATTCAAACACGAAGAGAATTCATAAAACACTGTCAGCGGCCTGTCTGTGTCCACTACGTTCTACGCCGAGTTTCGTCGCGTTTTGTCAGCACAATCACAATAAACATGTTGGGAGGGGGGCATGTGGCAAATGTTCATTGGGTTCTAGACAACCCCAAGGGGCCATACAGCGAGAGAGTAAGGGACCTAACACATTCATTAGCTTCCCTCAGACGGGTCAATAAAGTCACGTCACAACTAATTCCGTGATGTATAGCTCAACGTCACATACATAAGGTCTTCCGTAGCCAAGGGAACACGATCCGCCATCTTGGACGTCGTGCGTAGAATCCTGGTGCAGTCATCTTCCCTAAATTACATTTTGAGATATTTCCCGGGGTGTGCTTCCCTTCAATTTTTATCTTAATTAACACTTGTCCATCTTAAGTGGTATGTTAAGTTTTTTACTAAGCCCCTTTGCAGGGTTTTTAGGCACGTTTTCTCAATTTTTTGAAATTATCCTGAATCTGATAGTGCGGAAGCTATAACGAGGCTGTCGTGACGGTACTGTTTTTTATCAATAGGTCATTTCCTGTTGGGGAGCGGCTTGTAATTGACTTGAGATCTCCATCAATGTCTAATTTACAAGTCGGCCAAACCATTGTTCTCGGAGAGTTTGTCACTGCCTGTGGTAATGACACCAAAGGTCCATTGGGGGAGTGGAGGGGGGGGGGGGCAAAAAAGTCCGACTTCCTGCCACGTCACTTGCAGAAAATTTCAATAAAACTAGACAAACTTCCAATACAATTAACATCCTTTATTTTTTTCTCTTTCTTCTTTTCAAGGACGCTGTATATATGCAAATGCGTATGCGGCTTGATAATACAATAGAATCGTGATGATTGGTTATGTCGTTCTTCGAAGGTATTTTCCTTGATAGACTTCTCGACTATTTTTTATTTCGCTACCGTATGAGCTACCTAATGCTATGGCGACGATCTGTTGTGGTAAGCTGTCGGTCTTTCCTCGGGTCGTACAGTAACTGTGCCAATCGCAACACCTCGGGGAATTTTCCGGTATTCTTCGGAAATCTTGTAGAAACTTTGATAGTCCGCATCAATGTATTATATAATTGTGTGTACATTATATTTTGTCGATGTTTCAACACTTTGGTTACCGTTTGTGTATTTACAATATAACCTTTTTAGTCTTGAACTTTTGGTTAGTTTGTACGGAGGAACCATGGACGTTTGTATAATTTGGTTTGTGGGAACAGTTGAAACTCGTTTGTCCGAACTCTTTTGTTTTTGTGTACAGTGGAACCCATCCTAGACATCCAGGAGTTACATCCACCTACACTCTCTACAACCCTGGGATACTGAAGGTCCCGTGTGCGCCACCTTGTTGATGACACAGGGAGACTGATTCAACCCTGGAATGTACATCAAAAGAATCGTGTGGTCACATAACGGTAAAAATTGACAGGCATTGAAGTCGATTGCGGCTCCTTTTTAATCACAAAGGACATGCATGCAGCCAAGTTATTGGTTAGATTTATTTTACATGAGCGTGCCTTCGTTTTGCCACGATATATTCCAGGGGTGTAGAGAGCGTAAGTGATCGTAACCTCTGGATATCGAGGATGAGTGGAACCTTGCTAGTGTAGTTGTCGGAACAGACAGGCAACCAGAAATTTTACAAAGCAATTAACTTTTTTTTGTTACGTCAATGTGTATATTTTGACAGAATTTGATTTAGATTTTAAAAGTGTTTTTAATTGGTATCATTATATGTAGTATTCGTTAGAAATCCCAGCGTTATATACCAAGCTGAGTCGGAGCTGGTACACCGGCTGCCGTAGCCTTTTGGTGTATAGGCAATGTTATTTGTAGATGTTTATGATTTACAAGTATATGGGCTAGATCCCAAATCAGTCTGCCAGTCCATATTATATGTAGCTAGCGGCAGATCATCTAATTGGTATTTATGAGCTTGTCTTTTTTTTTTCTTCTTAGTGGATTTTTTCTTTCTCGTGGCAAAGATATGAAGGGGATTAGAAGTTATAAAGTATATAGGAGGAAAGACAAGGGGTAGAGGTATGGGTCTGTTGTTAAGTGATAGGACATTATGTATACTGATTTAAGATTTTAATAAGAGTTATCCACCTTGAAATTTTAAATCATACATTCGATTGTTTGATTGATTGCTGTTACGTCCTATTAACAGCCAGGATCATTTAAGGACGGCCTCCCAATGTATGCGATATGGGGCTGTGTTTGTTAAGAGCATGTATTTTTGGAAGGCTACGAAATGTTCGTGTAAACCTTCTTGCGATAGTCCGGATCTTTTGTCGATTGAAAGTGCTACCACACTGAAGCATACTGCCGAAGGCTCCCAGCAGAACACCCAACCCGGTCACATTATACTGACAACGGGTGGACCAGTCATTGCACTCCCATAATGCTGAACGTCAAGCAAGGAGTAATAACTACCAATGTAAGAAACTCGGGTATGTCTCGGCCTGGGGACAGAGCCCATAGCCTTCCTCACAGGGAGTAGTAACTACCATTGTTAGAGACTCTGGTATGTCTCGGCCTGGGGACAAAACCCATAGCCTTCCTCACAGGGAGTAGTAACTAGCATTGTTAGAGACTCTGGTATGTCTCGGCCTGGGGACAGAGCCCATAGCTTTCATCACAGGAGCGAACGCTCAACTAAAGGCCAAAAGTGATGTTGGGTCAAGGGAGACATAATATAATTAGGACGGAAAAAGTTGTTCAGAAAGAATAAGATCCCAAGTTTAGTAGCCTCTTACATATGTACCATCATACACTGGGGGCAGCAGGTACAATTTTTTCGTCCTACCTGCAGGGCTATACCTTCGAATTTGTCATTAATAATCTTGTACTCCAAATTAAATTGTGTCATTTTTTCAAAAATACATGCGCACATGTACCATATTGCCATATTTTGAAGGAACTTTACAAGTTCCTTACGTTTTAAAATCTTCTAGAATGGAGGTTCGTGTTTTCAGTAAGGTATACGGGTTACCTTGAATACACTAAATCTCATTTGAAAATTTAATCTATATAGTTGAAATTGAAAGTTTTTGTTATTTTCTAAATCAGATGTTTGTGTACCAATAAAATGTCTTTTGTATCATGGATGTAGTCTCAGGACCCCCTTAAAACCGAAAAAACTGGTATAATACAGAATTTCACATAGTTCTTCGCTTAAATTTCGTAACGCGACGCGACATTTACAAACCAAAAAACTTATCCTATAGACAGATCTCCTTTGAACAGACAACTTGAAATAATTCTATATTGTTACATTTTCTATGTTTCACTAGTGAAAAATATCCCTTTGTCTGATATGACCAATCAAAACACTGTTTACAATGGGGGAAATGAAAAGCTGGCCGGATGGGATTTGCTAAAAGATATCTAATAGTATTTCTAACAGTACCTTCAGAAATGCCAAATATTTTTCACAAACGGGGTAAAATTTTATTTATAAAAATGTTCTCGTAAAATATAACGTGTAATACTGAAGACACTGTTAATTAGATGCCCTCTATACTTCCCCGAATGTCGAATTACTTACCGGCTCTGGTCGTGATGAGACTACTCATAATGTTGTGATGATACCTACAGTAAATAAGTAGCATGTCCCTGTGGGCAAAGGCGTTTTCAGACAGTTGTATTCTTGTTAGCATAGCCACAATGAACTCAAAATGCACTTACTATTTCGATATGCGGAAAAAAAGGAATGTGAACAATTTTAAAACACATTTTATCTGTAATCGCAGTTCCATAGTGTCGCCCGCCTCAGATAATTGTCCGCCATATCCCCAGTAGTACCGTACCTAAATGTCCTACAGATATACTCACATATATCTCCGTCTCCGGTCGGGCATTAATGGTTTTTTAATTTTGATAAAAAACGACAGCTTAAACCATCGTACAGTCATATATACGTAGGAACCGCCATGTTTGGAAATCTTAAAGCAATTTATTAAGTTCAACGAAACCAATAAGAAAACCGGAACTCCTCCGAGTGTGATTAGGACGTTGCGTATAGCCAAGGATTCCGGATTTTAGAGTCCGCGATCGATTTCTCTGCTTAGGTTTCTTATGTTTTAATTGACGCAATCAAAGATGTTAAATTACCCTGAATGCTTTCAATAATGGCCGCTTTTAACGTTTTCAAGTGGATTTTTTTAGATAAAGATTAGATTTTATTGAACGCGAAGGCTATACTCGGAAGCCTCATGTCATAAAAGTAGAAGACGTCGGAGAAAAACGCAGCCAAAGTTTCGCCTAATTGTTCATAACAATGATGACCTTTCAAGTTTTTACATCTCCGATTTTTTATATCTACGAAGAAATCCTTCGTGGGTCATTTTTTACAGAATCCTTTCTTGCTTCTGTCAGATCACGAACTTCGGGTAAAATCAGTGCCTTAGGCAATTGGACTCGTCTATGGGAGAAAAATAAAAGTCTACGCTCATATCTTCGTTTATATATATTTAACCGTTACGTGAAGACTCGGTTTGTGCCAAGTCTGGCTCCAGTTTCACGAACGTTCTACAACTTAAGGAAAGTCCTTAACATAAAAAGTCCATTGGAAAGCATTACAGAAATTAAAGAAATCTCCTTAACTGAAGTTTATTTCCTTAACTTACGTTATGTTTTCCTATTTCAATTTTTTTCATTTAAATAATTTCCTTATGATAATGAACGTTCCTGAAACTAGGGTCTGACCCTAGCAAAGTCCAGAAGCTGACCTCTACAACATTAACTCTGACGGAAAAGGAAGACAAATGTGTGCCAAATGCAGGAAGCACGAGAAGGCAGGGAGGCCTTGTGGACTGTTTGGTACATTGTATATATTGATGTTTATTTATTGTAAGCAATGACAATGATTATTTGCTGAACCCAATGTGTGCATATCATTAATGAGAGGCATTAATGAACAAAGGCAGACAGAGACAAAGACAGACAGACAGACAGACAGACGGACAGACAAAGTGAGATGGAGACAAACAAAGACAGACAGCAAACTAAATGATAGACCGACAGACAGACAGACAGACAAAGTGAGATAGAGACAAACAAAGACAGACAGCAAACTGGATGATAGACAGACAGACATACAGACAGACAAAGTGAGATAGACACAAACAAAGACAGACAGCAAACTGGATGATAGACAGACAGACATACAGACAGACAAACTGAGATAGAGACAAACAAAGACAGACAGTAAACTGGATGACAGACAGACAGCAGATTGAGTGACAGACAAAGAGAGAGACAGGGAGAGAGACGGAGAAAAACGAATACAGGCAAACAGCAAACCGAGCGACAAAGAAAGCAGCAAAATATTGAAATTTAATGGAAAAAGGAGGAAAGGAGGAAGTTCTTAAGAGACATGAGGAGGGAGTGGTAGGTGATGGGATGAGTTGGGGAAGGTATGCAATGCATAAGTTAGGAGTAATGAGGATAGAAAGAAGGGATAATTTAGTGCATAATGTTCCATCTTAAAAATACAAGTGTGTAGAGGTTAAAGGAGCTGGGACTTATATGGGAAACAACGAATGGGTGTGTACATTGTTTATGAATAAGAACGAACGATAACCCTTAACTAGAATTATATCTATTTATGGTGAAAGCAAAATCGTGTTGTAAAACAACACAATATATTCATGCCTTTTTATCGCAGGATGAAAATGAGTTAATAAAATACGTTAATAATATAGATAATAACATAATGGCGGTGGAATGCTGGAACAAAAACGAATTGATCCTGTCAGAGGATAACGGCTGTAGCTGTACAGTTCTGTGGCAGCGTATTACCGCACATTATAGAGTCGCTTATTGGAGTGGAAATGTCACCAGGAAAACCAACTCTCATGTGTCAGGATGAAAACTATAATATGGCAGTGATTTTAAATGTCAGGTTTGTTTTTGACAGTTATTAGTAATATGAATCATTGCCCGATTCATGTTCAGTGAGTCTGGAGGGGAGAAGGACGTGAGAGGGACGGGGGGGGGGGGGGGAGGGTTTAGTGTAGAGGGATGAAGGGACGGGGTAACTGATGATGATGGCAATACGTATACACACGTATAACGCTTTGCTGAACAGAGAAATCCATCATCACAATAGAATAATTTAAGTTTGCAAGACTCTAAAAGAAACGAAGATATACTGTACATTTCTCTAAAAATTGATACATGTAATATGATTATTTTGTTTCATCTCCATTCATCTCTTGCTTTTATTCCTTCAGGACACTCGTCTGTTATTCCATCTTTCATCCATGACTCCTTTTTCTTTTCCTTTTTCTGCCAATCATTAACTTGTATCACCACCACCACACACCACACCCTCACACCCACAATATGTTACAGCCCCCCCCCCCCCAACACACACACACACACACTCCGGCATCCCCCCGTATCCCCCCCCCCCCCCGTCTCCCCTTTCTTTCCGCACAAAGTATTACATACGGATTACCATCAAATCAAATCAAATCAAATTTAGGATATAAAATTATGATGAGTCGACCACCAGCCTGTCACCGACCTAGTGTTAACACCGGGTGATAAAGCCACGGTAATTAGTTTATGACTATATGGTCCGACAAAGTAGAAAATGATGGCAGTATGTCTTCATTGATATCAAACGATAACCGTTTGTGATTTCATTACCAGCTTTCATTGTAAGGCCAAGCAAAGTTACCCGTACCAGCAATGAAAATAATGAAAGACTCGTCTAGACTGGCCTCCGTCCCTAGAATATTATATAGATATTGAATTATTAAAAAAATAATAATAACCCTAATAATTTTGATCACTCGGGTGTCTGATGTTAAGTAAAACTCTATAGAACGTCGTAGGTTACAGATATTTATTTTCTTACTTTTTTCCGATAAAATTCTTTCATATAGAATTCCTCAATGATTCTAATTTAATAAAAAGTTCATTGTAGCTTGAAAAAGGCCAATGCTTGAAATTATCATAATTACCTCCCTTTGATTTTCCAGTACAAATTTACCGCTAAAATTTCATTTCCTCTTGGCAAACAACGAAAGAAAATTGTCTCATATCTTTTATTACATTAGTTATCAAATAAGCGACGAAACAATATTCTATTCTTTCTGTTACACGTATTTTCGAATGCTTTTTTAACATCGCACACGAAACGTTAAAACTTATAAAAATGGTTTGGCATCATGATCAGTGATCAATAAATAAATCATCGTTTTGGTTGACAAATGCGAAACTATTTGTTATCTTATTTTAGCAAACAATAGCTTTACTCATTCAACTCTGAAATTTTGAAATGAATTAACTCAAACTTTGAATTGGAAGAGTTCAAATGTGCATTTAGGGGTGGTTGTTAAAATACTTGTTATGCAAGGCCATAAAAAATTAGCAATTTCATTCTATCGTTTACAACAAAAAAAATCCGAAAGGATTAAAGCGAGGAATTGTGATGACCGATTAGAGCCAGAAACCAGACAATGACTATAAAAGAGGGAGGGGGGAGGGGAGAGGGGCGATCGGAACTCTTTTAAATGGAATGCAGTGTATAAAAGATAAAGGTAGCATATTTCTTTAAACTTTATACATGTATTAACATACACCAGATTTAATGAAATATTCATGAAATTCAATACTTGGCCATAGTCTGGCGGTTAACTTCCTGTTCGAAATGGAGCAATTTCCGGTCTAGTTGGTTTTGAATTTGAATAATCAGCCAATAGGCACGTGCACTGACAGTCAATCAAAAATCTCAACTGATTACAATATTGCGTCTTCAAGAAATCTTGTAAAATGCGTTGTTCTTAAAGGATTCTAAGTTTTTTTTTACAGTTATTTGTTCTCTTGGTAGTACCAAACTTTGTGCCAACATATACACAGTTTATTTTTAATTTTAAATCGGCACATTGCAACACACACTTAAACATACATAGTAAGCAAATTAGTATATTTTATATTGTAGTTTGTCATGCAACAATTTTTACAATATAAAACTTATCATAATTCAATATTTTAACAACTTTATATGCATTCGTCGTTTGAACAAATTATGCTTGAGATGCAATGCAGCGTCAAGAAAGAACATTCTAGTTTTTATCATTTCTTATTTTTCAGTTTGATAAAACGCAAAAGAATACACTTTTTAATATTCTATTTATAATGCTCCTTGTTTATCATTTTACAATAAAACCTTGATACAATGCCATTGTTAGTCATTATACATTAATACTTCAAAAAATCCTCATTATTTTTGGGGTTTTTTGTGTTTTTTTCTACTTTGCAATTAAAATTATTTTCAATTTAAATAAAACTTCGCTACATTGCCCTTCGTTTTGCCCCGCTATGAAATCCAGCCAATCATTACCAAAAAACCTCGTTTTTCTTTTATGAACATTCCTTTATTTGGTGTACGTCTTCATGCATTTATAACAAAGTCCATTGATGACGCCGAAATTTGGAAGACAAATAAAAAAAAGGGTTGACATCGGAAGTGAACATTGCATTTCATTTGGTCAAAACTTGTCAAATCTAGAGGAAATTATATAACAGACTACTGATTTGAAGAAAATTACATTTCTGTCACACATGGTCTTTCTCTAAAACAACATCAACTGAAATGTGTCGAAATTGTTCCCAAAAGACGGTGTCAAAAATAAAATACTGTACCAGCGTTTTGATGGCGCCACAGCGCGACCTTAGATGTCATATAAAGAGGTAGCGATATAAGTACAACATACGGGCTTCAGTCGTTACAGCACGTGCGTAAAGTTTATTTTACGACGGATGACGAGATTTTATCAAGCTTATACCTCTAAAATCCGTTTTAACACTAGCTACATTTGTAACATGGCTACAGCGGTAGGAGGACAACCGTTTGACAAGCGCACAGCCGTAGTGTTTTATACTGACGACTCGGTAAAAAAAGAACAATACTCAATTTATCGATTTTTTTTTTTTTTGCTTTCAATGTTTTGTTTGTTCATTATCTTAATTATCAAAGCAAAAAAAAAATATAATTAGCTTCCAACTTAAGCAAAACAGTATGTGCACTGTAAAATCCCCTGAAGAGTATTAAAGAAAGATGGATTGCAGTACCACGTGAAAAGTGAATACGTTACAAATATTTTTTGAATGTGGAAATATGCACATGCGTGAAAGCAGAAGAGAATTTTTGTGTCTTGGTAATATCATGATAGACCAAATAAACCTAATTTTCATAATATTTTTGAATTTTGTCACAGTATAAATACGAATTATAAATATAATAAAAATTGAATTATATCAGTTCATGTTTTAATGATAGTAGGACTATTGCAATAATTACATGATGTAATTATATTAATCACATAACTGACCCGTTCAGTCATGTCATACAGCCATGTCATGAATATGTGTTATACACGTGTAATAACACCATTGTGACGTCATAAACAAATGACGTCTTAATGACGTCATATGCTTGTTTCTGTAGTGAAGAACGTACCATCAAAGTAGAATTTGCCTGTTTTATACAGAATAAATTTGAGAGTTTTAGCAGGGACGTATATGTGAAACGTCCCTTGTTTTAGAGTATTTTCTCAAGAATATCAGTTATGTAATAAATAGAATCTTACACTCGTGTCAATGTACAATGTAATATGAAATGTATTCAACTCGTTTAAAAAATTCCATATTACATCGACACTCGTGTTAGATCCTCTATGTATATTACATAATTGTATACCATAAATTTCAGCTTATGAAACAAATATTGTCGTCGTCATCTTTGTTTTCATTGTTCGAAAATATATATCTCTTCATTATTTATGTACAGACTATCAAATGAAATACACTTAGAACGAAAGAAATATAAACAGGATGTCTTTATTTTTCAATTACATTATCGCACAAAACGCCTCTGCCGAAACTTGAACCGGATATCCGGTAAGTTAGATCCGGGTTCTCAGATGATCAGTTGACCCCAAGTTCCGTTCCAAACAATACATAGCAGGAATATAGAACGATCACGTGTATCGTTAGTGAATATGTCAATGTTTAAATCTCTGCTTGACTTGGTAAAACATCCGTAGTATTTTTAAAACATTTGACCTTAAATACAGAGTGCACATCCCTTAAATTCTTGGGGGAAATGGACGCCGTTGCACTTTTCAAATGTCATTCTACAAGAAATTTGCAATTACTTTTGTCTTTTTCACTGCTAGCAATGTACGTTTCTTTGACCTTCCATCAATATAACAATAGAAATGTACATTTCATTTGTTCTTCTGTCAAGATAACTATAGAAATGTACATTTCATTTGTTCTTCTGTCAGTATAACTATAGAAATGTACATTTCATTTGTTCTTCTGTCAAGAAAACTATAGAAATGTACATTTCATTTGTTCTTCTGTCAATATAACTATAGAAATGTACATTTCATTTGTTCTTCTGTCAAGATAACTATAGAAATGTACATTTCATTTGTTCTTCTGTCACGATAACTATAGAAATGTACATTTCATTTGTTCTTCTGTCAATATAACTATAGAAATGTACATTTCATTTGTTCTTCTGTCAATATAACTATAGAAAAGTACATTTCATTTGTTCTTCTGTCACGATAACTATAGAAATGTACATTTCATTTGTTCTTCTGTCAAGATAACTATAGAAAAGTACATTTCATTTGTTCTTCTGTCAAGATAACTATAGAAATGTACATTTCATTTGTTCTTCTGTCAAGATAAATATAGAAATGTACATTTCATTTGTTCTTCTGTCAAGATAACTATAGAAATGTACATTTCATTTGTTCTTCTGTCAATATAACTATAGAAATGAACATTTCTTTTGTTCTTCTGTCAATATTACTATAGAAATGTACGTTTCATTTGTTCTTCTGTCACGATAACTATAGAAATGTACATTTCTTTTGTTCTTCTGTCAATATAACTATAGAAATGAACATTTCTTTTGTTCTTCTGTCAATATAACTATAGAAATTAACATTTCATTTGTTCTTCTGTCACGATAACTATAGAAATGTACATTTCATTTGTTCTTCTGTCAAGATAACTATAGAAATGTACATTTCTTTTGTTCTTCTGTCACGATAACTATAGAAATGTACATTTCTTTTGTTCTTCTGTCACGATAACTATAGAAATGAACATTTCATTTGTTCTTCTGTCAATATAACTATAGAAATGTACATTTCTTTTGTTCTTCTGTCAAGATAACTATAGAAATGTACATTTCATTTGTTCTTCTGTCAATATAACTATAGAAATGTACATTTCATTTGTTCTTCTGTCACGATAACTATAGAAATGAACATTTCTTTTGTTCTTCTGTCAATATAACTATAGAAATGTACATTTCTTTTGTTCTTCTGTCAAGATAACTATAGAAATGTACATTTCATTTGTTCTTCTGTCACGATAACTATAGAAATGAACATTTCTTTTGTTCTTCTGTCAATATAACTATAGAAATGTACATTTCTTTTGTTCTTCTGTCAATATAACTATAGAAATGTACATTTCTTTTGTTCTTCTGTCAATATAACTATAGAAATGTACATTTCATTTGTTCTTCTGTCACGATAACTATAGAAATGAACATTTCATTTGTTCTTCTGTCAATATAACTATAGAAATGTACATTTCTTTTGTTCTTCTGTCAAGATAACTATAGAAATGTACATTTCATTTGTTCTTCTGTCAATATAACTATAGAAATGTACATTTCATTTGTTCTTCTGTCACGATAACTATAGAAATGAACATTTCTTTTGTTCTTCTGTCAATATAACTATAGAAATGTACATTTCATTTGTTCTTCTGTCAATATAACTATAGAAATGTACATTTCATTTGTTCTTCTGTCACGATAACTATAGAAATGAACATTTCTTTTGTTCTTCTGTCAATATAACTATAGAAATGTACATTTCTTTTGTTCTTCTGTCAATATAACTATAGAAATGTACATTTCTTTTGTTCTTCTGTCAAGATAACTATAGAAATGTACATTTCATTTGTTCTTCTGTCAAGATAACTATAGAAATGTACATTTCATTTGTTCTTCTGTCAATATAACTATAGAAATGAACATTTCTTTTGTTCTTCTGTCAATATAACTATAGAAATGTACATTTCATTTGTTCTTCTGTCACGATAACTATAGAAATGTACATTTCTTTTGTTCTTCTGTCAATATAACTATAGAAATGTACATTTCATTTGTTCTTCTGTCAAGATAACTATAGAAATGTACATTTCTTTTGTTCTTCTGTCAATATAACTATAGAAATTAACATTTCATTTGTTCTTCTGTCAATATAACTATAGAAATGAACATTTCTTTTGTTCTTCTGTCAATATAACTATAGAAATGTACATTTCATTTGTTCTTCTGTCAATATAACTATAGAAATGTACATTTCTTTTGTTCTTCTGTCAATATAACTATAGAAATGTACATTTCATTTGTTCTTCTGTCAATATAACTATAGAAATGAACATTTCTTTTGTTCTTCTGTCAATATAACTATAGAAATGTACATTTCTTTGTTCTTCTGTCAAGATAACTATAGAAATGAACATTTCTTTTGTTCTTCTGTCAATATAACTATAGAAATGTACATTTCTTTGTTCTTCTGTCAAGATAACTATAGAAATGAACATTTCTTTTGTTCTTCTGTCAATATAACTATAGAAATGAACATTTCTTTTGTTCTTCTGTCAATATAACTATAGAAATGTACATTTCTTTGTTCTTCTGTCAAGATAACTATAGAAATGTACATTTCATTTGTTCTTCTGTCAATATAACTATAGAAATGAACATTTCTTTTGTTCTTCTGTCAATATAACTATAGAAATGAACATTTCTTTTGTTCTTCTGTCAATATAACTATAGAAATGTACATTTCATTTGTTCTTCTGTCAAGATAACTATAGAAATGTACATTTCTTTTGTTCTTCTGTCACGATAACTATAGAAATGTACATTTCATTTGTTCTTCTGTCAATATAACTATAGAAATGAACATTTCTTTTGTTCTTCTGTCAATATAACTATAGAAATGAACATTTCTTTGTTCTTCTGTCAATATAACAATAGAAATGTACATTTCATTTGTTCTTCTGTCAATATAACTATAGAAATGTACATTTCTTTGTTCTTCTGTCAAGATAACTATAGAAATGTACATTTCTTTTGTTCTTCTGTCACGATGACAACTCAAATGTACATTTCATTTGTTCTTCCGTCCCAATAACAATAAAAATTTACATTTCATTTGTTCTTCCGTCACGATAACAATGGAGTGTACATCCGTCACGATCACATTTAATTTGTGCTTCTGTCACGATAACGATAGAAATGTACTTAATATTTTGCATACCAAACTCAGACATCATTGTAGTTCCTTAAATTATGATCTCTTTAGAGTTAACCTTGTCGAGAGTGCAGCTTGTAATTGTGGACATCCTTGTGAGAATGTCTTTCATTATTTTTTAGAATGTCACAATTTTGCAAATGAAAGACGTCTTTTTTTCAAAATTTAAGTGATTTTGACGTTACAATAAGTTTAGAAATAATTCTGTTTGGCAACTCTGAATTTTCCGTGGACCTTAACACAAATATTTTTAGAAATGTGCACAGTTTTATCAAATCAAGCAAGAGATTTTAAGATCAATTGTGATTTTAATTATGTAATTTTGTAAAATAATTATTGTAATGTCATGTACAATGTATATTGGGAGAAGGCGTTGATAAGTTGTAATAACTTGTGCCTAATCCCCTGTCAATTTTGGCAATAAATATGTTTAAACTAAGAAATGTACATTTCATTTGTTCTTCCATCACGATAACAATATGGAAATTAACATATTTGTCCGTCCGTCATGATTACTCCGGTCGTCACGATTAATTTCATTCCTTCTTGTCATTTTTTTTATTTTGATTACAAATGCAATGAATATCGATCTTCCATTCAGTTTTCCTCCTAATTTTGTGCGGATTCAATTCAATCCTAGCGCATTTTAGATATTTGTTTTTTTTGCGAGTCACTCCTAGATGATGGTGCTATATCAACGTTCGCGAGAAAAAATATCAAGAGAAGACAAATTGTATACAATAGTGCGGCACGGCCAATAGTAGCAGCAGTGTCAACGCCCTCTTCTTTAATATAAACATCAAATTTACAAACATGGACAAAAATGGGGAGTATATGATATTACATCAACAGGGGAAAGCGATAGCACGATACTATAAAGGTGAAATCACATCTAAACCGTACTCTGTACGAGAGAGCATGCGTACATTACAATCTGTGGGACACGTCATCAAATGACCGTAGATGTTGATAGGTCGTTCAGATTATATATAGATATTTATTACATTTTGATCAGAGGAATATCGAAAATTATTCATTCTATAAAAGTGATATTTGAAAAGTATGATACTTTTCACTAAAAAAGTGAAAATATCACTTTTTCTGATTTGACCAATCAGAACGCTGCTTACAATTGACATTTGGGCAAATCAAAAGCTGCCACTGTAGTTTTTGCTATAAAAATGTAAATAACAGAATATCTAACAATATCTTCAGCAAAATTCCATTCATGTGACTCTAATTTTGATACTTTTCACTCTTGGTGCGCACTCGTGTTATGAAAAGTGTTAAAATATTAGCCCCACTCGTGAAATATATTTGGTATTACTAAAGACACTGTTTGAACTCAACGATTAACGAAATACCTCATACACTGCTTTATAAAATATACACTTTATTTATTTTACAATAACTATGAAACAAGTTTTACAACTTATATTAATCACTCTTGATGGCCCGGATGTTGGCGTGCGAGGGGACTTACTGTGGGAGGAAACCGGAGTACCCAGAAAAACCCACGTGGTCGGGCAAGTGACCCCGTAACTTTTCACGTCCAGTCGTGGAATCGAACCCCGGCCGCCGGTTTAGGAATCGAACCTCGGCCGCCTTGGTAAAGGCAAGTGCGCTATCAACTGCACCATCGGACCATCCACACTGTTAGTCGAATCTGTAAAGGAGATATGCTATTATTTAATAGTTTGTAATCAGTGTTGTTCCCGGTGCGTCAAGCGTTGCAATAAAGTGTTATTACGTTGATGTTCGCAATTCAAGTGTGTATTTAGCTTGTGTTAACTGGTGGCCATTTATCTCGGTGAGATTTTATGCTACTGTTTTTAGATGCGTATATTCCCATCTGGACAGATCGCTCTTGTTTTGCTTTTTATTGGTCTTCATTTTCGTTGCTTTTTTGCTAATATATTTAAAGGAAAAATAAGCAAAATAAGTTGGGTTTTTTTTACATGAAATAAATAAAAAACTAAAAAATACCTGTCATAATTGAAAAAAAAATCTTTATCTAACTAATTGGCAATAATTGCTTACAATAACATAAGCAGTTTTACTCAAAGCTTTTATCTAAACTTCTTGAAAGCGGACGGCCGGTGTAAAAATTTGATCTAAGTTCAAAGTGACCAACTAGGAAAATGTCAATATGAACAATGATGTCATATTATTTGGTTTCACTTTAAATGATTACAAAAGAACCGAAATATGACAACATTCTCATCATAAACAGGGGCATCAATTAAACAGCAAACATCGGCGAGCGAGGACGATGAAATTGAAGCCAATCATCAAGCTGTCGTCCATATTTGCTTCATGTAAATATGGACTTCAAGCGATAATGAAAATTAGCATGAACCGCCGTCTTTAATCCAATCTAGTGCCGCACCAGAACATTGTTCGCCTTATTTGTTTAGTGCACGTGTGCAATGCAAATTTGATAACGCGAGCTAAAATCACGCGCCAGGGACTGCAATTCTCGATGTGAGTTGCGCGAGGAATGTTTTTGTTCTGTCCGCTATATTTGTGCACAGAAATTCCCACATCTGTGTAACAGGGTATTTGATTGGATTACATCTATCGCGTGATTTTATTTTTAAGATGGCGCCACGCTTCTATGAATTCATGCGTTTTCGCTTGATTTTGTTTTCCCTGGCATATTCCCCAGATTTGCGGCCTCTCTAGATGAACGGGTTAAGAGGTCGTACTGTATATTCTTTATAAAAATTATTTTCCCGAGCAATTTTCCTCATTCGGAGACTCTCTATATAAACTAAATCAGATGTTTTATGTTTGTGGCATTCCACTGCGTTTCCCTCTAGAATTTCAGATTCCCCGGGCATATTTTCCTCGTTCGGGACCTCTCTAGATGGTAGCTGGTATGTGATATGTCCTAGTCGAAACTCCTCAGCAAATTACGTCATCTAACGATAAAATAATCGAATTCAACACGAGGTGCTCCGAATGGGATTTCTCCAAGTCGGTGACTCTCGAAATAAACTGGGAGAGACATTTCATGAGTTATATTGTGTAAGTGTGTGTGTGAACGCCTGTTCGTATAACGGCGATGAGAGGACGTACACTATATTACACACAATCAAAGAAAGGACATTTGAAAAAGGGAGGACATTTCCCAGGCTCTCTATTGTTGTGTGTCAGGATGTGAGGGTGTTTGTGAGCGCTTGTTTCCGCGTGTATAATACCTTCATTCGGAGCCTCTCTAGATAAACTAGGTTGGTTTGGTTTTACCACCGTGTTCAAAAAGATTGAAGCAGACGGTAGCAATGACCCATGGTTTGATCATCTTTCCCGTTATGATCTTATATACAGTGTATAAGTCTATACTTACGACAACCGAAAAAGATAGATCGGTCTTGTGTTAGGGATTTTTTTTCCCGATGAAACATGATTGATTGAGGAGAAGTGAAATTGTTTCTCTATTCCCTATGAACATGTAATGGCTAGTATTAAACCACATGTATGGTAGTCTAGTGGCAGGACGCCAGGTAACCATCATCATCATCATCATCATCATCATCATCACCACCACCACCACCACCGTCGTCGTCGTCAACATCATCATCATCATCATCATCGTCATCACCACCATCGTCGTCGTCGTCATCGTCGTCGTCGTCGTCATCAACATCATCATCATCATCATTATCATCATCATCATCATCATCATCAACAACAACAGAAAGCTATTATCAACGCCTTTCCAATCAAAATTTTTAAATGAACTTCAAGTCTTGGATATTATATTAGGGTGATACCAGTGAGCGCGCGCAAAAAAAAACCGTCACATTTACTCGCTGCCTTTGACAGAAAAAAACGTCATATGGGAGTTTGAATTACGCGTTGAAATGTACCGCTATCCAAGTGTCACTACGACAAAGATCATAACATTGTTGGCGCGTGCGGGATATCAAATGTGTAAAGGTGCATTTTGTGGCAACCTCATTGCAGTTCTCAGTCAGATTCTACGCTCTACCAAAGATGTCTCATTTCTTTAAAAGGCAAAAACCATACACACGTGATTTAAAATGCTAAAACGCTGGGGTGATTACATTTCCAATATTTCTGTTGTGTTGCCGATTTTGATTGCGTTTACTTCCGCTAAAAACAGTTCGCATAGAGCTACAAGGAAGGAAAAAGCAAAGTCATTATTTTATGACATTTTTTTCTCCTTTCTGAAAGAGCTCTTTCGTATGAAAGTCCATTTAAACTGATAGCCGAGCCGAGCCGAGTTGAGTATCAAACATCGCCCAACATTTATCAAAATGAGGACAAAACAGCAAGTGCTTGAAATTAAATAAACAAAAAACAACAACAATGTGTTTGTTTTGTTTGTTTGTTTAGATTTTGCGGCCTGTCGACACCAATGGCCATTTAGGGCCAAGCGGGTTCACTTTATAATAAAAATAATTGTGTATTTCTCTATGTGTAACATTAACGAAGCGTCAATAACCAGAACACATTTTGATATAATTGTAGTTGTTAAATATGAATGATATATCCTAAATTTTACTGTATTTTGTGTAATATGAAATAATATTAATTAATAAAAAATTAAAGAAATGAATAATTAAAAAGTAAAAATAAATGTTTTTCTGATGTAATCATGTGTTAAGTCTTAAATTGCTGTTAATTTAATAAGTATAGATATAAATCAAAGTATTTTTCACTATATACTACTATATACTACATATAGGCTGATTAGTCATATACAGGTAAATGACACAGGTAACTTTCATACAGGTTACTTTTACACAGGTAAGACAAGTTACCTAGTATGAAACAGACTATAATTGGTTTGCCATTGTTCTCTTATATCAACACGTTCTTTGTTATATAAAAAGTGGGGAAGGTGGGAACCCCCCGCCTGGATAAGATGAAATCTAAACTTGTATATTTAAAAATCATTAACATGTCAAAGGACATTTAAAAAGTACCGAGGAAAAAAACATTGTTTTTTTTTTGTAAAAGTCATGGTAAATTGGTATCAGATGATGCAACATAAATTGCAAAAATCGATAATTGCTTTTTAAACGATCTGAAAGTGATGGAATATTTTCAGATGATTGATAAATCTATAATGTGTTTAAGTTTGTAAAATAAACCCATTTCCTTCAAGTAGCCAGAACAACATAAAGAAACAAATCTAAATATAGTAGAACAAAATAAATTCTTAACTAGCTTCTTAAAACAAGCTGATTTTCACATATTTTCGCGTAATGGTACATCTTCGATCTATATCGATATATCTATATATCGATACATATCGGTACACTATATATAACGATTTTCTCCAACGAATGACGGTTGGTTCTCATGTTCATATAATTCAGGTTAGTACATGTAAGAGGTTACAGAATTTATTTATTTTTCTCTTTATTAATTTTGAATTTTTGAATTTATTGACTACAGTTGGATAACTAAGATCTGCCATCATGAGTTTGTGGATCTGTTTCTCATCACCACCACCACCACCACCATGGTCATCATCATCATCATCATCATAATCATAATCATCATCATCTATGCGCAATGATAAACAACACCATTATCAACATCAATCATCATCATCAGTATCATTAGCATTATATATGGACAATGACGCCTTTTCATATTCATATACCAGATCAACATTCAGACATTTAATCTAAAAACTGTGTAGAATAGATCCCTGTGTCATGGGAACGCTATTATTCCTGTTTCCGATCGAGAATACAACTGCCATGAACTCTGACATCATCAAAGAAGATGGCGTCACAATGCATTGCTACTAGATGTTATATCTAAAAGATTGACCAATGAAATAACTGATTGGTTACATAAGATGTTTTACAGTTTCTCTAACCGAGCGAGGAACAGTGTTTCGGTTATTGGGTTGATGTCGCCGGAACACAAGTTCACATTATAGATTAGTCAAGACTAAGAGATTAATTCTTTTATTGCCTTACCAACCGTAGATTTGTTTTGTTTACTTTTGACATTAACTTTAAGACTGGCTATCAAATGCCAGCGACGTAACAAGATGGCGAAAGCGCCGGCAACTCCCTTCATAGAAGTCAATACAACTACGAGTAGCTTTTGCAAGCCTCAGAAACATTTTGAAGTCATCAGCCATCAGCATCAAGACCAAGATTAGGATCTTCAGGAGCAACATAGGTGGAGTTCTCCTATATGGTGCCGAATCGTGGAAGGTGGCTAAAAGTATCATCAACGAACTGGATGCCTTCCAGACCAAATACCTTCGACGAATTCTGAAGGTTTTCTAGTCCGACACCATCAACAACAAAGACCTCTATCAGATAACCTCAACATCACCAGTCTCAGAGATGATCAAAATGAGACGATGGAAATGGAAACAACATCAATTTTAAAGATTGCTATGAGATGGACACCAGCAGGAAAGAGAAACAGAGGAAGACCAAAAGAAACATGAAGGCGATCAGTTGAAAAAGAAATGAGAGAGTTTGGACTGACCCTGGGCCAGATTCACAAGATAGCAGCAGACAGAGAGAGATGGCGATCCCGGCATAAACATTGAATAGTGTGTGCTAAACTGTTGAACAGCTCTTTTCTAATCTTTTTGGGAGGGCAAAGCTGTAGAATCAAACTTGAAGCTGGGTGCGGGGTTCACAGAGTTGCACGAGGAACCGTAATGCACGCTGGGATATACTGGTAGGATACGTGTTAGAAAGTCCTACTGTAAACGCTATCGATTTAAATTTTGAAATTTTTCTCAGAATTCAAACTGATACTGTCAAAACATCACAAAATAAAGATAGATTAAAATGAAGTCAAATTACTGCTTCTGCGAATACGGAAGTCGGTAGCTGCCAGTCATATGCAATAAATAGTAATTTTCGGCTCCTAACAATTTCTCGTCTTTCGATTCTTTATTGGCTTGCATTTCTTAATTTGAAATCACGGTGTATTCCCGATATTTAAAATAATTGCCCCTGGCAAGATAAGCATTGATGTTACCTTTGAGCGAGATTTTAAAACCGTTGCAGTCATATTACATTTTGTGAGTAATCGATTTGCTTCGCGTAAATATAGACTTAACGACCGCTCCATGTTTTCAGTAAAATTTGCAGATCCCTATAATTGGGAGAGCACGGGGCCCCATACAAAGTGTTTTCCTGGTATCTAATCCATAAAATACAATTATTCTTCACATACCGTAGTTTATGGAATACAACTAAAAACAAATTGTCTCGATTCTGTTACTGGAAACGAATACGGCGTCTTCATTCCGGCTGGAAATGAATTCAATCCTATCCAAGCATACACAATACAATGTACATTGTGTACATGTACGTATATTTGCCGAAGGCTAGAACAAACTCATATACATAGTTAGTAAATTTTAAACTGTCCATATTTATTTTAAATTTAATTAAAATCGCATGTTTTCTTTACGATTATGTCCTCAGATGCTGGCTGCTTTGAAAAATGAGTGTCGACTGAGAATGCCTTTCAAATAGGTTTTACATATTCATAGTAATCTCGTTATAATCTCGTTATAGTCTCGTTCAATTCTCGTGACGTACAGCATATGTCCCCAAGGGTTTCTTGTACTAGTAAATCTCTTCCACGTGGGAGTGACTCAACGGAACGAACATGGTAAGAATTAGATCACTCTTTTCATAAACTTTCTTCGTTGGCAATGTTTGAATCTGATTTAGAGGGAATGCCCCTCAAGCTTTGAGTCATATGAACTCGCGCTATATAAAAGTAATTGCGAATTTCTGGAAACACAAATAATTGCTGAATGCACACGTATGTCAAACAGAATTATACACCCCATTATTCTAGTAACAAAAGTTACATTTTTTTCGAAAATAAATTAGAGAATACCGAAGCGTTAACAAAAGAATAATCCGAACTCAAAATCGATTAAACTAGGAGCAAAATATGAACAAAGGAAAGATTTACATGGAGACCCTTGTAAAAGTAAAAGAGAATAAGACAAGGTGTTCAGGAAGAGTAAGCGTCTTCTGCTTCATCGACAACACCCGCCATGTAAATCTGTGTCACATCCAAGTAAACATCAAGGAAGTTCTCAAAATGAGAACGGAGTCGTCATTATCAATCACAACAAGTAAACACACTAACGAACATTCATGTACTCAAAAATGCCATTTTCATATCACTTAAAAAGATTCTGGTAAATATGTAATCGCAATCAGTAGTGCTCTTTGTCTGTGTTTATTTATTTAGCTTATGTCCTTGAAATTTGTTTTGAATGACATTTTATCAATTGGGTAAATCCCGACCTAGTCATGGTGAATACTAGAAGCACTCTCTGAACTCAGTAAATTATTTATATTTTGCTTTAATTAGCAAGACGTTAAGGTGTCTGACATTCTGCTACCACTAGCCCTCCACCTCTGGGTCACAGATGCCAAGCAATTAAAGTGTCTGACATTCTACGACTAGCCCTCCTTCACTGGGTCACAGTGGCCGAGTGGTTAAGGTGTCTGACATTCTGCTACCACTAGCCCTCCATCACTAGGTCACAGTGGCCGAGTGGTTAAGGTGTCTGACATTCTGCTACCACTAGCCCTCCATCATGCACTGGGTCACAGTGACTGAGTGGTTAAGGTGTCTGACATTCTGCTACCACTAGCCCTCCATCACTTGGTCACAGTGGCCGAGTGGTTGAGGTGTCTGATATTCTGCTACCAATACCCCTCCATCACTTGGTCACAGTGACTGAGTGGTTGAGGTGTCTGATATTCTGCTACCACTAGCCCTCCAGCACTGGGTCACAGTGGCTGAGTGGTTAAGGTGTCTGACATTCTGCTACCAATACCCCTCCATCACTGGGTCACAGTGACTGAGTGGTTAAGTTGTCTGATATTCTGCTACCACTAGCCCTCCACCACTGGGTCACAGTGGCTGAGTGGTTAAGGTGTCTGACATTCTGCTACCAATACCCCTCCATCACTTGGTCACAGTGACTGAGTGGTTAAGGTGTCTGATATTCTGCTACCACTAGCCCTCCATCTCTGGGTCACAGAGGCCAAGCAATTAAGGTGTCTGACATTCTACCACGAGCCATCCATCACTGGGACACAGTGGCTTAGTGGTTAAGGTGTCTGATATTCTGCTACCACGAGCCATCGACTCTTTGGTCCCTGTGGTCAAGTAGTTAAGGTGTCTGACATTCTGCTACCACTAGCCCTCTACCACTGGGTCACAGTGGCTGAGTGGTTAAGGTATCTGACATTCTGCTACCACTAGCCCTCCATCACTTGGTCACAGTGACTGAGTGGTTAAGGTGTCTGATATTCAGCTACCAGGCAGACGTACACATACTGATTTTATCTAAAACTTTGGCATCTACATGCATATCAGCAAAACTAGTTCATGTCACCAAACACATTTATATCATCAGAACCCTTTTAAAACATATACCCTCTTCTTATTACAAATCGTCTTAATACCATAAAACAGCATTTTTCCAAATTTTTATACAATGCCATGTTTCCACACAACTCCAAATCTCCATAAACCAAAGTTTCTTTGGAACGCAAACGTCAAAATCTACACGAAACGTCAAACCTCTTCACAACGCCGAACTCTTTCACAACACCAAATTTCGTCACAACGCCAAATTTGCCCTTGGCAACACTGATATGGCAGTAAAACGAAGTTTTGTTGTTGATGTTGGATTTCTATGAGGGCAATAACAAACAGAGAAGGGCTAATTAGAACACTGATCACATGATTTCTATGGATAATAAACTAAATAAATGTTTTAGAATGTGACACCTGCGTTCATGTCTAAGTCTTCATAGAGCGATGCTCTCAGGGGACATGCAGCTATATATGGACGTGACTTTGGCAATCAGTAGAGCGCGCGAGAGGTGCCCGATTTAGCTCATATTGAAGCCTTGTAAGATCCTGTTACAATCCCATAGCATCAACGAGAAGATGTTTTCTTAAAGACAGGAAATATCGAAGACTGTTTGTCTATTCAAGGTGTTTTAATGAAGAAGAAAAAATATATATTGTATTGCATTTAAATGGATGCATTTCAGAAATACCTTGAAGCCTTTTTACATGTATTATTCGGTTTCTAATAGAAATATCCTAACTGAAATAGGAAGATATCATGTTATATAGAATCAATTAGGGAAAGCAAAATCAGAACCCAGCTTCATTCAAAATGTCACTAATATAAATTGTTGAGACTCCGAAACAAGCAAGAAGAATTGCAATATGACCGCTCCCCATTACCCCCAAGGGTAAACACAGGGCCGGTGTACATGAGGGTTTCTGTTTCAGCCAGACATCTCTTCAAGCATGTTCGATACCTATTTTGCGTAGGTTGAAAGCAGAAAAAAATCAAGGACAATATGTATGTATGTTGTTGTCATTATGGCACTTTCATCGCTAAAATTGATTTATCTGTATCACATGTACATGTATTTACTAATACTCAAACTGAAACTGCATCTATCTAGATTGTAAATGTCTTTGCCCAAATATGCTGACGTCATCATTATCATGTTAGATGGCTGTTCTTTGAAATTGGAATTCTGATATCTTTATGGTTTTTTTTCTCCAAAAGTGGTAAATATAGGCATTGAACTGTGTTGTTATGCCATATATATATACGACATAAATGAATGACACAATTTTTTCGACAAATTAAGTTCTGTTATATTACATTCGTTTGTTGCCCACCTGTCAGTGATGTAAACTGCAAATGCCATAAAAGCATCTCAACGCTTGGATATTACGGATGATGTCATTGATAAAAGAACTAATTCCAAAATTCCATTCGGGCGTATTTTCAATATCGCCGGTATGTATGTAATAAACCTGTTTACAGTGTGTGTATATTTGGGTCCGTTTTCTAAATTACAAATCGTTTACAAGAAATCTCTAGGTAAAACTACATATCCGATCATCTATGCTCGAAAGAGCATGGGTATATTGGTACTTTGACATATATTAAACATTTTACGGTTATTTTATTCCCAATGTGTGCTGGCATTAAGACCCCACGCACACTAACATCCGATTCTACAATGTACAAGAGTGATTTATATACGTTATATGTATACATGCATCGTGTTTTATGATTGTTGCAAAATGAATAAAGTTTAAATTTTATATCATGTCTGTAGCTTGTCATTTTTAAAGAATTTTGAAATTATTCCAAGATTCGTGTTCAATATACAGTGTATATCGGAAAATCGATATATCGTAATATTATATTGTATCGTATCGCAATAGTTTGATATCATATGAAAATTTCTTGGAAAAAGTATCGCAATACGTTCCTTCAGATTCATTCAATTATATCGAAATAGGCAACATATTCAAAACTTTCTGTACCCATTGTAGGGTGGGGAATCGGTACGCTTTTCTCTTTTTCCTTCCTTTTTGTATTTATGATAATATCTGAAAAATCTAGTTCGTGAAAGAAGGGTCGTGGCATTTTGGAAATCTACCTTTTTTTTCGAACTCAGTTTTGGCTCATGTATTTATTGTATATAGGTTTACTTTTTTTCACATCTTTTCTACCAAGTACGCTTTCAAAGAAATCAAACAAAAAAAAATAGTCTGTTAGTATCAATTAGTACATGCGTGGTTATTAAGTGCATATACGTGTATTTTACTCTAATATCTTATCTACAATGTACCTTTTATTACGAAGTTGGGTCTTTGCTGATTCTTCATGTAAAAGCAAATGGTTACAATTACAAATACTAAAATTTAAAAGAATTAAAAGCTTTTTATCTGTCGTCGAATTTTTATTTTTCTATATAGTAATCTCCACAGAGACCAGGATGGCTTAAATGGGGGATGAAAATGGGGACCTTAGTCTTCCAAACAGCTAAAAGCTATATATATACATATGTACCGCAAATGGTTTATGATACACGTAGAAGTTACACCATAAACCAATGTCATATTTCGCTATGAGGAAATGTTCGCAAAACGTACGGTGCGTATATATATAGTTCCACGGAAATATCCACTTGCAAAGATAGCTATAATATTTACAGTCTACACTGACATTTACTCGATAACCATTGCTCAACAGACTATCATTATCACTGCATAACTATAGTCAAACACGTGACAAATTGCTATGACGTCGACAACAATACATGTGGGCGGAGCTATGCAAATCCTACAGTTTGAAACACAATTGTGAGACGTCACCAACAATAAACGTAGGCGGAGCTTGCAAATTTCATGCTGTTACATTTATTGAACCATTCCAACGTTTATTAGTTTTGAAATGAAATCTGTGTCCGAAGATTTGACTATAATAGTTACGAACATTTCACAGAAAGATATTGTAAATATAAAAATAAACTTTCTATTTTGTTTAGGTTATCGGGTGATAACTACAATGGAAAACGGGTAAATTATACATAACCGCCTTCGCCGGTTATTGAATTTACCCGTTTTCCATTGTAGTTATCCCCCGATAACCTAAACAAAATAGAAAGTTTATCCTTAAATATACAAAAGAAACAACTTCAGACAACGTGAACATTTAGAGAGCCAAAATGCGGCCATTTCGCGCCTGAAAGAATTCATTCTTATCCAGGCCCCGACATCATGAAACGATCTTTGACTTATGTTTGTGCTTAGCCAATCATTTATGACGTTACTTTTTTTAACATGAATCTCGATTGGCTAAGTCAAAACGTAAGACAAATTTAGACTTAAGATTGTGTCATGATGCTGGGGCTTGGACTTTCTAGTTAAGGATAAACTTTCTATTTTGTTTAGGATAACCTAAAAAAAATAGAAAGCTTATTTTTATGTTTACAGTATCTTTCTGTGAAATATTCGTAACTGTTTTGTTCATTATAGTCCAATCTTCGGACACAGATTTCATTATAAAAATTAATAAACGTGAGAATGCTTCCATAAATGAAACGGCATGAAATTTCCATAAATCGTTGTTAGCTCCGCCTACGTTTATTGTTGGTAACGTCACACAATTGTGTTTCAAACTGTAGGATTTGCATAGCTCCGCCCACATGTATTGTTGTCGACGTCATAGCAATTTGTCACGTGTTTGACTATAGTTATGCAGTGATAATGATAATCTGTTGAGCAATGGTTATCGAGTAAATGTCAGTGTAGACTGTAAATATTATAGCTATCTTTGCAAGTGGATATTTCCGTGGTACTATATATATACGCACCGTACGTTTTGCGAACATTTCCTCATAGCGAAATAGTGTAGACTGTAAATATGAGGTGATAACTGATCGGGACGGAGTGCCTAAGGGTTATAGAATATTAATACGCCACAGGATGAAGTTCTATTGTTTTGTTCGAAAAAGTAAAAATACAAAAAAAAAAACATATTTATAAAATCAATGAGTTATCTATTAATTTCCATATTACTATTTATCTATTATGGCCCTGTTGAGAGGGCACTATTGCCTCATAGTATTGTCGAGGGATGGGATAGTGCCTGAGCCGAAGGCGAGGGCACTATCTCATCACGAGACAATACTATGAGGCAATAGTGTCCTCTCAACAGGTCCATAATGGTTTTAGTACATCACCCTTCCATTTAAATACACACGTATACAAAAAGTCTCGTTTTGTTGTGCTATACCACGGCCAGCTTCGGGTCGTTTCCAGAGGCAGCCATTTTTTAGCAGAATAGTAGCATGACGTTATTGTGACGTAACTTAATAGTGACGTCATAATAGATTCACGTTGAACATCGCGCCAAATTTAATAGTGCCCGGGTGAGCGGGTACTATCGCTTCATAGTACCCATGTGTATAGCCAATTGGAAGGCAGCATTTAGTCACGTGATGTACTAAAAAGGTTTTTGATTTCCCTACTCTATATGATTTGATTCTAGAATAACAGAAAATTTCACTGGTAAAAATGTAATAAAACGTCATAACATCAATGCCAACGGTATCATTGTACAAAAAAATATGTACGGCTACAAAAATGATTTTGTTTTAATTAACTGAGGTGTGTAACTCAAAGATTTGAGAAGCTATTGAAGATAGAAATACAACTCACATGGTATGCGAACTATCCATAAAGTCGCGGTCAAGCCTCGGTATTGCAGTTTCGCGAGTGTTGTACATTGTAGCAGACGACATTTTAAAATCTACTGAAGCGTCTGATGCTTACGAATGCCGACATCGTCTGACCCGAGGGAATTTCGAGGGCTTCACAAAACAACCTTACTCCCTTCAGACGTCAAATCTTGTTTAAAAAAGGAAATATATTTGATTAGCAAATCTCTGCAGATTTCTTTCTCTCTGAGGGAAGTAGAGGCCTTTGTATGGAAGATTTTTTTATTATAGAGAATGGACATTATGATCCATCGATGTAGGCGTCAGTGAGACCGTTTCCGAGGAACATTTAGATCTTTTGGCAAAAGTTTAAAAAAAAAATGTCAAAGGCAAACAAAGGGACGCCATGTTGTCGCCATGACGTCATTCCCGTCAGGCCATCTGGCGAAATGATATCCTAGCTGTCATTTTCCTTGATCACCGTTTTCAAAGCATAGTCAGCTTTAAAGATTAATTTTAACTGGTCATTATGTAAAATCAAATAAAATTCAAAACACTAAATTAAATGAAATAATTTGTAGTTAGATTCAAATTGATACGTGATTAATACAGATTAAAGTGTATATACATGTATGCAGATATCTTACATAATTGTTGAACTACACGAAGAATTCCGTTATCTTAAGCTGCAAATTATTTGAAACAACCGGAATGCAATCGTGTTGGGCAGCAATAAATATTGAGTCGGACAGGAAAAACTCAATTTTTGGGGTAATATATGTAAATTTGCCAAATGTTGCAATACCTCACGATTTTAATGTGGGCCTAATCATCTAACTGATATTCAAAATGCGTGCATAGAATTCATAAAACAACTTTTCGAAACACATTACAGGCAAAGCTACAAAATAGGTTTTGGCAATGAGCATTTTGTCTATTGCCTGACAAAACCAGCATGAAGGTTGCACGAGGAGCAGAGGATATCAAAAATCAGAAATTAACTAAAAGACGCTCTGCAGAACAGATTGGTGAATTTCTAATTGAAGATAAATTGCGTTCGGTGATACCATCTGTAGATTTGAACCAGGATTTGCGTGTCCACACATCTTGCCAAGTTTTCCCTGGCCTTTTTGTGAATATTTATTGAAGAATTATCTTTTCCGGCTCATATCTCTTCAACCGTTGACTCTCCCCCGGGATAACAAAGCCGATTCGACGCACAAAGTGTTTCGCAAACCAAGGATTCTGACGAAAGGTCTCGCAGATGTTCCTGTACACAAGATGATCATACCGAAACTTTTATGCTACGCTGTGACATGCCTTGCACAACAATCTTGGAGAAAATTATTGATTTCACGTCAGAGAAAAATAACTACACGTTCAGAAAAAGCAATTTGTTTCGGATGGAGATATACAGTCTCTATATGAAACGAATAAATTCGATTACACCAACCAGTGTTATGAATCATCTGTCCCAAGAAATCAGCCCAAGTGGCCGTACTATCACCGTTATTCCTCATAAAAAATCGACTTTAATCAGAAAATCAGACTGCCGGCAACCGACTCGTTGGTTACTGATAACTAGAGTTACATTGGATAGGAAATTGGGCAATTAATGGCGGTATTTTTCGCTGTAGAAGTTGACAATATCAAATGGTTGTTTATCGACGTATGACACCAATGTTTGTCAATGGTTGCTGGCCCATTGTTGGTCAAGCAGTGGTATCTTTGTTCGGACGATAGTCTGGATGGTACGCGATCGGACTGTATGATTTTATTTTCATCGCATCCGGAATTGTAAATATTATTCTAGGCCATAATTTCCTTTCATTATATCATGGTGTTTTAAGTAGGTGGTGCCTGAATCGGCACCACATGTGGTCTATGTCATGGTATGTAGTCACCTCATGCGCTCTCTATTTGCATCCGGAAAAACTTCATTTCATCGTACGACACATGCTAAAGAAATGACCTTAATTTTGCTTTACATCATGCGCTTCATGAAATGTCTTTTTTTTTTTGTGTCACATGCTTTACATCATTTACTGTAGGTATCACGTTACAAATTCTCAGGTCCCTGTGATTTTGACCGTTCGTCTCTGGAGACTTCAAATCCTGTAGAAATTCAGAACGCGAAAGATCGGATTTAATTTCCTGCAATAGGTTTTCTGTGTGTGTGAGAGCGGCATCCTCGATATCCAGGAGTTACGATCACCTTCGCTCTCTACACCCCTGGAATATATCATATCATTTACCTTAGCATGCCTTTAATTTTTCCATTAAATATTTCAGGGGTGTAGAGAGCGAAAGTGAACGTAACCCTTGGATATCGAGGATAGTGAGGGTCTCATAGCCGATTCAAACAAACAATATACGGTTTAGCACCAAAGAGCATCACCTATCTGAGAGAAATGGTATGATGAACAAAGATTTGCTTGTATCATTGGAGAGAGTCTCGCTCAGTGCAAAAATGTCGTTATAGGATTAGTGACAACGTTCAAATCATACGTCAGCTGAAAAAAAATATCGTGGTTATTTTTATGACCGTTGACGATCTGTGTAATGTGTTGTGAAAGTTTTATCTCGCCTTAAGGACCAAACCATGAGAGAAACACAGTATACGCCTCTTCTTTTCATATTTTATAGAGCAATAACGTCATCGATAAAACCGTCTGGTAATGGTTTCGCTTTTTGAAATTCTTAAAAGTTCTAAATTTTTAAATAACCGATGCCTACGAAGACATTGAACCGTTACTATGGAGAGTAGGTCTTTGGTAGATTAATATTCAAATAAAACGAAACGAAATCCTTGAAGGTTTATAGAAAGAAAATAACACAATTCTACAATATATCAGTTTTACAATTTTTTTGTACATTTTTTTAATTCATATGCATTGAAAGATAAAAAGCATTTTCTTAATTAACTCTCGTTGTTAATTAATTCGAAGAAATGACAACATAAAATGTTACTGATTTGGGATTCAGACCCACGTGCTATATTTGTACAGATAATTCATTTTTTTTCAATGGGAAATACTAGTCGGTTCCAGCCTCATCAACAAAAAGATCAATAAGTTCCGGATGACGAGTTTTAGAGTCAATTGTTCAGTCATACGGAGTGGCTTTTAGATGTAAAATATTGTGTAATTTGGATACCATATGTTAGCCATTAGGTCGAACGTTTTTTTTTATCTCTCAATCATTAAAATGTTTCACACTTTTATCGATATTGCATTTATTGAATCATGACACATGCTTGAATTACCTAATGAAGTTCAGCGTAATTTGTTTATGACACCGAAAGGTTAGCAAATTATAGTGAAAGTCAATTTGTCATAACAATGGATGCTTCCAGACACAAAAAACACTATCAATTTAACATTGTTCGTTGTCCCAAGTGACCGTCTTATAACCCCCTCCCCCCACCCAACCCCAACCCCCACCGCCATTACAATATAGTAAATTAATTATATATAAATAATTATTTATATGAATAAAAGAGTAAGGAAAACATTTCTTTTTGATGGGGAATACCAGTTTATGCATTTATTATTTTTATTTTGTTTGTTTTTTGTTTGTTTTGTTTTTTATTGTTATTTGTTTGTGTTTGTTATTTTTTGTTATTTTCTCCCCCCCCCCCCCTTCCACCCTCACAAAATAGTTAATCAATTACTTCAATATATATAAATTAAAAATAATAATAAAGGAAGCAAAACAAAACAAAATAACCAAAACACCACATGTAGTTTCTAAAGGCTGTGTTATTTATGAACACTATCCATTAACCAAAAAATAGGAGACATAATTCAATGTCTATTCCGAGAATTTATTGCTATTTCGAATACAATTTATATCTATCTTTTGTTATTTACATTGACGCATCACGAAGATGTATTATGTATTGAATATATCTAGAGCATTGACTTCGGGGCCCTATAAATTAACAAGAACAACTACTTTATATATACAAGTTGTTAGACAGTGCTATCCCTCGGCTATACAAAGCATTTAACGATAGACTTGGAAACTCATTGCCGTTCGATCACATCAATAGTCTTTCAGGGAAACAATGCAAATTAGAAACAAATGTCTGTTCGTTGCTTGAGGCGATGATAGCATGATACATATACACAGTTATATAGCATCGCGTATACGGTAATGGCCTTATGAAATTTGTATGAGTCTCAAATCTTATTCTATACATCATTATTTGAATAAAAAAGAAATTTTGTTTGTATATTATCTTAATAATGAAATCATGTTTCTCTTTTATCTTTTTCTTGTTGATAAAGAGAAAATACAGCTTTCTTCTTTTATTAGTCAGTGTCGATATCCTATGCCTGAGGATTTTATTTCAGTTTTCATCATTTACATCGAAATTGATTTTGAAGCAGATATGTCAATTTTTTTTTTGAGATTTCTTTGAAATTCACAGATGTCAGTTTCTGATGTTGATTTCAAACAATGAAAATCTAACAAGACTCTGATCTGTTTGTTTACATTGAAACAGTGCGGTAGTTCACACAGAATAATTTATACATTTCGCTATCAAGCGTAATTATTTTCAGGAAATGTATTAAAGCATATAATACATTTCACACGCCACTCGTTTATGATAAACGATTTGTCAAGTCCGTGAGGAAAAGCAAATTATTGTTCGCATGCAACTGATGCAAGTATGTTCAGGTCTCTCTCGCTCCGTGTATATTTTTATATGAAAGAGACTAATATTCTGTAAAAGGGTACGGATGCAGGGTGTCTTGTGACCTAAATGGAATTGTTGATAGTTTCCAACCTTAATGGATGAAATGTAACAACAGCGCCACACGTGTTTCATAGAAAACCGCATCTGTCCCCATGACTCCAGCTCAAATATCGGGCAGTGCTTTGAATGACGCTGTAGGTGGTACGAATCTTGTATTAGACAATACGCAGCTCATTGTACAATCGTATTTGTTTATCGTTTCCAGACCGTCATCCGTTCGCTGGTGTAACTTTGATCATTGATGAACAACAAACACAATGTAAAGGTATACGTACGTTTTCATTTTTTATTGCCGACATCGTGCTGGGTGCCATATGTGGAACATGATCCGCTTCCCCTTTTCTAATACACTGGAATTCACACTGTTTTTCTGTTGCTCTTATTTTTTTTCTTTTAGCGCTGTCGTCTCAGTTGTTATTGTTCATAGTATTGCTGTTCGTGGCGTTTTTGTTACATTGTTCATTGTACTATTGTTCTTGGTGTATTTCCTATTGTTCATGTTATTACAGATGTTGTTTATATGTTATTTCTGCTGTTGTTCTTTATGTTATTGCTGTTGTTCATGTTGTAACTACTGTGGTTCATGTTGTAACTGCTGTTGTTCATGGTGTTACTGCTGTTGTTCATGATGTTATTGCTGTTGTTCATGGTATTACTGCTGTTGTTCATGATGTTATTGCTGTTGTTCATGATGTTATTGCTGTTGTTCATGATGTTACTGCTGTTGTTCATGATGTTATTGCTGTTGTTCATGATGTTATTGCTGTTGTTCATGTTGTAACTACTGTGGTTCATGTTGTAACTGCTGTTGTTCATGGTGTTACTGCTGTTGTTCATGATGTTATTGCTGTTGTTCATGGTATTACTGCTGTTGTTCATGATGTTATTGCTGTTGTTCATGATGTTATTGCTGTTGTTCATGATGTTACTGCTGTTGTTCATGATGTTATTGCTGTTGTTCATGATGTTATTGCTGTTGTTCATGGTGTTACTGCTGTTGTTCATGATGTTATTACTGTTTTCATGGTGTTATTGATGTTGTTCGTGCTGTTAGTGTTGTTGTTCATGGTGTTATTGCTGTTGTTCATGTTGAAACTGTTGTTGTTCATGTGGTTATTGCTGTTGTTTAATGGTGTTATTGCTGCTGTTCATGGTGTTATTGTTGTTGTTCATGGTGTTATTGCTGTTGTTCATGGTGTTATTGCTGTTGTTCATGTTGTAACTGCTGTTGTTCATGTTGTAACTGCTGTTGTTCATGTTGTAACTGTTGTTGTTCATGGTGTTATTGCTGTTGTTCATGGTGTTATTGCTGTTTTTCATGTTGTAACTGCTGTTGTTCATGGTGTTATTGCTGCTGTTGGTTAAGTTGTTGATGATGATGATGATGATGATGATGATGATGGTGATGATGATGATGATGTCCGTTTATTTGTTTGTATAATTATTTTATTTGTATTAGACAATACGCAGCTCATTGTACAATCGTATTTGTTTATCGTTTCCAGACCGTCATCCGTTCGCTGGTGTAACTTTGATCATTGATGAACAACAAACACAATGTAAAGGTATACGTACGTTTTCATTTTTTATTGCCGACATCGTGCTGGGTGCCATATGTGGAACATGATCCGCTTCCCCTTTTCTAATACACTGGAATTCACACTGTTTTTCTGTTGCTCTTATTTTTTTTCTTTTAGCGCTGTCGTCTCAGTTGTTATTGTTCATAGTATTGCTGTTCGTGGCGTTTTTGTTACATTGTTCATTGTACTATTGTTCTTGGTGTATTTCCTATTGTTCATGTTATTACAGATGTTGTTTATATGTTATTTCTGCTGTTGTTCTTTATGTTATTGCTGTTGTTCATGTTGTAACTACTGTGGTTCATGTTGTAACTGCTGTTGTTCATGGTGTTACTGCTGTTGTTCATGATGTTATTGCTGTTGTTCATGGTATTACTGCTGTTGTTCATGATGTTATTGCTGTTGTTCATGATGTTATTGCTGTTGTTCATGATGTTACTGCTGTTGTTCATGATGTTATTGCTGTTGTTCATGATGTTATTGCTGTTGTTCATGGTGTTACTGCTGTTGTTCATGATGTTATTACTGTTTTCATGGTGTTATTGATGTTGTTCGTGCTGTTAGTGTTGTTGTTCATGGTGTTATTGCTGTTGTTCATGTTGAAACTGTTGTTGTTCATGTGGTTATTGCTGTTGTTTAATGGTGTTATTGCTGCTGTTCATGGTGTTATTGTTGTTGTTCATGGTGTTATTGCTGTTGTTCATGGTGTTATTGCTGTTGTTCATGTTGTAACTGCTGTTGTTCATGTTGTAACTGCTGTTGTTCATGTTGTAACTGTTGTTGTTCATGGTGTTATTGCTGTTGTTCATGGTGTTATTGCTGTTTTTCATGTTGTAACTGCTGTTGTTCATGGTGTTATTGCTGCTGTTGGTTAAGTTGTTGATGATGATGATGATGATGATGATGATGATGATGGTGATGATGATGATGATGTCCGTTTATTTGTTTGTATAATTATTTTATTTATTATTGTCACACAGTTTCCTGTGACCTTTCTTTTGTAAGCAAATACAAATGTAGACGATCTAGTAAACAATTTGCTACCATTCTTCCAACCTGAAGATACCGCTTGATTCTGGACACGAATCGATACCAACTAGCTTTGTCGCGGTTTATGTTGCAATTGGATTTGAGAAAGCCCAAATGTCATATCAACATCACCGGCAACCCTAGATAAAAAGCGTTTTAGTGATCCAGACTGCTGAACAAGCTATTCCATAGAGATTCATTTCGTTATATGATACAAACTAAATAATAAAATAACCTTACAAAAGCGATCTTTCTTAGACAACCTTCCACAGCCAGCAACATCGCGAACAGTGTCCTGTTCGGCAAAATACCACGTACTTACAACCATAGCTTAAATTTCTTTTGTTTTTTCTCCATTAAGTCGCCATCTGTCAAACGTTTGTTTTCACATTTCCGGTTATTTGAGTGGAACTGGTTGTGTCTGAAAGCCTTTTTGTGTGTTTAGTAGTTGTTTTAAAATCTCCTTACGTTAACAACCAATACGAGGCCATTAGCAGCCACGTCATACGAAATGTACTGCATTTTACATTACACTGATAAGAACAATCTTTTATATCGATTTATTTTCATGAACCGAACAGACACTTTTAATCATGTATGTTGAAATATATTTCTGTGTTTATATCAATTCTAAAAGTTTGACTTTCATTTTATTTATAAAGTTATAGCTTTGTTTTTGAATCCCAGAAAATCCATTTAATCTGGAATGACAGTGTTTCTTAATTTTTGTTTGATGGGGGGTAGTGGAGGGGATGTCGATTGTCCATCGATATGCAAATATCACGCAATAATATGTAAACGTGTGTAGTGTATCATCAGATCAGACGTCGACGGTGAGGATTAATTAGAACACTGACAATATGAGTGAAACGATATCAAATTATCATTGCTTATTTATAATAAGTTAAGTTCAGAAAAAGGTAGCAAAAGAGGTTTACGGAAAGACAATTTTTTCATATAGATTATCATTTTGCAAAGACATTTTAGCCAGTGGTCTTCTTTAATATAAATTTGAGGGGGAAAAATGTGCTCTTCTGTAAACTCCATAACTCCATCCGTATACAGCGGCTCCCGGCCGGTACATTGTACGATATTAGTTCTGGTGGTGATATCGACAGCGGAATTGCTCGAGGTTCCTTCCCCGGTCAGCTTCAGCCTAGTTTGAATGCTATAGGAGTTATATTCACTTTCAGCTTAAGCATCTCTTTTAACTATTGATAGCGATATCGAAGACTCTTTGCAAGCCACCTTGGGGATAAAATATTGCAAACACCTATAGGTAAAATTGACCGGCTTTGAAACATTTAAGGGAAAAGTTTCATGTAGCAGAACCAAAAAGTGCGTATACGTGATGCATCTGGTAACGCCGCAGGGGCTCGATTCTGAATCGAGATGAGGGGGCATATACTTTTCGCACATTCATGACAAAATCTTATTTCGGTACAAATGTAATAACTTATTGTACATATTATTACAGTGTCACCGAATCGACTACGATTTGTCGGAAATTGGTACAAATTTTACAGTTTCAATTTTCATTTGCCTAATGAAAGTGAAAAATATATGGTGCTTCTGTAGTCTGTAAACATTTTTTGGTTGTACTACCCGAATTTTCTCTCGATAAACATTTTGATCTCAATCTTTACCTTATTTTTCGTTCAGTCTGAGACAACTTATCGAACATGATGTTAATCAGTAGAGGACCCCAAAATAAAATTAAAGTTAACATAACGTCATAGACGTTTAGATGACGACATCATATTGATGTTAACGTCCAGGCAGCTTTTAGGAATCGTTTAAAAAATACTAAACTTTACTTAGTGTACAACATTATTCAACTTATAATAGTCACACTTGTGGGCCCGGACGAGGTGCGCACGAGGGGTCTCATTGTTGGAGGAAACCGTACTACCCGGAGAAAACCAACGCGGTCGGGTAGGTGATTTTTTACCTTTTCACGTCAGGTCAGGGAATCGAACCCCGGCTGCCTTGGTGAAAGGCAAGAGCGCAATCCGCTACTCGCTCCGACCACTCGATATAAGACAGCGTATTACAGAGCGATACACAGACGAATGGCTATACATTCATTTTATTATACAACAATTGTTGACGAGAAATTGAAAACGCACAAGGAATATGATAAAATTGTTAGAGAAAAACAGAGAAAACTGAGAAAATACGCGTGGTCTGTAAGTATTTTCCCAGTCCGATCGGCGAGTCAAATCCTGGCCGCTTTGGTGAAAGGCGTACAGCTGCAAAGCCAAATATCCAAATAGAAATCCGAAATAGTTTATGATTCCTATTCAAAAGAAAATTTCAATATGAGACTTTCAGATTATTTGGTTTGTTATTGATTTGTGATGTTGGCTGAAAAAATAATCTGAAATGAAATGAAAACTAGGAGAAAGTTAATTTTCTTTTAAAAATAAATAAAATACAGAAAATGTCAGTTTTCAATTTCGAAAGCAAATAGTAAAATTCAAATATGTTATTAGCTGTATTCGAAACATAAACACAGTCACCCAAGTACTTTTAATAATTGAAAAATGTATTGCACTGCATTGTAAAAGTTAAACTGTTACAGTAGGATTCTCATGGCGCCTGATCATGAGGATGCTGTACCGGGAAACAATAATTATCTACTCGGAAACCCTCGGAAATGAAAGGAAAGCGCTCTGCTGGGGATTACGCACTTTAAACAGTCGTGTCATTATTTATATTCATTAGAACTGGAGTATTTCTCCGGTAACAGTGCTTATTGCGAGAGAAATAATAATAATAATTCATTATACAATTAAGGTTTGTTCCATCAATTACTCTAGTGTTCTTCGGGCTTTTTTTTCCTCTCCCAGAAGCTCCAAGGAAATAACAAAGATTGGCATTCTGATGTTTCAAGCTTGCTTAAGCAGGTTATTATTGATATTTAAACCCGAACATCAGAGAACGGTGCTATTTATTTAAAAGTCGTATCCATATTTAAATAAGATTGATGGGGTTAGAATACCCAATTTTAGCGATAAAGACTTTCGAAATATTGACAAACAAAATTTTGAGACTGAATTCATATATGTGTAAGATGAAATTACTCAAACTTAGAAAGTAATCCTGCAATTTAATTATGAACAACAGCGATCAATTAAATATAAACATCTTGCTTTTCCGTCAAAGTACTAAAAGATCATAAATATTTGATTTATATTGGTTTGATTTGATGATTTTACGTCCCATTAATAGCCAGGGTCATTTAAGGACAGCCTCCCGGCGACAGGGATGTGTGTGTGTAATTGGAATACGTGTGTAAACGGGAAGCAAGCTGCGATATGTTCGTGTAAGCCTCCTTGCCGCTCGGATAGTCCGGAATTTCGCCTATTTAAAGAACTACCACACTGAAGTATACTGCCGAAGTTCCCCAGCAGAACACCCCGCCCGGTCACATTATATTGTACTGACAACGGGTGGACCAGTCGTTCTACTCCCATACAAAGGCTTTAGGTCAATTTGACATGAAAACAAATTTTGACCTGAAATTTACTTGAAATTTACCTGAAAATGACATGAAATTTAGGTCAATTTGACATGAAAAAATCTTGACCTGAAATTGACCTGAAGATTTTGACCTGAAGATTTTGACCTGAAATTTACCTTTTGACCTGAATTGACATGAAAAAATTATGCCTGTGTAATGCAGAACTTCAAGCAGGGAGAAGTGATAACCATTGTTTAAGACTTTGGTTTGTCTCGGTCATACGACGGAATCCAAATCCTTCCTCACAAGGGCGAGGCTGTGTCAAGGGAGACATTAGGGAGGAAAAAGTTGTTTATAAAGGAAAGATAAGATCCAAAAGTTTGTCGCCTCTTACGATCATACAATGGCGGAAGCAGGTAGAATTCTTACGCCCTACCTGCAGGGCCCACTTCTGTTTTGGTTTGAAAAATATCATAATCGTTATGATTGAACCAATAAAACGAAGCCTTTCCATTTATCACTGATCACGTGACATTGATAGTTTTACGTCACAGAAAAGTAACAGTGATACATAGGATGTTTCGATTTGTTGGTATTTGTTCCATCTATTTAAAAAGGATTGTGTTTGGATAGCATTTCATGCTTCATTTCGTGAAGATTTTATTGAATAAAGTACCATAAATACAAAAATCAACAGGAATTGGCGTGATGCCTGTACAAGCTTTTCTAAAATGGGCAATGTAATTAAAATCCATTTTGTCGCTTTAACGTTTTGCGTTTCATCAAATAGTTTGCCTAATGAGGATGGACTCAGCTTTTGTATAGTTAACTCCACGTTGCCCTCATGCTGGGGCGCTAAATGTTCATTTAATACGTTTTTTTCCATAATAATGGTAGTTTCAACACTTTCTCATCTGCTATATCTTTTTTATCCTTCCAAGTTAATTTTTTTCTCTCTATCTCTCTCTTTCTCTCTGTCCCTCTCTCTCTTTCCTCATTTCTCGCTCTACACTCTTTCCGTCCATCTGTTTTTTCTCCTTACCGTTCCCTTTCTCCATCAGTCTCTTCTCTCTCATATCTCGTTCTCCTTCTCTCCTCAACTCTTTTCCTCACTCATCGATTCCCACTCTCTCCATCCATCATTTCTTTCTCTTCTCTCGTCCCTAATCTTTTCTGTCCCTTTTTCTGTCCCCCATCTTTTACCTCCCTTTTATCGTCTCCCTTCCCCCCTTCCTCCATTCCTCACCTCCTTCCCCTATCTCCTTCCCTTCTCATCACTCTTTCTTGATCTGTTGACCCCTGTAGATCTATCAATCACTCCAAATCGATCGATTTCGATCCCGAAAGAGGTTCTCTCGAAAGGTCAATTCAAATAACAATTAATGTCTTTTAACTGATTCAGTATTGTTACGTCACAATATCGTTTATTGAACCCAGACCTTTCGCAACTCATCCACCCCGCAAGACAAATTTTAACTCTTCCAATTTAAAGATTGGATTAGTTCATAATCAAATTTTAGGGATGAAAGAGTTTAACGAGTTGGCGTTCAGAGCAATTGCATTTTATATGACAATATAGGGATAAAATGTACATGTAGATATGCTGTAATACCTAGCGATTTTGAAGAGGTGCTCTCTTACAATCCGCTCTGACGTCAATTGGCCTAGCCACCAATCAAATCAGCTTTCCAAGGCGCGCTGCTCTTCAATCGGTCTCAACGAAATTGATCTTCAAAGGATATTGTCACGTGTTCGTTTTAAACGTTCGACACAATGACGTTTTATCCGGATAAGGAAATGTTAACATTGCATGTGTTTCAAGGAGTTCATGTTATGTCATTTGCGAAAGCAACATTGATCCCATTTCTCTTCGGAATCAGCTCTGGTTTTTACAATCTGACTTCAAGGTTACAACGGTGATGTATCCGACTGTCTTGATCTTTAAGGCTCACTACTGGCGCTAGTTATGTGAATACAATACAAGTTTTCGTTCCTACAAAAAAAATCTATCAATCAAACTGTTTTTGATCCAATGCATTTCGAACGTCAAGTTATCGTGCAACAACGGACGGAATTGAAACCCCAGAAGTTGGCTGCAATTTATTTCACGTCTTCATTTTAAAAACGATATATTTTTTTAAAAGCGATTTGCTACTGACATTTCTATAAATTATCTAACATTGTCAATTTCATTTCCTGGCAAAATACCAATCATTCCGGTTTCGGATTTTTGACAATGATGGATTATGATAATAACACAAATCATATAAGGTATTATGATATATGAAGATAAATCACGGCAATCCTTCGAAGGAAAAAAATCGTGAATTCTTAGAAATGCGATATATTGATAAATTTTCTGTAGTTGTTTGAAAACAGCCATCAAGTCTGGTTTCGGCGTCGAGTCGGCAATCCGCAAAGTAATATATGGGATACATCGAAGGATGCTACTGCAACCGGACTCCATGGAAGACAATTAAAGAGTCCGAGGAATCTATTAGATTCTTGCATTGTCGTTCTGATGGCCATAAAGGCCCCCGATCGATTCCGAACAGCTACACCAGTCGACATCAGCGTTTGACCTTGCGCCAGACAGCGCACGTGCCGTGTGATCTTGCTGACCAGTTAGCGTCTTTCAAGTACGGTACGCCAATGTATTCGTTTACACTTCGGTCAAGCAGTCGACCGAATGACCGGCATGGGTGTTTAGTCAGCTTGGCTACCATTCCAAGATTTGTGATATCATCCATTTATTTCAACACTTAGAAATATGTCTTTCGTTTCTCCTGGGCCCGTATTGATGAAACCGTTCTCGTGCTCAAGTATGGATTTTGTTCTGAAGCTTAATTATCTTTTTCTGGTTACAAGTTAATCGTATTTTGTCAAAGATTAGAAGAAAATAAGGAGACTTAAAGCCAAATGTTTACATTTTAGTTTTGAACTTTTGATTTAAACGAGTTAAAAAAGTTCGATTGAGCATTTTCATTTTATATGTTGAGTTCGAAATATTTCCTATTAAGGCGTCTCTGTATTTAAAAAAAAAGAGGGCAATCCATGAAAAAATGTGTTGTGCTCGAATAGAGTTATCCTCTCATTCCCCGATCTAAACTGAAAGCTGAGCCTTATATAATTCTAGCATATTTATCTCGGAAAGTGGAAAATACCTGTACCACAACATGAACAAACATTTTATTTTCTTTTACAATATGTTATTTGTATTTCCAGCTTTTTGCAATGAATTTTTCTGTCAATGTTTATGAGTCATTTTGATGAAATTTTGTACACTTATAGATAATTATTTCCTGCTTTATCTCAAATTATTTGCACTGTTTTTCCTCTTGTATGACCAGAGAATTCATAATTTATCTACAACATTCAACTTTTTAGGCCATTTTGATAAGGCATATTACCAAGATAGCCAACACCCTTAAAATCAATATAAACCACAGATTTGACGTACAAAAAACAACCTATACTCGTTACTCTATCATAAATCACGTGTGTTTTACTCTGTTGAAGTTCAAAACTTTTTTATTGAGAAACATGTCGACTGCTGGCAAACAAACTTCAGACTCACGGTTTCGTGAGATGCAAGTTGTTGAAGACAATAATATACGAGCAAGTTTTATGGCCGCCATCTTGGTCTCAATGAGGAATATTCGATATCTTTGTACGATATGAAGATGGCCGCTGTTGGCTGTTCTATTTAGTGTGCTTACTTGTTGAGAATGATGACTCGGTTCTCAATTTGAGGACGTGACGTTTACTTGGATGTGATTTAAATTTGCATGACAAGGTTCGTCAATGAAGCAGAAGACACGTTTCTCTCCCGGAACACTTGGTCGTATCCTCTTTTAGTTTTTAAGTGTCTCTGTTTATTTTCCCCATGTTTTCCTAATTTGCCACTAGTTTATCGAATTTTAGTTCGGATTATGGTTTCCTTGACACTTTGGGATTTCTTTATTTTTATGTTTTTAGATTTCCTGAGGTAGCCTCCTAAAAACATATTTGAACACTTCCAGTTCTACGGTATGGATAGTCCAAAATTCAATTTCAGGGGTGAATGAGTTACCTTAACTCTGAATAGCATCATCATAATGTGTAAGGTTGCATATAAATGGTATCCATGGGTATATCCTGTTCTGGCCCGCCAGGCGGACACTGGGCACTCAACCAAATGAGTCCGGGGATGGCGTTAGTACGGACACGGCAACTGTGTACATAAAGACGAACTTATGATACATTGTGCGATAAACCATCCATAACGCCGTGACAGCGGTTACGGGGAAACCATCAGCGGCTAAAACTAATTCTACCAGGCGTCTGGCAACAGGAACCATCACAAAGCAGACGACACATCTTAAGTGGCCTGTTATGGTCTTCCGATGACGTCACTTTGCATGTTTTGTTAGCATAGCTCGTGCTAGATCAAATTTCACGAAGGTTCGTATTTTTGTTTTTTGTTTTTCAATCTCTAGTTTTGTTGGCAATTAAAATTGTTCCAAGATCTCCGTTCCACTGCTAAAAACTGTAACTGCGCATGCGCATAGAAAACTTTTTTTAGCGTATAAAGCTTTCATAAATCATTTCCGAAAAGAAAACCCATACCTTGTGGTATTTTCACGAAAAATAAATATATATAAATTAATACAATAAATCAACAACGATGTCTTTAGTATACGGATACTATAGGCCAGACCATAATTCTAACGTCCGCAAAGAACCGACATATACTGTACCAGGAGGGAGAAATATACCAAAAGATAAATATCCTTAAAGACAAATGTATTAAAAGATAAATATATCGAAGATAAAATATCCTTAAAGATAAATATCCTTAAAGACAAATGTCTTAATAGATAAATATATCGAAAGATAAATATCCCTAAAGATACATGTCCACAGTGGTAATTCTGCATTTTTTTGGTTTGGCATAAACGGTACATTTGTATTTTCTAAAAGTGCACATGACAACAAAAATTATCATAATTGTTTTTCACTTTTCACAAGGGCAGATCCTTAAATCGTAGTACATGTATAGGTACAATTTTATAACATTATTATCTTTTTTTTTCCTTTTTTTTTCTCGGTTTTGTATTTTTTATACGAGTTATAATTATAATGTTTTATTTATTGTTTAGCATGCCGTGCAGTTAACATAACATTCTTTTGAATTTTAAAGCAACTTCGAAAAAGATTACTCGACATACAAATATAATCTAAAATCGACGAGATCACTTAGTCCTGAAGACATATGCACTTTTGTTGAAATAATACAAAAATGGATCTAATTGATGTTTGATTTGGCTTTGGAAATCGAAAACGGGAACAGACAGTTGCTCTGAAAATGTGATCGAGTGATGCTGTTAATTGCGTCATTTAGATCACTCATATTAACAGTGCAAAGACACCCACCGAAAATACCGCGGCAATACTTCTTTAGCATCGACGAGTTCCTTATCGAACATCACTGACGTTTTCCGATGGCTCCCAGCATCCAAACAGCTGCTTGGGAGGGACAAAGAAGCTATATTCAGTTTTTTGTAACTAAATGTATTTTGAATGCCGCGCACGTGCAAGAAAATGGAGTTATAACCATCCAACTGACACGTAGCTACATTTTTCCATGATCGATTCAGACTACCCTAATTAATTGTGAAATATCAAACCAAATTAGTAGTGACAGTTAGCGTGTGGCTTGAGGATAAGAATTCCTGTTTCCTTAAAGTCGATGGAAAAAACGACAGCTTCGATTCCTGCAATGTCAGCTTTTAGAAACTGAGGCATCGTCGTCCTTGGGAAAATCACCAGAGTTTCCCCATTTTAACCGGATCCGGAAGTGAGAATGAGAATAAAATTTCAAACGCATCGTTTGTTACCTATTCCTGGTAGAATTTGGTTGGCATTCATAGTAAATTCGTGGCTTCTAGCTATTTGCTATTTATCGTCTATTTCCGAGCTTGTAAATGACATTTTAATTTTTTAATGAATCATGTTTTGTTTATATTTCATACCGCTCTTATGCTGCCAGAATAACAAGCGTTGCGCTGACAAAACGTTTCTCAAGATATTATTTTTTTTTCTAAAATACGTTTTCATCAATTTTGTTCACAGAAACACAAACAATATATTGGGTCTTCTTCGGTTAGTTGAATTATTTGTGATATATCTATACGTTAACTTTATCATGTTTATCAATTTGGAAATAAAAACATTTCATTATTGAAAATGTGATTTCAAAGATCTGTTGATTTAGAAGTGCGTATAATCTTCTTTGCTTTAAAATGCAACGGTCAATTTAACGCGTAAGAGTTGTTTCCATTCAGGAATAGTGACATGGTGGTTTGCTGTGCTTCCGAATATTCCTGTAGTTATATTACATTAACAAATTTGGTGAATCGAATACCAGAGGATACAACGAATATAAGAGGAATACCAGAGAAGATGAATTAAGGCCGAAACAATTGTCTTGACACAATACATAGATCACATAAAACAATACTTGGTAGAAAGGATCGGAGATAGCTTTAAGCTATTCTTCTGTTTGTGAGTTTCGTCGAAATATGTAGCTGTGTGATCGTCAGGGAAAACTGGGTAATGAGAGGATATTTTATAATTAAAATAATTCAATCAGTATAAAAAAGGCGGAGAAAGAACACAGATAATACAAAAATCACAACATGTTTTGCCTGAACAAAAGATAAACCGCAACGCATATACATGTAGCAGAACAGTGGTATGGGGACTGTTACCAATGATAATCCTTTAGGGGATATACTGATGAAATTTCTAATATCGATAGTATATAAAACCGACTATTGTAAAACAACTTAGTTTCGTGGCGACTTAATTTCGCGTTTTTATGTGAAAAAACTATTTCGCGGCGATTTAATTTCGCGATAAATACTGTTATAAATCCTATGTACAGACCAGTACAGTACTCCTACAATTGGCATACCTCTGATTGAAACTATTTCGCGGCGATTAATTTTCGGGAATCTTAATCAACCGCTAAATACGCGGAAATCAATCACAGGTGAAAACAAGTTGGTTTACAGTTTTGTAGATGGACATCAAGATAAATATGTACATGAACATACATTTACATTTTAGATATAGACGGAATAGACGGTAGCAATGGGTGGGCATAAATCAAACACTGGAAACGTCCATTGCCCAGCGACAGTACAAGTCATCGTGATACAGATCTAGAGTTGGCTCAAAGGCAGTACAATTTAGATGCCAAGAGGTCATGGACTCTGAAGGGAAATTTAGATCATTTACATAAAAATCATCAGAGAATACTGAAGCCTTCACACAACCATAAATCCGAAATATAAATCCCCGTATTAAACTTTGGGCAAATAAAAAATAAGAGATTTACACGGATTCCCTTGCTAGATAACACGAGAATAAAACTTGTGCTTTATCGACGACACCCGCCATGTAAATCTAGATCACATCCAGGTAATGTCATTACCTCAAAACTGAACCTAAGAACTGATGCATAATTCTCAATCACAACAAGCAGGCATACTCATAAGCATATTTAAAAACATCCATCGTCATATTATACCATGATAATAAGACCAGATATTCCGGAAGGGTAAGAGAAACACATCTGTAGAGCTCATGAAATATCCCTATCTTTTATACAGGTATCGAGAATGATACAAAACTCTTAATCCAACGGACTGAACACGCTACCAGTCTCAAGCATCCATTTAACAAAGCACTTCAAGAAAACACATGCAAAACCGGTAAGCACATGGACAGACTATTTGTCACATATTTATTTTTGTGCTAGCCTTCTGCAAAAAAACGAAATTTAAATCGAACCCCCTGCGGATTTTTTAAATTTATATACAATACTGCAATATTGCGAATTAAGTCGATAGAATATGTGAAATAAATATTTCTACCAAACTACAATTTGGACGATTACCAAAATGGAGACTTTCATACATGTACCTCTCAAAGGGCAGCAAGGTTTGGCTTTGTTTTAAGGTTTAACGTCCTTTTACCAGATAAGAGTATTTAAGAACTTGCATATTCATGCGCAAGATACTAGACTGGTTACCAGCCGCTAAGCTTCTATAGAAGCCGCTAAGTTTCTTTACTTTATTTTACTACTAGCTTATCTTCAACTTGTTTCGGGCATCCAAGTGATCAAAACTATTTTTTCAATATCTGAGACGGAAGCCAGTCAAGATACATGCGTGCTTGACAGCCTCCTTCTGACAGCATGGATCTGATGGCGACTTTGTACTGCTATCTCACTGAAATACCGACTTTATAGTGCTATATCACTGACACATACACTGCTGATGACACCTAACAAATTATACTGACAAAATTTGAAACGGAAAATGATCTGCGTAAAGAGGGTGAATAAAGCTTATCAGAAAAGAGGAGCTTTTTGTGGCTTCTTTTTCCACTGACACTATCAAAAGAATCTGTTATAGAAGCAGTAAACAGGAACAAGTTTTGTTTTTTTTTACGAAATATTGCATCGAATTATTGTTATCGTAATTTGAATATGCTTTAATCAATTAACTCATCTCTCTTACTTTAATTTCATTATATTGTTAAGAATCCCGATGCAATATGATTTCCACAACAAAATTCCGTTCAGCAATCCACACTGGAAATTGATATAACTTTCACAATTAATCAAGTGTTCAAATCAATCTCTTTGAAGGGACTTCATAAAATCTGAATGTTGTTCCATGCGGAAGGATACAAGATCCGTACCAATTTTGCAAAATGACGATCACGCATCGAGGAAAACACCGTAGTTAAAGAAAACTAACACCTGAAAATCAGATTTAAACAAACGTTCACTAAATTGTTTTATATAAAAGCTATGTCAAATACTGGAACAGCTCAAATAAAATTAAAACACAAATAAAAATCCGTAGGTTGGGACGCGGTACGTTGACTGTGAATTTTACCTCGTTAACGCTTTGCCACAAAGTTAAACCCTGCGCAGCACTATCTGAAAATTACCATTCCATTTATATGAAGTATTTTTGTTTCGATATTCCTCTCATACACAACAACTTAAGTTAAAATAAAATTTATAATTTTTGTAATTGCTTGGATCTGATACCAATTCCATAGTACTATCGCATTGAAACACCAAGCCGGACGAACCCAGCATAGCACTCCGCCCTGTCACATTATGCCATTACCAACGTCAGGGTATCAAACGCATACAATAACAGAAAGTTCAAACTTAAGCGAAAATACAAACATTCCCAATATTGATATGAGTGGATTGGTCGAGTGGTTAACGTTCTGGCCTCCCATGCAGGCGACCGGGGTTCGATACCCGAAATCATCATTCACACGTACATGTAAGCATGGAACATTTAGAGAAAAAAAATTAAGCAGCCCACACATAACTTCAACAACCCAGATGGAGTATAGAGTGGTCTGGGATGAGTGTTGCTGTATCTGTGCTGTTTAATTCAAGTGAGGTGGCACTATAAAATATGTCGTTGGAAACACGGTCCCACTACCAACAGAACACAATAAATCTCCAGCACACACACAATCACACAAACATAGGCAGATCTGCGAATACCTCGGCATTGTATTAATTAATGCATATGTTTGTTATAGTTGTTGTATAAATTGAATCTATGTACTGTTTTTAAAGCGCTTTAGAGTGGCTTATGTTTGCTAAATATTCTATTGCGCTGTATCGAATGCTGCATATTAATTTTATTTTATTGATTTATTTTACAGCACATTTATTTTGGTGACTTGTTTGTCTACAAGAAGTAAGCAAAAAGCAACTCCCCAATTCTTAATATTCCCACATAAGTCGTCTCATGCGATAGAAAAAAATTTATAATTCCTTGATGTATTGCACTTATATTATATTTCGAAAACTTTGTATTGAAATTTAGATATACATAATGTATATAGTATGCAATATATTGTAATTTTAGTGCGTTTTAATTCAGTATATAACACTCTGATTAGCTAAAAGGACAAAAACTGCTATAGATGTAGACATATCTAGATTTTATGAGAACATTCTATGTCACACAGTCATTCGTTCAGGAGAACCACAAGTAACGTATAACGAGGTTTCGTAAAAGCCCCGGATGTGGCTAGTTAGGCCCAGACATTCAATTTCCTGAACAAAACTGTATACGAGTTGGTGTTTATATACAGCTTTGATTACCGCGAATGTCAATCCAGATTTGTAATTTGTCAAAAACCAATAACGCGAGATGTCCAATTTTCTATTAAAAATCTAACGGGATATGACTAGGTAGTATGTCTGGCTTTCGTCTCGTACAAATTTACGGACAGAAAGACAACATGAACTGACTTTCTTCTCTAACAATTTTCCGGGTAAGAAAGGCTTCAAAGGCGGCGTTCAACTCGGAGGGACTACAATAGATCATACTGAGAAACAGCGAGGTCGTGCGTGCAAACCTCGGATCCTACCAGACGTGTATACATGACTTACTGCTGGTAATTATACTTGTAAACATAATACAATGTACATGTATTGATGGAAGTGTACACTGGTAAAATTTGAATTTGTTTTCATATTATAACAATTCCATTTTTTGTTTAATATTCATATCCTTTTTTTATTTAATTTTTTTTTTTTTTTTGTATTTTATTGTTTTGTTTTTTTGTTTTTTTTTTGTTTCTCATTAATTTTCACATTTTTTTAAAACATTTTCCTTTATTGTTTTCCTTCATATTTTTTCACAAATGTATCACAATACAACAACAAACATTAATCAAATTTTATTACTTTTTAGTTTTTATCAGAATTTGTATCAAGTTGAGTCTTAGCATTAACTAGCTATATCATTTATCAGCAGTATTCGCTTTTTAAGCAATGTTCTTAACAAAATAAAAGCTTTGTAATGTTGCCATGTTATGAGGTGGGTTACGTTGAGTGCGAATCAGTTTAACCCACATTGCTTGCCCGCCCTTTGTTCGGTTTGCATGACAACATTGTCCTTGCATTTACAGTATATATTAGGAATGGTTAATAACCACTTTATTTATTATTCTGTTCAGCAGATATGAATTCCACTTTCAAATCTTATTGACCAGCGTTCATTTCAATTAAAGATACAGCCTAAAATTTGCATAATATTTTATTTACTCGGCCAACATCAACTGTTGGTGACATCACACAATTATACCAGTGTATATATTAAGAAGTTTATTTATGCCCATACTGTTCTTTCATCGATATTCTTTGTTTTTGTATTATCATTATTTATTTAGATTTTTCGTAGTATTCTTGTTGAGCTGCATTTTTTGTTAAACATATCATGTACATGTACTGAAGACGGTTACACATTAAACGTGATTGTTGTGTATAAAGTTACCTACTACTTTTTTATGATAAATATCCTAAATGAATTTTAAGCTTGGACCATCTCTTTAAGCATTTGTCAATCATGTTTTTTTCGTAACTTGTTTGGTACGTGAACATATACGTTTGTGAAATCATACAAATAAAAAATAGCCCATTAACAATCTCATCGACTGAATGTAAAAATAATCTGGACACTTTGATTTTCGGAATAGTTTTAAATAAATTAGAAAAATACGTAAACGTTAACAAAATCATAATCCGAACTCAAAATCGATTAAACCAGTGGCAAGATATGAACAAATGATTTTTTTACACGGAGACTCTTGTAAAACAACAAGTGAATAAGACCAGGCGTTTCTGAAGAGTAAGCGTCTTCTGCTTCATCGACGACAACCGCCATGTAATTTTTTGTCCCATCCAAGTAATCATTAAGTTCTCAAAATGAGAACCGAGTATCATTGTCAATTCCAGCAATTAACACTCTAATGATCATACTCAAAAACGTCCATCTTCATATCACTTTACATCAATGTTTTCCAGGCTTTTTGAGTACTTTGGGTTTTTTTCTGAGACCAAAAAATAACGAAATGAGAATGGTGATTATTTTGGATTATTGATGGATGATAAGATTAAGTATCATAAGGGCGTAAATAAGTCCTAATTAAGCCAGAGGAGGTATCGGGGGAGAGGAGAGGAGGAAGGTACATTATAGCGAGGGAAAGGTTGAAGGGCAGCCGTCTGATCCATATTCCCTCAGTAATGTCTTCATCATGCCATGTCTGGCTTGATAAATATTTGTTATAGCTAGTAGATAAAAACTTGGAACGGTTACAAGTAAGCCTGGGATTAAATCGACCGCCGGACGGACTGACAAATCGACCCTATTGTCTTGTAATGCAAACACAGACCTGATCTTCTCCCAGAGAGGGCCACCAGGTCGGCGCTCCGTCAAACAATTGTGGGAAATAAACTACCTTCAAATATAATGATTGTGTCTTAACCAGGGACCCGGGGTAGACAATTGGTTGTGTTTTCGGTTGAGCACGACGAGACGGTATTCATACAGAACGAATGCACGGTCGCCGAAACCTGACAGTTTACGACCTATACGGGATTACGCCTGTCCGACTTTGTGCCTCCACGCGCAACTCCCAAGGCGCGTGTTTATCTCGGAAACGGACTGCGGAAGAAAATTACTCGAAGAAGCATACTACGGGGATCATGGATTCAGGCGAAAGATTTTACCTCTAGAATCTGGATGAGAGATGACGAAATCGGAACTGTTTTGAATGACACTCGGAAAGACTGGGGATTTCATGGTGATATTCTGTATAGGAGAAGAAAACATTTTCGATCAAAAGATGATGATTCCTCGTAAGAACTTCTTGTTTTCATTGATTATTTGTTGTCAAATCTTTGATGTTTTATTTGTGATAACTTGTGAGCATATGACATGATTGTAAGTATCTGTGCGCAAACTTTTATCTAAAATGGCATCGAGAGAATCCGTTCATTTAATAACCTTTTGCTGACCCCTAGCGGATAGTGTCTTCATGGCCAGCTGTCATGTCAACTTTTGAATTGGTCAGAAATTATGACAAGTATAATGTTATCCAAGTGTAATTCTGTTTTTTCACGAAAGACAAAGAAGCCATACATTGTCTTGTCGGGATCTACATATTTGTGGCGTCAATACTAAAAAAACAATTCATCATTGGAATACACGTGTATATTGTACAACATCACTTCGAACATATTATTTAGTTTGGTTCATTTAGTTTTACGTCTTATTAACAGCCAGGGTCATTTAAGGACGTGCCAGGTTTTGGAGGTGGAGGAAAGCCGGAGTACCCTGAGAAAAAAACACCGACCTTTGGTCAGCACCTGGCAACTGCCACACGCGGGTTTCGAACTCGCAACCAAGAGGTGGAGGACAAATGTTAGAATGTCAGAACACCTTAACCACTCGGCCACAGCGGCCCTTCGATTGTATTAAAGGAAACAATGATTGGGCTGCACTAACCCACTCCAAATAACTTGACTGGCAGATTCAAGTTAAAAGGTATAATTGCTGCTTCCTTTCCTTTGCACAACAAAGCATGGGACATCTTTGCAGGACACTGGTTTGCAACCTTTTTTTTAATTGAAAAATGATCTGACAGTGACGATTAAAATGTTTAAAATTAGGGCAATGATAATTCTAAAGTAGTTTCTTTCAGTCGCAAACTTACCGTACGTTGGAAGATATAGTACGAATGATTGAATTCCTGGTTGACAATATCTTTGTTGAGCTCGGGGGAAAGATTTTCCAACAGAGTGTTGGCATTCCAATGGCCACTAACTGTGCACCACTTTTGGCTGACTTGTTTTTGTTTTCATTCGAGACTGAATTTGTCTTGTCGTGGGGCTTATCAGGACGGGTAACAAAAACTTTGCCAAATCTTGAAATTTAACTTGAAGGTATATCGACGATGTGTTGTCTATAAACAAAAAGAAGTTTGCTGACTTAGTCGATCGTGTATACCTTACTGAACTTGAGATTAAAGACACAACAGACTCTCCTTCGTCAGCTTCTTACCTCGATCTTTACTTAAACTACGGGCAACTTACTACCAAGCTGTATGATAAACGTGACGATTTCGATTTTCCGATCGTGAACTTTCCCTTTCTTTATAGTAACATCCCTGTTTCTCTATTTTATGGTGTTTACATGTCGCAGTTGATTCTTTATTCTGGGGCTTGCTCTGAATATCGAGATTTTCGAGATAGATGTCAACTGTCGAACAAACTTACGGCACAGGGATTAACTGGATGCAGGTTGATGAAGACTATGGGCAAGTTTTATGGTCGCCATCTTGATCTCATCTAGAAATATTTTGTATCTTTGTGTGATATGAAGATGGACGTTTTTGAGTTTGCTTGTTAGTGTGATGACTCGGTTCTCATTTTGAGGATTGATGCTTACTTTGGTGTGACCAAGATTAACATGGCGGGTGTCGTCGATGAAGCAGAAGACGCCTACTCTTCCGGAACACCTGGTCTTATTCTCTTGTGCTTTTACGAGAGTCTCCATGTAAATATTTCCTTTGTTTCTATTTTACTCTTAGTTTAATCGATTTTGTGTTCGGTTTATGGTTTTGTTGACGCTTTGGTATTCTCTGATTCTTGAAACACTTAATGATTTTGTTGCATTTTGAAGTGTTAAAGGCCCAATATACGTAACTTCAGGAAATTTTTCGTGATTTTGAAAAATTCTGAAAAAAAAACCAGTTGATAACCATGCAAAAGTAAGCTTAAGACGAAGTTAACCTGAGAAGTAACAAACAAAAATCTCTTGACAGAAAAATTCAAAAGAATTGAAAATAAATCAGGTGGGGCCACCTTCAACAACAAGCCGAAGTTAGAAGACAGTTCATAATGGGCGCGTGTTTACAATTGCCGAGTTTCAACTGCTGCTGTACCGGTGACCACGTAAGAATTCATCTTGAATATTGCTGATTCCAATTAATTTTATCTAAATCTATAAATAAACAATGTTATTAGGCTTTATTCTCACTTAAAGTTTTGCCGAAAGTTACGTATATTGGGCCTTTAATTTTAGTAATCTGCATTCTAACGAAAGTTCTTACCGCTTTCATGGGAAAACATGAAAAAAATCACTAGTGTAGCAGATCTTTGGACAAAACTTACGGTTGGATGTCAAAACGGAGCTTAGCCCAAATGACCAATCGGCATGTATAACATAAATCAACAAATCGTAACTGCACAACTAGAACTTAGCATGTGTAACAGGTTTAAAAAAAGGGATTAAGAAAGAAAACATCTCTGGCTAATGTTAAAACAAGCAACTGAACACTCAAGTAAGCAAGGGATTTCGAAACCTGCAAAAACTAATAAAACTTATAAAGATATTATTTATATTGATGTGGTTTTAAAGATGCCTGACAATCATATAGATGAAGCAAAACGATCATTTTGAGCAAATTTCTCGAGAAAAAAACACGGAGATTGAAAAAAATTCCCTACATGAAATGTACCAATTGATACAATACTCGATAGAAATCGTAAAGACGAAAAAAGTGGTGATGTGCTTTGAAATAAAATTGCAACAGTAAAAGTTCCAGAACAGATTTTGTGTTGTTAGTGGAAATCGAATCAATATACTTCCAAGTGAAAACTTTTAAAAATGGAGTTTAGCACATCATTATCACTCAGCAATGGTACATACATGGTCTGTATACATGTCTGATTGTGGCAGGAAGCGTGCGTTTTGGTAGGTGAATTATACAAACAGACATATAGATTATCAATGATAAAACTGCCGCATATTTCCAATTCCTGAACATGTTTACAGTTTTGTTTTTATCGGAACCCAAACATCGACATTGCGATGTATATCGCGTGATGGGAAGCGTTTGTTTCAAAGTTGTTTACATGTGCGGCTCTAAGTAAACTGTATCCATGGAAACCGATTCGTGATAAAATTTACATTTTCCATCTGTGAACATTTTATTACACTGAAATGATAGAAGAATTTTGTCTCGGTTAGTATCGCTTTCTCGTGTTAATATAACCAGATATTCACTTCAACAGAAGTCCATAGTTGTTAATAATCTAATCATATAAACACTGACAAAGATTAAGTCGGATTGAAGACGCCAACCAAAATCGAACAGAACGTTTTGTAGATAGAATACATGCAAAAGCATTCACCAGTGAAAAAAATAACATTTCAATCACATTTCAAAATTTAGTTGCAGATTAAATATTTTACCTTTATGAATATGCTCATTTATATCAGTATGCCTACTTGTTAAGATTGAGAATGATGACATTAACTTGGATGGGACTTAGCTATACATGGCGGGGTCGGTGATGCAGTAGACCCTCATGCTGGAACACCTGGTATTATTATCTTCTATATATTGTCAAGCGTCTCCGTGTAAATATTGGGTTAAAAATAGTATCAACAGACCTGGTAATTTAGGGACGTCCTCTCTGTGTGTATATGTGTTCTGTGTATATGTGTTCTGTTTATGTGCGCTCGGTTTTTGTGTGTTCTGTGTATGTATGTATATGTGTTCTTTGTATATGTGTTCTGTGTATATGTGTTCTGTGTATGTGTGTATATGTGTTCTGTGTATGTGTGTATAATGTATATGTGTTTTGTGCATGTGTTCTGTGTATATGTGTTCTGTGTATGTGTGTTCTGTGTATGTGTGTATAATGTATACACTGTATGTGTTCTGTGTATATGTGTCCTTTGTATGTGTGGATATGTGTAAGTGAGTATTTGTGTTTTGTGTACATGTCCGCTTGAGACAGGGTATGTTACTGTTAGAAATATCACCCTCGATTCCCTAAAGAGCGTATTCCTTCTCTTGGTGTTTTTGCCACGCCAGGACTTCTTACGGTAAGACTCTGAACTGGCCAATTCCTGGTTGAAATAGATACTGTAATCCTTTAAATCTTAGCCGTAATCTTATTTATCCGTTTCTGCACTGAAAACAGTCTGCCAAATTATGATACAGTTTCTGTATTTTTTCCTTCTACAGCAAATATTTTTAGCGCCAAATTATCATTGGGCTTATCAGCTTAAATTCGGTTTTGCGCTAAGATTTGGGTGCGCCAAAAACGAGTAAATTTACCGTAAATTAATTTGATGATTCGATGCAAATAAAAAATCGCCCTGTACCGTGACTAAAAAACTGACAGACGCGATAACTCTTTAATCTTTAGAAACATACAACAACCTAGCGATAAGTCTAAATGTATTTTACCCAAAACCAAGCCAACTGCTACAGTTTGTAACCATGTTCCGTCAGCTTTGTCAAGACTTGCTAATGATCCAGACTTTACTTTATAACACAACATATTCGTGGCTACTTTTTCTTCGTGGTTTGAAGACATATAAACAGTTCTGTAGTACAAACTTTCGCGGTTATGGCAATGATAAATACAAAAAAATATGCAAGTGAGCAAAATTTGCGGATGCAAAATGATAAAATAAGACCCCATTCTTTTTCAAAGGAAGTTACATTGTTACACAAACAAACTTACTACACGGGAAATCGAGAGAGACAGGCTGATGAAGGTTATGAGCAAGTTTTATGGTCGCGAACTTGGGCTGATTGAGAAATATTTTGTATCGCTGTATGATATGAAGATGGGCGTTTGGGGGTATGCTCATCAGTACGCTTTACTTATTGTGATTGAGAATGGTGACTCGGTTCTCACTTTGAGGACTTGATGTTTACTTGGATAAGACCAAGATTTACATTTATTTCGTCAATGAAGCAGAAGACGCTTACTCTTCCGAAACAACTGGCCTTTTTATCTTGTACTTTTACAAGGGTATCATTTTTGCTTTGGTCATATCTTGGCCCTAGTTTAATCGATTTGGACAGTATGGTTTTGTTGACGCTTTGGCGGTCTCTGTGTTTGATTTTACACAAGAATACCTTGGTGTAAGACATACAAAGCCTTTCAGTTTATATTATTATCAAATCGCCAAATACATGTTTAAGATGTTGTTTGATATTGTTCTACTAAAAATGGTGCCAGAAGAGTTCCTACTTTCTAGGTTTATAAACTGGTCAGTGAATGTTACTGTTCTCGATATCTTTCTATAATTGACAGGTGCTGACGGGAAACTCGGAGAGTGGAGGAGTAAATTATTCCAATACTAAACAATACAGCTTCTTATAAGTGCCGCCAAAAAGCCGTATCTATGCGTACAAAACAAAGCCATATCCGCTGTATCACACACTGTGCAAGTAAGAACAAAATCACAGCGTTTACTTTAAGAGCTACGGTGATTATCGACTAAAATTCAACAGCATTGCGGCTTCGCTCAGTATCGAAGGAAGCAGGGAAGATACCAATGACAGTTCTCGGGCGCGGTAGCGCGTGTCGCGTGACTCGCGCACAGGAAAGAAGTGACGGATCGCCAACATATAGGACCTGATAGATAGCTTAGAGTTATAACTGTAAGCCAAGTGCGATGTTTTATGAAATAGCATACATGGTCCTCAGATATTCTGTTAGTCCCTCCTGATGTATGGTTTTATAGCGTGCAATATTATGTGTTATGTTTAACAAATATGCAAAAAGGCCACATAACCAAGTCGTCACTACAAGGAACTTGTGATATTGAGAAATAGAATCTTGGTATCACTTTTTATAATCTATTGCGATGAAATATTTTCCATAAATGACACGACATATTGAATATAAATAAGTCATATTTTTTTGTAAAGTAGTATTGTCTAACTATAACTTCATAAGATGAAAACAAAAATAGCGTGTACGCATATATATTTCTCGCTTTATGAAAGATGTGACTACTGTAATTTGTTACCACTCAATGTGATGTAGTTTTCACGTGGTGTTGTAATGAGTTACTCTGTGCTGTAATGATTTACCCCGTAATACATCGATATATTTATGTAATGAGTTACCCCCTGCTACAATGAGTTACCCAGTGTTTAATGTGTTACTCTGTGCTGTAATGAGTTACCCCCTGCTACAATGAGTTACCCAGTGCTTTAATGTGTTACTCTGTGCTATAATGACTTACTCTGTAATACATTGATTTCTTTATGTAATGAGTTCCATGTTTAAGTGGTGATTTACAACGTGTTGTAAAGGTATATCACGTGTTATAATTAACTACCTACAACATGCTGCAATGTAAAAGCTACAAGTATTTTATGTGCAAAATCATGTAAGCAAAATATAATACATGAATTTATCATATTTCTTACAAAAGTAGCTAATAAGCTGTTTTCTCTATTTCAAATGCTTATTTAGCCCAAGAAATATTCTACCTAAACGTCTACCTGAAACTTTTGTCGTTTAGTTACTGTATTCACCAACTTTAACCATTAGACGTCCAATGTATACCATGCATACCATGGTCGCCATCTTGATCTCATCGAGAAGTATTCTGTACATTGTTCTGTATCTTTGTGTGATATGAAAATGGTCGTTTTTGAGTTTGCTTATTAGTGTGCTTAATTGACGATGATGACTCGGTTCTCATTTTGAGGATTGATGTTTACTTGGATGTGACCAAGATTTACATGGCGGGTGTCGTCGATGGAGCATAAGATATGCTTACTCTTCCGGAACACCTGGTCTTATTCTTGTACTTTTACGAGATTCTCCATGTAAATTTTTCCTTGTTATTATTTTGCCTCTACTTTAATCGATTTTGAGTTCGTATTATGGTTTTGTTGACATTTTGGTATTCTCTGATTTTTTATCCAAATGTTAAAAAATAGAGAATACCGAAGCTTAAACAACACAATAAACTGAACGCCAAATCACTTTATAAAGGGGCAAAATCATAAACATAGAAAAGATTTAAACGGAGACAGTTCAAGAGAGTGACTCCAGGTGTTTCGGAAAAAGTAAGAATAATCTGCTTCATCGACGACTCCTGCAAATCAAGGTCACATCCAAGTAAATGCCACGTGAGAATAGAGGCATTTTCTTGAAACAGAACAAGTAGGCATTCTTATGAGCATATTAAAAAACGATCACTTTCAAATAATACAAAGATACGGAATATGTATAAATTTGACCAAGATGGCGACCTTAAAAAAATTATTGGTCTTCATCAACCTGCATCTCTCGAATCCCTGTGTCGTAAGTTTTTTCGACACCAGCCGACATCTATCATGAACTCCTGATATTTGATGCATACCCTAGAAAAATGACGTTACTGCGACATGTAAACACTATCTTTTGAAAAAGAAGGAATGTTGTTATGAAGAAAGGGAAACCTGAAATCATCACGTTTATCACATAGCTTAGTAGTAAGCTGTCCATGTTGGTCGTACAAATTGTAGTTTTAGTAGAGATCGAGGTAAGCAGCTGATATAGAAGAGTCTGTTGTGTCCTTGATTTCAAGTGCAAAGGTATAAATGATCGACTAGGTCAGCAAACTTCTTGTTATTTTTAGATAAGTAATCGTCTATAAACCTCAAAGGTTTATTGAAAGATTTGGCAAGGCTTGTATTACCTGCCCTCATTAACTCCTCAACAAGCTCAGCCTCGTATGAAAACAAAAGCAAGCATTAATGGACCATTGTAAAACTTGAACTTCCAAATGTAACCTTTTACCGGCCATTGTGTGATTACTTCAATTTTCAAAGGTGATCACAAAACGTAATCTATAAAACGACCTATTGTAGACCAACATCAGCATCCAGTTACCTTCAAGCGACCATGGCGTATTACTCACATCAACAAGGGTCGTAGACAATCGATTTAAACGATTTATCTAGACAAAATAGATAGCCACTAAATAAACAACAGCTATGATACTCACAGGTCGAATCCATCATGCTACTATACTACAAAGTTCACAAAACGTAATGAAGCAACTTGAGCAAACGATGGGTAGCCATGTAGATACTTCTTATCGATCGTACATGATAGGCGATGACTCCACAACGGTAACAATTCTATCAGAATTATACAAATTTATCTTGATTTAGTTAAAGGTGGAGTTAGGACAATAAAACGTGTTACTGAGAAGGTTGTATATCTCCGTTTTCCAGCAGGTATACGTAATCGATTGCGAGAACACAGAGAGATCATCCCTCACGGAAAATGCCTGGTGTATTCACATGTACTATGAAACGGTGAACAGCTTGTTTGCTTGGAAGCGCATCAATTGGAATACATCTAGATTGTAAATCACAATGAACTTTGCGTGTTAAGACATGATGGATCCACCGGAACTTTTTTATGTCTTCATCTTGTCAGATCATTTCCTTGCTTCCTGGTGTTGTCAAGATTTCTTTTTTCTGTATCATGGGAACAGCCAGATTAATTATCTGTTCACTGTTTTGGGCCGCATAGGGACTTAACCAGTGACTTAACAAAGCTAGCTTGTACACCGAAGAAGATTAAAGAAAATCTTGAAGATGCCATTGAAATATGACCTCCCCAATATTCACATAATTGACATAAAGTAGTTCGTATCATCAGTTTTGTAATAAGTGAAAGAGTCAAACAGATATGACCCCGCAACCTTATAGAGGACAATGGTTTGATGAATCTGTAATGCTTATTTAGCGGATCAAGACCGGATCGATCATCGGCGACTAGATAGCTCAATTGGTTTAGCGTCCGCCTAGAGTTCGGAAGGTCCCGGGTTCGAACCCCGGTCTGGTCGTGCATTTTTCCTCTCTTGTTACATTTGGTGCACGTGGCCAAACCTTGTTTCAGGTACTGGGTGCATACTTAACAAGGGGATACCCGAACCGTGGTTGTAAATGGTGATGCCTTCGGGGTCGAAGACTTTGTCAAAGGAGGGAGGAATGTAGCGGATCTAGACCGGGTCGATCGTCGGCGACCAGATAGCTCAATTGGTTGAGCGACCGTCTAGAGTTCGAAAGGTCCGGGTTCGAACCCCGGTCCAGCCGTGAGTTTTTCCTCACCTGTTACACTTATATAGGTTTAACTTTGATTGCGAACATTATCGAACGCATGATTTCTGCCATGTAGATAGACGATTATCTTGTAGGAAACCCTGATCCGATTCTTCAACAGGACAGGACAGGACGATCGCAAAGATTATATAGTCGTGATATGAAAAATTCATCCACCTGATAATGAGGCTGTCTTTTAGTTCTTGAAGATAATTGCTATAGTTCAGGAGAAACAATTTGAACATGCTGGATTTGGTTAATACTGTTTCACGCTCTATCATAAGCTAAGGTACTACTAAACAATATACCCTTCTGAAGCACCCAGCATAGGAACCCGCCCTGTCACACTACACTGACAAAGGGGGATAACTTTGCTGTCGTTACCCTTTGATATGTAAAGTTCCACTGCACAGAGACTAGATGAAGCTACTGCGCCCAATGTATAACTACATTGGGACATTGTGACGTCGTCATGCTTATGACGTAATAATTGTAGCAGTGGAGACTGCACTGCCCCACTGCCAATTGTCGGCTGCTCTATCTTTCTGGATTTACCCTGACGTTGAAACATGTTTTGACAAATAGTAAATGTATATGTCAAAAATATGTCAATCAAGTCGTAAACAATGAACGTTAACCAGGAGACCGAAATTACCATTTTTAGATGTAAAGTTTGTCTCAGACAGGGTACAGAACCCATACACCCTAACAGGAGTAAACGCGTAAACGCCAAGCAAAAAAAGATTTTAAAAAATGGAAGAAATGGTTTCAATGGAAGCAAAAGGGAAAAAAATGAAAATACAACATACAGTATGTAACAGATTTAACCGCCTCTTACAGATCATGTAATGGGGGCAGCAGGTACAATTATTACGCCCAACCCGCATGTCAGACATGTAGTCTATTATTCAAAAGACTAATGAATCTTTAAATGATATATCTGTATATAAGAAAAATATGTAAGTTTTTTTTTTACCTGCACCTAGTCGTCCCTGGTTCGTGTCAGGCGATAACTAACAGATAGTCAGTTGAGAAAGTCATACTTATATGCGACGAAAGTGATGCAGAAAAACCAATTGCTCGTGCATTTGTTGCAAGAATTTTGACGCATTATCAGTTAGGTGCCTTTAATCCAATATGTACGTGCTGTAAGTTTAAGTAACGCGTCGAGCTAGCCCTGATCTTATTGGTTTTGTTTATTGGCAATCGGCAAAACAAAGTTATAATGTTTAACCTTAAGTTAATTCCAAATAAAAAATGATTACGACAAACAAAAACATATGCGTTTGAATAGAAGTAGTTTTAATTAAATTTGAAAAGCAACATCAACAAAGTTCTAACACGTTCTTAAGATTTTAAAAGATTTCTTAAATTAAGGTGTTTGGTTGGGCATGTTTCAGATTCATCAATGGTTAGATTTATTTAGCGTCTTAGGACCGCTGAACTAATTCTATGAATGTAACTTTATCATATGGAGTGCTTTGAATACGTAGGAGGCATCTAATGTGTGACTCATTGAGAAAAATACTTCATTTAAATATTGAATACATTAGATGCATCCTACGTATTTATTATTTGAATATGAAATCTCTCTAGAGGAGTCACACATTAGTCGCCTCCTGTGTATTCATTATTTCAGTTACATATCTCTGTAATAAAATGCCACATTATTCACCTCCTACGTATTCAATATTTAAATGAAGTTTTTTTCTTAATGAGTCACACATTAGTCGCCTCCTGTGTATTCATTATTTCAGTGACGTATCTCTCCAATAAAATGCCACATTATTCACCTCCTGCGTATTCAATATTTCAGTCTCTAAATGAGTCACATATTAGTTGCCTCCTACATGTACGTATTTATAATTTCAGTGACGTATCTCTTTAAATGAGTAATACAAAAGTCAACTCCTACATATTCATTATTTCAGGAACGTACCTCTCTAAAGGAGTCACACCCTAATCTCTTCTTACGTATTCAGTATTTCATTGACGTATCACTCCAACGAGTCACATATTAGTTGCCTCCTATGCATTCAGTATTTCAGTGATGTATCTCCCTAAAGGAGGCACACATTAGTCGCCTCCTAAGAATTCAGGATACATGTATGTTAAGGTATCTCTTTAAGAAGGCATCAGATCCACACTATTACAAGGATGCAAATGCCCCAATATACATGCATGATACACGTGCAAGTGGAGCATTTAACGAGCTTAGCTTTCAATAGAACGCTTAACAATATAACACCCAAACTTTAGCGCATTTTCTAATGTGGCATTCAGTTTTAAAGGAACTGGAGGGAAATCGTCCTTTACGTTTTATCAATAATTGAGTATATGTACTTCAACTATCAAGATAGCAATCCATTTATTTCTATAAAATTGAGATTTTTGCATCCATCCTACTACATTGTAAACATTTTGTGCTAGATCGCGTAAGCGGTGAAAGTTTTATTTTGTTTTCCTGTAAAGTAATTGGAATTTATATTGACTATAACCTGCATCTAAAAGCAGTTCAATGCCTATATTGAAAAATCAATAGTAAACAAGTACTAATTGAAACGTAGGACCATTACAGAAGTCCCCAAAAACCCCGCAGTTCGGTTCTAAATTTTAACCAATCAGAAGCCTGGAAATGACAGCCATTTTGTTGAATCACAAAACCAAAATATGCTGATGTTTGTAGAGTAATATCACATTTACGTACCAAATTTGAGCGAAATCGGATAATATCTAAATTTCGACCAATCAGAAGCCTCACTTGGCGGCAATTTTGTTTAATCTGAAAATGGACTTCACCATGGTGTTTCTGCTATCAGGCAACACCTACCAATCAACCAATCAAAAGCGTTCTAGAAAATGGCAGCCATTTTTAAAGACGTCAAGAGACATACCAATTCTTCATCTGAAGTCCCTCAGGAATACATATGTGAAGTTTCATTGAAATCCGTCTGATAGTTCCTGAGATCATTCATGGAAACCAAACGGCGGAAGAAGAAGAAAAAGAAGAAGAAGAAGAAGAAGAAGAAGAGGGAGGGAGGGAGGAGGAGAACAAGAAACTGAGTAAAACCAATAAGGTATGCGAAGAATGAATTGTGGGCCGTGCCACTATACACAAAAGATTAGAGAAATAGACCTCAGCATGTTCAATGCCTTTGTGTCAAGAAGTATATTGTCACCGCAAGAAAGTTTCCAATTTTTGAGGAAAAGTATCTTCATTATTTAAGTATGAATTTTTCAAGTAATATGTATGTGTGATCTGTAGTTAATGCTGTGGTAGCCTGTCTTTCTTCTATATAGGAGACCCAGTAATATGAAGGTTTCTTTGTTTTTGGCTTAGTGTAGCTTCCCCTGTCAAAATCATATTTGTGGCCAACTTTCCGGAAGACAGGATTGAATCCTCTTGTACTTTTTCAAGGATCTCCGTGTAAATTCTTTCCTTTGTTTATAATTTGCCTCTTAAACGTTAGTGTAATCGTTTTTGGGGTTCGAAATATGGTTTTGTTGACGCTTTGGTATTCTGTGGGATTGTTTCAGATGCGGTGATAGTTTTTCTTCACTCTTAAGCGACATAGGTAAAATGTCGACTTAGAAGTGTAGAACCCATTCAGTTCTCTTTATTATTGTGTCTATTTCCATACATTATTTTTTTTAAATCTATACACTTCTAATAAATATATGTCAGTATGGGATTTTAGTCAAAATTTTCACAAAAGTGAGAGGGGGTATTAATAGAGTTTACCTTGTTGGTAAGTATATGGATTACCCTAATCCGTTTGTCATCAGAGACAACAATATTTTCATCTCTCCCTTCTTCAGCTGAGCTAATTCTGATAGCGTAAACGCAATACAAAAAAATCCATGGATGGATTTTAAATATGCACAGTCAAAATAAGGTACAACCCTTTGATAATCTCTGTAAATCAAAGCTTGAAGGAGTTTGATAAAGTGCATAGGAATGAAAAGATTAAAAACAAAACTGCTGGAGTTTTGTGGGGTTTGTGCGTGCGTGTGTTGTGTTTTTGTTTGGAGGGGGGGGGATAAAACCGCTTTTTTGTTCAACACTTTGTACGAATACGAAAACGTTACTTCATTTTCGCAGCATGCTCTTCTCCTCGTTGAACACAATACGGTTTTCGATCCGATGGAGACATTATCTACATCTTATAGCAGAGACGGCGACATTTGAAATCCGATGAAGCCCACAAAACAATATGTGCGAATCCCAAGGGAAATATTTCCACCCATTACGATCTATTAAAATGGATCAAACGGAAGTAATTAAAATAAAACTTTTTAAAAATTTAAATAGGAAACAGAGGTGATATTGATTTCGTTTTGTAAGAACGCCAGTCCCATGTTTAATGACATGCAGGAATCACGTGATTGCACGCTCAAAGCGTCACTTGGTGCACGCGACCTGACGCGTTGCATGCTGGTAGACACGTGCGCTCTGACATGTGTAGTCCCAGATATTGACCGCAATCGTGGATCGTCTCGATTGAAAAACGGTCTAAAAATCAGGTCTATAAAACGTATAATCCCTTACTTACGGTCACGTGTCAGTAACATTCCGTGAACATTTAGAATTTCTTTTTTTCGTGCAGATTTGATCCATGTTTCTTCATTTTTAATGTGTTACTGTGGTGCTTGCGTACACGTGCACATGCAGGATCTGTATGATTTTGTTCTTTTTAATTTTGTACATCGGCATATGTTTTGTAAATACGTCAAAAAGAAGAAAAAAGTGAAAAGACACGCTGCAACATCTCTTAATGCGCATGACATGCATGGGTGAAGCATTATGGGAATTCCGCACAGCCATTTTAAAAGTACAAATGTATGTACAGTGTTGCCAAAATTAATTTCTTATGCGGCAAATCCTCAATTTTGATGAAATATATAAAAGTTTTGTGTACCCGAAGGTTGACAACTTTGGTTTCGAACCGAAGGCCAGCTGCATATTAGCTTTCACCATACTGCCTCCATTAGCGACATCTGTTCGATTTTGGGTTCGATTTGGTTTTGTTTGGTTTATTTCTGTGTTATGTCCTATTAATAACCAGGGTCGTTTAAGAACGTCCCAGGTTTTAGAGGTGGAGGAAAGCCGGAATACCTGGAGAAAAAACAGCGACCTACGGTCAGAACCTGGCAACTGTCCCACGTTTGTGTCAAACTCGCAACCAAGAGGTGTGGGCTAGTGGCAGAATGTCGGGACACCTTAACTATTCGGCCACCGAGGGCCCGATAGGGTTCGAACTGAATGAAAAATGTCCTATTCACACTCAAAACATCTCAGACGCCCCAAAATAACCAGACGGATCAAAAGGGGCTCAAACCTAAAACTTTTAGTATACGTGCAAGTCATGCATTGTAATTGCATCTTGTCCAATAGTTTTAGATCCGTACAGTGCATCGTTACAATCCCATTAACTCCTTGCTCGAAATTTACTGGCGTTTCTTTCTCTCACTCACTCTGGCACCATTCCCTGTTAAGTCCATCCGCTCCTTCTCTAACCAATATCCCCACTTCACGTAATTCAATACCCCAGTTTATATAAGCACCGGAATTAAGTCCGCAGCACGAGCTTAGGTGTGAATGATGCTGTAACCGACCGGGACGTTATGCAGCACCGGTAACGACACCAATTGATTTTATGTGGACGCGTATCGTTCAATCGAGTTTATGAAGAATGATTTTCTAGGATCGTAGTACTTTCGTTAAATTTCCTGTAGTTTCCTTCGATGGAATGTTGCACTGAAGGTGCTCCGCAATAAATGTGTCACTCATCGGGGAATAACATCGCTCTATCAGAACAGTAGATCGGCCAAACTCTGGACGGGTCTCAAAATATACAGGACAGAGTGCAACACTGCTATCTAAGTACTAAGACAATCAAATCGAATCCAATTCTAGAAAAAATGAATGATGAGTAGATATATTGTAGTTTGTTTTATAAATATAGTATCGTGCTTCTCCTTCGGTCATCATCAAACGTTGCGGCTATGAATTCAGATATTATGAATTCAGATAAAATAACAGCTTTTGGCAGTAGTACGATGGTCTTTGATATAATTCTTTATGTATAGTACACACAAGAAAAGGACATTGGAGATTAAAATGTTTACACTTGTCTTTTTGTTAAATTCGTCAACAAACTGCAAAAATATCAATCTTTGCGGTACTCTTGTTTAGGTGCTAGGCGTGCTTCATAGCTTATGAAACCGCAATTGAATTCCAAATAGTTTGAAGAGTGCGCCAAATCAGTAATACGGTAATCTGATTAAGTTTGCTAATAAGCTTATTTTTGAGTAAACTAATTACAAGGAGTAAGTTTAAGTAACCCCTATTCCTATTGCTCTTTCTTTAGCCAATATAAATAAAGTGGTCGGGTAGCGCTATAAATTGCGCGCTAACCTTGAGCCTCAGTGATCATGACCGGAGTTCGATTCACTGATCTGACGTAATAAGGTGGGGGATCACTTGCCGGACCAAGGAGTGGGTCTCCTTTAGGTACTCCGGTTTTCTCCCACATAAAGACGGTGTGCACATTACCATCCAAGCCAGCAAGAGTGACTAATATCAGCTGATATATATTGTTTTATAAATGTTATAGAATAACAAAAGTTTACATAAAATGCTGTATCGTGTGAGGCGACCAATGTGGTAAATATTAAATCTGCTCAATCGTAAGATTGTTTGTGTTATGGTTTATTTTTGTTTTACTTCCTATTAACAGCCAGGTTATCTAAGGACGTGTCAGGTTTTGGAGGTGGAGGAGGAAAGCCGGATACCCAGAGAAAAACCACCTACCTACGATCAGGGCCTGGCAACTGCAAGGACCAAGGACTGGCGCTGAATACGTATTTCCTGTATGATGTCGATACAGTAAAACCTCGTTATAATGCCAAAATGAGCCCAGAAATTTTTCAAGCGGGTTTGAAATAAATTTTGGGGACATTATAATGGGATTCTACAGAAAATAACACTTTTATTTGTTTGCTTAGATAACCATTGCATTGAAGCAGCTATGGCCATATAAAGAGAGAAGAGGACAATTGAAATATAATGGCAGTAAACGAAGTGGTAAATAAACTATAGGCATTATATCGAGGTGACGAATTGTATGCAAAGATTAATGGGTTAACTTTAAATAACCTACTATTATCATGATCATGTCATTTGAAAAAAAATGTTTGAAAACGTTGTGTTGCACAAAGCGCTATGTGCATTTGTTTACTTGGAGTTTTTTCTCGTGTTCGAAAGATCTTCCTCATAAAAATTGTAACTTTCATCAAAATGTGATAAAAAAGTAAATTTCACATGGACTTTGCGCGATTTTTTAACTTAGTTTTTTAACATACTTATTTAAAGACATGGATTACGCATGCCTTTCATGTGAATTTCATGTGAGGTTCGAGTGAAATTATATTTTAGTTGATTTTCACAGCTTTCTTTTTGTGAAATTCACGTGAAGAAACATTGGCTGTGTTTACTGCTTCCGTTAAAAGAAGTGTCATTGTTTCAGAAGTATCAAATTGATTTTGAGGGAAATAACTTAGTGTTTCTGTTATTCAATATCTATTTAATTTTTAAAGGCTGTGGTGGCCGAGTGGTCAAGGAGTCTGACCATCCACAATTGGTTAGTCTTCACCACTGGGTCGTGGGTTCGAGTCTATGTGGGGCAGTCGCTGGCTGTAGGTCAGTGTTTTTCTCCACAAAGTTCGGTTCTCATTAACCATAAAAAATCTGGCACTTTCCTTAAATGATCAAAGCTGTTAAGAGAACGCGAAACACAAACAAACCTAAATGCAAAACTGAGAATTTCTATTAAGTTTGCCTTTCCATTTTAACATAGAAGCTACCGATATCAAAACAATGCATTACTATGCATATCATAAAAGCTAGAACGAGCATCAAGTGAAACTAAAAAAAAAATACGAATTATATTTCGATGACTAACATTTAAATTGAGGAATTTTATCAAATTAATTTGATGCTCAAAAAGCATTATTCCTAGAGCTGTTCAATTCCTTGCGTTTTTACGTTTCTTAAAATGTCAAATCGACTAAACCGCTCTATGCTCAATTGCACTTTATGACATCCACTTTCGGGAAACTTCAAATTTTGGTTGCCAAAGAATGGAAATTTTATAATTTTTTTGAAATTCATACATTTCTATATTCATGGGAATTCTCGATCGATTACATTGGTAGCTCTGATACAGCGAGATAATAATTGGAGGAAAAAAATCTCGTTCTCATCTCCGATGCTTGACATTTATAATTACAAGAATAAAGAATTTTGGAACCAACCAAGCTTTGCCTGCCGTTGTATCAGAGACATCTGGCTAGATAGGGAAACCAGTCGAATTGCTATCCGCTCAAAATCGAACGCCATCCTGTTCATATTCAAATAAACGTGAAATCGTTCACTGATGCATGGCCCGGTAGCCGCATAATGAAAACGCAGTGATTCATTGCAAAGTTGAAAGAAATATTATTATGCGGGATTGTATGTTTCACCGAAACAGACATGAAACAGACCGTGACAGAAGCACAGCCTCCCAGCTACTGACACCGAATCCTTGTCCGCTCAGCATCTGTATACACACAGCGCGCGGGAAAGTATTGCGAGGCCGCACTTAGCAAACTCGGTTCTCCTCTCTCTCACTCTCTCGTTCTACTCTCCAAGTGATTGATTTTTTAGTTATGAAGAAGAAAGGAACAAAAGCGGCAGCTACACAACTGATATTTTTGACATATCTGGCTTGAACTTTGTAGAATGTATCAGAGGAGACTTGTGAGCGTCATGTGACACACGGAGGGGGTGGATTGAGGAGAGACGTTTGATCTCTCCCCAATATAGCGTGTATCAGTAGAGTACAGCTAACACACACACCGCCAGCAGATCTAGAGCACCACACTGTCCGCTGTCGCTACCCCGTACGCCGAACAGTATACATGGATTTTACTATGGAGCGTGATAAAGGGACAGAGTTTCATGAAAACTTGAGGAGACTTTTCTAAAACAACTATATTTTGTTTTATACAATCTGGATTATACTTTACAACTAAACCAAGGTAGGTAATATAACCACTCATATATATATATAAATCGATTTCATTAAATCCTCGCTGTTGGGTTTTCATTAAACCTCCACAAATATTTGCCCGTTTAAATAATTGATAACACTTGACGGTGGCTTTGACAGCTCAAAGCTTTATCAGATTCTTTTCTCATCAGGGCAAGCTTCGTAGTTTTTGTTAACCTTTTAGGCCTAGGTGGTAAAATATCACTGATTGGGGGTGGCAGGTTTTATAGCTCGCGCAAATGACACGTGAGGATGTTCTGAATAACCTCACTAATGCTCTATAATACTCCCTGGATCAAAGGAGGAGTTCGACTTTAAAACTGAGGATATGAAAAGCTCGAATTCTGTACGGTGATGCACAGATCTTAAAAGTCACATTATAATTATTTCGGGCTCGATGGATTATATTTTTAAAGGAAGCTGAGATGCTTCCTGTCTTAGTCTAATAGCATCTGGTTAAGCTTAACGCGTGAGCGAGGAACACTATGCATGATGTTATTATTTTGGATGTTCGTGTAATTAAAGTTGTTCAGCACCCGTGGATTTGATATAATTAAAGAAGCATGTTCCATTAAAATATTGTCCTGTTTAATAAAAATTGAAATACAACTGAAACGCGTGCATTGAAATTAGTTTAAAGATGCACGTTCTATTCAAAATATGCAGTGTTGTCAATGTTCATTTAAAGTTAATAAGCGCATGTATGTGTTCGAAAATTTATTGAAGATGAAAGCTCTATTAAAATGATTTTATTTTTCGTGTCGCACTACGTATGTACATATTGTATACGTTTGCTATAAGTTATTATATAAGCTCAGACCTCAAATATTGTAAAAACATATTTGTTTCTCCAAAAGGTTATTGATGCATCTATATACAAAACTTATTGAACATATGGTCTCCGCAGATTATTTTAAACCCAAACTTGAAAACTTTAAATAGAAATCTATTTCCATTTTATGACACTTAATCTAAAGATCCTATTCTGTGAACATCGATTTAGTTTAAGCGTTATGTTGTAATCAATACTTACTATATAGGTACATATGAATTGAATTGTTTTAGAAAACGAAAGTAAACACTTAAAACGGCCCATTGAATGTTTTACTAATTTGCTAGGGCTATATAGACGGACTATAAAACTTCAGTCGATGCAAGTATCAGTAATCTTTTAAATATTTTTTCTGTCTATTGTTACGAAATGTGCGTCTTTAATCGCCCAACTTTCGATTGGATAAAACACCCCTCCACCTTTCTTTTCTTTTATTACGAAAGTTGTTCTGCACTTCAAGCAAATACGGCCGTTCAGACTTGGCTCCCTGGGGCCGTCACGCGGGTTATTATTACCAGCTCTGAACTTTGTTAAGGAGCTTTGGGCCATCTGTAACTCCGCGCTGTACCTATTACGACCAATTATCCATGGAAACGCGGTCTCTTGGGAATAGCGCGATGTTACAAACTTTGTCGTGGAGTGGCTAATCTAGAGAGATTCTCGGGGGCTCCTTTCCACCCCTACTCCACGTCCTCCCCCCCCCCCCCCCCCCCCCCCGCGCCAAAATCGCACACACATGAGATGTCATGAAGTTAATTTTCTTTAAAAACACTTTAAAAACTTCTACATTTGTTTTGATTTCCATTTTCCTCTAATCTTGTCTCCTCTCAAACATTGACACCCTCTTGATTTCCAGATCCACACAGGGGCCTGGGTTTTTGTTACAGCTAATTTTCGACTTAAAGTAATGTTTTAATACGCAATTGTATACTTTTGTGTCGTTTAGATCAATTTTCGATAAAAACAAAACCAAAAACATTGGGGTGAAATTTTATCAGAAATCGATCAAAACCGCGCTAAAGTGTAAATTACTCTACAACACATTAGTTTCGATCCAAAACTAGCTGTACGAATTCTCGAGCCCCTGTGTCTAGATCTCCACTATCGATGTAGATAGCTGGACAACACGAAACATCTCTCTTAGCAGATAAGACTGGTGATTCGTACATGTTTGTAGATGTTTAGACACTAAGGAGACCTACTTCTATTTACATCACGTGTATGTGTAGTATCTGTATGTGGTACAGGTGCCGCATGGTGCCCGAACGAGTGTAAAAACATGTCAGCTTACTAGTTTGGTTGTCGACATCACAGGGCCCTGAGAATTTGGTACAGCTAGTTGTGGACCTTTATTAAAAAAATAAGGGAGGTTCGCAACTCGCACTTTTCAACTCGCAACTCGACAAAACCAAACCCTGTAATTAAGGTGTTTAGAGTATTTTTTACACTTTTGTCGGGTTTAGATTAATTTTCGAAAGAAATGTCCCCCCTCAATTGAGGATTGATCTTTACCTCCCAAACGTGTAAAATTGCTCTAAACACCTTAATTTAGGTTCCAAATTATGTAGCTATAACAAATTCTCAGGTCCCTGTGGTCGACACCAAAAGAATGAGAAATCTGCGACATCGGATGATCAGCTTTGTGATATCTAAATTATCGCCAGTTTTGATTTGGATCACCCGGACATATAATTCTATAGCTTATTTGTCAGTTTTAAATTAATGATGATGGTTGGTTTTCAACTTCTTGCAATAAATATGCTTTCTTTGCTTGAATCACGTTTCTCAGTATGATATATTAGCTTGTAACTTTTGGAGTTTGTTTTGAATTCATTTCTATTATATATATATATCAATATGAAAAACGTTTCCTCCATTGAAATTCGCTGTGCATCCGAGAAAACTCTTAGAAGGACAGGTTAAATCTTATGTAGTATTTTTCACGTCCGGTTGGGGAATCAAACTCCGGCCGTTCGAAAATAATGTAGTTTTGCTATCCACTACGTACCCAAACTGACCAATCAGGTCTGAGAAGAACGCGGTTTAGTTCATACTTTATAGTATTTCCATTTTGTTGCTATAATACAAATAATGTACACAATAAAAGGATTTGAACACATGTAAATACTATATAGTACTTATATGAATTCTTAAGATTTTTTCAGTAGCGATGAGACGGTTTATTATTTATCATAATTTATCTAAAGAAGCAATAAAAATTCTGATATTTTAAATATTCTGTATTATAATAAAATGCAAAATGTAGGAACTCTTTATGCACTTTATATTTCGAGTTCCGATAACGCATCGTTATTGTTTTCATTTGAATTTTTTTTTACTGCAGGAATCCGCGAGAACCCGCATCTCAATTCATCCCTGTCGCGTTTTTGTTAAACTCCTCAGTCATTTAAGAAATGTAGTCGCGCAAGCCAGTGAAAGTATCAAGATGGCTAAGAGATAGGCCTAGTTTACCAGCATTTTGATGATACAATGTACACATTGAGTGTGTTCCGTCTAATAAATATCAGATGCATTTTCATAAACATATTTCGCCATTTCTCGAAGTCCAGAAACATTTTGGCAATTTAAGGAGGTTAGACGATTCATCGAAAGTTAAAATATGTTGGCAATTCGTGAATTGACAGATAAAACGAAGGGACATTGTATGAAAATTTAACGAAAAAAACAACAGGTTCTCGATTTAATCCTTGATTTAAGCCTTGTTAGCGCATTTTCTGTTGTTTTTTGAATATTTTCTATCTGATATTTTAGTGTCTGTGTTACATTTTATTGTATGCCTGATGTTCATGCTAAGTTAACCAGGCATTCACGGCCCAGCTGTGGCCTTAAATATGTGTATGTATCTGTGTGACCTTGGAGAGGTCAGTAAGGAGCCAGTGTGGTCAATTACACTTGTTCGGGTCTGTTTCAACACCGTCTGGAATGCACAAGAGCAGGATAAAGTGTAGGGTGAGATAGGTCCATTATCTACGGATAGGGTAGGGTAGGATAAATGCTGTCCATGGGAGAAGTTGGGGGGGGGGGGGGGGGTATATACCCGGGGATTGGGAGGGTAGAGGAAATGTTTTACCATAGTATACAGTGATAAATCTTCGTAGCATCCTGAGTCCTGTTGTACTCATAGAACATTGAAAGGACGCGTTGAGTTTCTAGAAATGGTTAAATTTAACATTGTGGGACTCATGGAAAATTGTTGTAGATTGATCATTGAATATACCGTATACTTGAGTGAAATCAAATGGGGTATATTGATATAAGAAAATTAAACTTTTTGAAGAGGAAAGACCACGTTTATATTAAGGTTACCCGAGGGAGGGAGAAGTTTTTCGCATTCTGGGGGTGGGATATTTACGGTCGTTTGGATGGAGGGATAGGGGACTGGACGTATACCGTGCTATGGGAGGAAGGGAAATTAAATATTTGATTATGTTTGGGTAGAGGAGAAAGATAAATTTTACGTTATCCACAGGGAGGGGTAATAATCCTTTCGTATAAAGGGATTTAGTGAAAAGTGCCAATGGGAGGGCGGTATTAACCGTTTCGCTAAATTGTCCACCATAAGGGAGGGGGTAAAATGCAGACTCTGGAGGAAGGGGGGTATTTAAGCTGCTAGCGTGAAATAACCACTGTGGAAAATGATATACAAAATGTAGCTTCCCGATATATTACGAGCTACCTGAATGAAGGGTGGATTCCCGACGGGGATAGCGAGAAACACAGGGGCTCGACAAGGACCTATGTCACTGTGAAATGATTGTCAGATATTTTTTTTTTTTACCTTTCTCGAATTTGGCCCCTCCCACAACTACATTGTATATGTCACAGATACAGTGTATATAGTAGTGGGATGGGCTATATTCGAGAAAGGTAAAAAAAATCTGACAATCATTGCATAGTGACATAGGTCCGTGTCTAGCCCCTGTGGCGAGAAAGGGGTGAAAGGGGTAGGGGCAGTACCCATACCCAGGAAAGGCTGAACTATCCAAAGTTTCTTCAGCTTTCACGAAGCTAAGATCCAGCACTAGGTTCCTAACTTAAATTATATCTTTGACCTGAAACACCACATTAAATTTAATCTTTTACTAATGAGAAATCAAGACAACCATTTGTCAAATGTAACGATGACTGGCGGATTATGTCCACATCCCAACAATGGGACTCGAGGAGGGAGTAATCATTTGAGTGATTGAGTTTTAATTTGATTTCTTCACACCAGGCTTCGTGGTGTTGTAATCACTTCTCAAAACCAATTAACCATAAAAAAATCTTTGAAAAAAAATTAAACAATCTTTAAAAATACAATATTTTTCAGATAGGCTAAACCGCAATAATTTCACAGACTTAACCAAAACATTTTTATATAAGTGCTTGTTTTGAGTATGTACCATGAAGGTTTCAAGATTATTCCTTGAACGCATTTGACCTGTATCTAAAACATGAACTGTCATTTTATAATTATATAAGATTTTAAAAGCAGGATCTAGAGCTATCAATACATGTATCAATCCACGAAAAAACTCTTTACGAGGGATACACCCCTATTTTGACCAAAGTTGACCACGAAATTCCCTCAAGCGCAAAATATTTTTTTTTTGTTCAAATGATCTCCCAGTTACTCAAGTCTGTTAGCGTGTTCCATTTAGCAGAAGGTTCCGGTTGTACCAACTTGGAACTGGTCTGTTAAATGGAACAGAACTTGCCGAAATCCGCTCCTATGTGTAAAAATCTAATAATTGAAAAAGAAAAAGAAACGATTTTCCGGAAATAACCAAAACGGATCAATCATATAATCTGCGAGTAATCGCTTTTATTTTTCACACTATGATGCCACTAGGAGTCGGTAATGCTATGCTGTGAATCACGAAAGTTGAGTACGAAAGTCCTCGGACTTTATCAACTCTTCTTTGTGGCCGTGGGCGCAGCCATTTTGGATCATGACGTTTACACCATGTGACCCTCTGTAGCGTGCATTCGAGGGAGTAGATTTCCGAAGATAACCGGAAATTTTCCGGAAAAGTTGCGATTGCTTTTTGGACTATTTCACGTCCGTGGATAAGGTTGCTCAATCACAATTTCCGGCAATCTTCGGTTCCGGGAAGTCTTTGTATGCCAGGAATTCCCCCGAGATGTTGCGATTGACTCAATCGTGACAGCAACCGTATCACAATTTAAGTTTGGGGTTGACGGTTCGAATCCCCGCCTGGTACCGTTACTTGTTTTACAGTCAGAAAATAGTCCAATAAAGTGTAGTTCAGTTTTGATTTTATTTTTGACTGGGCTGTTCCGAGACTCTAGAATCAAACAAAACACTTTTTATTTAGCAACGTGATATTTCCATGAAATAGCAACTAAATATTTCCGTGAATTTTGCGCTTTCTGATACATTTCCATGAAATTTTCACTTTCTAATGAAAATCTGATTTTGTTATCAGGCAATATTTTGATACCAAAAATATAATGATAATCAAACTGGTGTGCTACTAGTTAGGGTAGAGTATAGCCGGTGGGATATTACATACCGCTCATGTACACACCAATTGTCTGCTGCCAAAAAAAAATCTTTCAGATGCCGTCCCGATCTTTCTTCTTTGATCAAGTTCTTTCTATCTGAGTACATTGATCTAGTCGGACGTGTCAGTCGCTTCCGTTAATAATATGAATAATGTAGTTAAGAAGGGTCATGACATAGATGATTGTAACAGTAGACAATCAAGGTTTGGTGGGGCTGGAAAGGAGAGAGAGAAAATGTATCCCGCGTGTAACCACTATCACAGGGACCTGAGCATTTGTTACAGGTAGTAGACCTAAATTAAGGTGTTTAGAGAAATTTTACACATTTGGGGGTTTAGATAAGTTTTTAGCCTTCTGGCGAGGAACATTTGTAGGAAAGGAGAAAGAAATGATTTTTAAGAAGTTATCACAATCTATCACAGAGACCTTGGAATTTGTTACAGCTGATTTTGGACCTACAGGTGTAAATTTAGATTTTTAGGTTAATTTAGCCTTTACGGTTTTTTTTTGGGGGGGGGGGGGGTGAGATCAATTTTAAGCCTTCTTTTATCACAATCTACCGAAGGGACATGAGAATTTGTTACAGATGACTGTGGACCTAAATTAAGGTGTTTAGAGCAATTTTTCACTTTTTGGGTGGTCTAGGTGAAATTTTGGAAAATTGATCTAAACACATCAAAACTATAAAATTGCTCTGAACACATTAATTTAGGTCCAAAACTAGCTGTTACATTTCTGGAGGGTTTAGATCAAATTATCTTTTTGTCTTTATGGTCATTGAGGATGCCATTTTATCGCAAATTGACCTAAACCCCGAAAAGTGTAAACTTGTTCTATGTACACCTTAATTTAGGTCAAAAATTAACTGTATCGAATTATCAGGTCCCTGTGACCACTACACCTGTATCTATAGTAACAGCTGATACATTTGTCGCCCACATGTACGTGTTTCCCCTACTGTCCCATCATTGTTGTGATATGAAAATTAAAAACCTTAAGATATTTATTTGTTTTGATCTGATACCAAATCTTAATGAAAAGTAAACATTTTTTATCACGAAGTTGATGGAGTATACACATACATCTGTATGTACATGTACGTATTCTGATGCGCAGAAGTTAGGAAATGAAATAGGAAACTTTGTCATTTGAATACGTGACATTACGGAGAAAGTATGGAGAACCAGAGATCAAATTCACTCATCTTAACCTCTTCTAAATCTTGTTAGGGGCTTTAGAACATGCCTCACAACGACATTTTAAAGTGTTTTTTGAACCCTGGTGCATTTTTTGCCGTTACTTAATGGAAATGCACTTAAAAAGGTCTCGCCATATATATGTCTTGGCTAATTAAACACTAACGATGTGTACTTAAAAGTCTTGTATCGTTCTAAGTATATGTCGCCCAGACTCGCTCCAAACTCCCAGCTCTTGACACTGGTGAAATATTCATGAATACATTTCATCAGAAAACAAGGACAGTAATTTATTGCGAACTTTATGTCCGTTTTCACGACTGTCATTATCTTAAACTTACATTTGAACAATTAATGTTTCACCAAATGTTGTTTACGGTCCAATATTTGCATTTTCTCTGCAATTTTCCATTGACACAATGCTAAGAGGCAGATGCTGCCATACGCCTATAACACACATTGCTAGCGATGGCAAACTGAATAAAGACCGTTGTAAGTTTAACAGCAATATAAATGTGTGTTATTTGACAATAACTGATAATATTTATTTTAAATAAATAATTACCCATATTTACATTTTGATAGAAACTGTGTTGTATTTAGTTATTGGGAACAGTTTTGAGCGGCAAATGAAGTGTTGTTAACTATGAAATTGGTGACGTCACAATAGACAGTGATGACGTCACAGTAGCAAATGTTGATAAAGCCTGAGCACTGGCGTATGGTGGCATTTGTCTCTTGGCATTGTGTTAATGAGGAAAATAACGGAGCAAACGTAAATATACTGTGATGAAATCTCGGGCATCTGTGGTATGTATTGTATTGTAATTTCAAGTTTCTTATTTATTGTTGCATTTTCTGTTTGGATATCAGGTTAAGAGAAACACGTGATTTAGGTATTATAAAACATTACTTTATAAAAAAAAAGGCAACCTGTCCATTATCATTTGCATGAATATTAATGCAGAAAAGGAATTTTTGTCCCGTAAAGAAAAAAATAATCTTTATACAGAATATTTCAACAGGATAAAACATTTTAAAGTGAAAACTTAATCTTAGTCCTGATTTTTTGTGTGCAATGCTATTCTTTGTTGTGAAATATACTATTGTTATCAACATGTCTTTTGAACAGTTTCGTCGTATCACAACACAGTGAAATAACTTTTTGTTATCAATTACATGTATAAGATCGAAATCATCATTAAATCCACGTACATAAAAAACATATATTAGGAATTAGGGTAATTATCGATTAAATTAAAACGACGTATTCAATATTTTCATCATTTTATCCAGGGACGTATAATAATATATAGGTGTTTTATCCAATCAATGTAATGAATAGAAAATTGTAATGGTTTACCTTTAAATTTGAATAAAATCGATGTCAGAATGTAATTATCATTAATACAAAGATATGATATGTTACAATACTAAAGTGGCAAGACCTTGCTACGGAGATATCGATATATACAAGGTACACGTGTATATTATTAGTTTTGAGGTAAATTAACAAGCCGTGTTAGCAGTATAGATTACTATAGTGTTAAATCTAAGTCCCTTTCTTCCCCATCAATGATCACCTGGATTCGCTCTTAGGTAAATAATGGAATCTCCTGCCATTAGTTAGATCTATACAAATAACTGTGTATCGATTTTTTTTCTATTAATGATCTAGTTCTGCTTTTAGGTTAATTAACAGATATGTGAGAGTATTAAATGTACATTAGGCTTAGAGTATAGATTTCTGCCTAGTATGAAATGGAGTCCAATTTCTCATTAATGATCATCAAAATTTAACCTTGAGTAAATAAATAGATTGCGTGTTTTATATGTCATATCGTTACCTTTGTCTATATATTTATTCGGACACATCGATTTTGTTTTGTTGATCATCAATTGTGGCTTTTAGGTGAATTAACAATATATAAGCGTATCTATAACACACCTATATTGAATGCTTTAGTGTAATTACATATAAGGCCAAATCAAATTAAATGCGTGTTTATAGCTTATCCTACATAACTACTGCATCCTCGATATCAAGAGGTAACGCCAAGTTTTTATGTCACGTGCTTTATGACGTGACAGTAATCGTGATTGCAAAAACAAAACTTCCCCGTTCTGTAGACGCATGTAATTTATTTGATTTGGCCTTAGATTTAATTACACTAGTGTAAGTAGTGTTATTAAATCTGAGACCAAATCAAATAAATGTGTTTTTACAGCTTATCCTAACTACTTCTTCCTCGATATCCAGGGGTTCCGCTCACCTACGCTCTCTACAGCCCCTGTGTAGAGAGCGTAAGTGAGCGTAACTACTTGATATTACTAGGATGCAATTACTGCTGTTAATTGGGGCCGCGGTGGCCGAGTGGTTAAGGTGTTCCGACATTCTACCACTAGCCTTCCACCTGTGGGTTGGCAGTTCGAATCCAAAGTGGGACAGTTACCAGGTGCTTACAGAAGGTCGGTGGTTTTTCTCTGGGTACTTCGGCCTTTTTGGAAGCAATAGCTGCCGATAAGACTGCTTTCAAGATGGCATTCATATGCAAAATGAATGTAAATACAATGAAGCGCTTCATGTTGGAATTGCCTTTGCCCATTTTGAATTTCATGAAAAAAAATCAAATTCAAATTTTATTTCGCAGCATTTAGCTCAAATGATGTAACTAACGAGTGTGTTTGTTAAATTAATAGAACAGCCATCGCCCGGGAACGGTCAGTGGTATCCAACAATTTAATTATGACGTCATAATAATGATGATGTCAGCAATCGGCCAATGACATCCATAGCCTTATGAATGCAAACTGAATTCGGTAGGGTTATATAGAGCCAATTCTACACAATGGTTAATATGGACATGTAAACAGATGTCGATTTCTTTAATACAGACAATATAAACAACCCACCGAAGCCGGTGTGGACTGGTATCCGTATGAGACAGGGACCAATTTATTAGTAAACCTAACATTAAACGCATTATTATATTGGCTTGTCTTAAACTACAATTTTGTTGTACGTACAGTTTTTTTTTTATATCACGTGCTATATGACGTCACAGTAATTGTGATTTCAAAAACAAAACTTCTCCATTCTGTAGAGGCCTGTCTAATTATTCCATCACCGAATCTCTTTAAAACCATTCCAGTGACATTAAGATGTTTCAGACTGGGATTTAGTCCTTCTTTATAGCCCTTTATATTAGAATTTTTGGCGAGAGTTGTTCGATGTGGTGTGATGGGCTTTCGTTTCAATGACACTGTGAAAACAGATGCTAATGGCCTGTAAAAAAATCAAAATGTGTTGGGTTTTATTCCCACCGCCTATTTTTCTTTTCTTTTTCTTTTTAAGTGTATGGAAGTTTTATTTCATTAAATGTCTAATATAAAATGATGATAATCTTCAGAGACACATGTTTCTCGCCTTTACGCTAAACCATTGTGTAGTTCGAGAATATCCCCCGACCAATCACACAGCTAATCGATTTAACCCGACTGTCCCATGACCTTTGGTTAGCACTTGGTCCGGTACAGCCCAAAACCTCACCGGAAAGTGACATGCAAGTTAAGTTTACTGTCTGAATGGTTTTCTACTGTTTAACACCAGACTAGATATATACGAGGCCTGCTTGTTAATCATTCAATTACGATAGCCGCCCATACAACCATTTTAGAACGAAGTTTACTACCCAACATGCCAATGGCGCAAACGACTTACCTCCCTTCTTTGGTTACATGAGTTGCATACACGAGGGGCCGCGGTGGCCGAGTGGTTAAGTGTTCCGAATTCTACCACTGGCCCTCCACCTCAGGGTTGCGAGTTCGAAATCCATGTGGGTCAGTTGCCAGGTACTGACCGTAGGTCGGTGGTTTTTCTCTGGGTACTCCGGCTTTCCTCCACCTTCAAAACCTGGCACGTCATTAAATGACCCTGGCTGTTAATGGGAAGTAAAACAAAATAAACCAATCCCTGGTTACATTATTGTATGAGTTACGTCCCTTACTTAATGTTATATTTCATACTCAGGAAATAGAAAAAAATGAAAGTCACGTCCCTTGTCAGTTGTATAACACATCTGTATATTGATGTTTTATTGAGATTAATTTTAATTCAATAATGCCCACGTACATCTCGCAGCTTCACTTGGGCTTTGTTTCTAATTAGCTTATAAATATCAAGCAACATAACTTGGGTTACGGCCCTTACTTGGTACATGTAATATCACTTAAGTTGAGTAACACACGTGCTTAGAATTTCTGCGTTATGTCGTTACATAGCAACACCGGGGTAACGTCCCTTATATGACACAGCTGTTTATTATTATTTTATTGGGAATAATTTAACTAAATAATATTCCACGTTACTTCACTTGGGATAATATTATGTTCCTAATTTACTTATACCTAGCAGCATTGCTTAACTTGGATAACGTCTGTAAAGTTCAGGCGGTCACCCATCCAACTACTGACGTTGCTTGACTATCGTGAACGGGTCCCTGGGTTATACCGCATGACTGGAAAAGCTAGCTTGCCAGTTAGGCAGTATCATTACACGTCATTTACTTGGTAATATCGCTTAGATACCACACATGCTTAGAATTTCTCCCTTATTTGGCTATACAGCAACATCTGGGTAACGTCTTCGGTTTAAGACCTTTTCTTCAGAACAAAGCGACATTTCGGTTAAATTATCTTTCTTGGCAACAAAGCCACATTTCGGTTCAATTGTCTTTCTTGGCAACAAAGCTTCTCTGCCCTACATGTACTGTGTGACGATATCGTGTTATATAACCATATATAAGCTTGCGTAGCTTCAAAATCATCTTCCAATTTTTCAGAAGTACTTGAGAAGTGCGTAGAGATTTTCCGTTTCGTGTCTGTGAAAACTTGCAGCGTTTATATAGGAAAAGCCATGCACCTAGTCTAGCGAATCGATCTAGACGGTAAGATGTCTATTACCTAACAACGCAGGATACTGTTTCACAATAATCAATCTTGTAAAGCTTCTCCTCGACTCAGAGGTCAAGGTCGAACGGTTAAAATAATTTCGTCAGGGGAAAATTGGGACAGAACTCCACTTAATCGGTCTCCGATAATTGAAATATATATTTTCTCCTGTATCTCTTTTTTTTAATAAAAGCATTTGCCTTTTCAAGTTAATTTTAACTTTTGACTTAATCCAGATGTTTCATATAGAGAATCTTACACGAGTGTCAACCAAAATGAAATTTATTAAACGAGCCTTTTAGGCGAGCGACATGTTAAATTATTTAACGAGTGTAAGATTTTATTTATCACATTACTTATTTTCAAGAGAAAATGTATACCAAAAAATGTCAAATTCATTTCTTAATAAGAAAGGCAAATTCTACTTTAACGATACGATTTTCACTACTGAGACAGTCATATGACGTCATAAAGACGTTATTTGTTACTCATAGTTCATACGTATAATTAAAATGTTTACAATGTAATCAGTTTCTGTTGGCTGTTAATTCTGAAGTTTTCTGTCAAATGTACACTAGGGAAAGATTTTTAAATGACTCTCAGTCAGAATTAATTATTTCTATCACAGTTACTGATTTCAATCAATTGTATTTAATACTTTTGTCAATGTTAATCAAAATCCATGGTAACGATTAAATTGCCATTACATTGTATGTTGATAGTATCGGTTTTATTTATATCAATTTCTTGTTTATAGTTTAAATAGAACCAATGGTTACGATTTGAATGGCATACATGTTCATGGCAATCAGTTTGTATGGTATCAAGGATTATGATTACGATTTTTACCGGTTCGTGGATATGGTTTAATGCCATTTAATGAACGTTCTTCTATTTAGTCATAGTTCACAAGGAATTATAAAGGAAAAACATTATTGCGATTTTGATATTCACATATTAAGTACAGTAAAGTATATAAACTCTTATAAGGAATTAGTGAGAGGTGGAGATAGGCTTAGTCAGAACAAAGAAAAATTATTGCGATTTTGATATTCACATAGTAAGTATACATCTTATAAGGAATTTGTGAGAGGCGGAGATGGGCTTAGTCAGAAATATTTAAACTATGAATTTGTATGAAGAGCTTTATGATTGTACGTATATATGTATACTTACCAGACGAACCCCCTCCGGATATGAATGCTTTTGTAACATAGAAATTGGTTCATTATCTACATCCGACATACTACTGTGGTGTGTGTTACTGTAACATAGGGTCATGGCTAACTTCATGCTAAAGTGAAATTTCTGATTAGTTGTTAAACCGTGGGACGAGGGTGCCGTCAGTCGCTGGTTCGAACCCCACGAGAAGCACATTTCTCTTTTCCATGTATAAATATGCAAATGATGGCACACTGCCCCCCCCCCCCCCCCCCCCCCCTCTTGTGCTGAAGGAGTGTTATTGTCGGGGATGAAACCGGAGTACCCGGAGGAAACCCACGTGGTCTGGCAGGTGACCCAATACCTTTTCACGTCCGGTCGGGGAATCGAACCCTACCACCCTATACAAATGATGGCACTGGTCCTCCTTGTGTTGAGAGTGTGTTGTCATGCTCCCCTTGAACTAATTTGTGTTTGTTTGCGATATTTTAGGGGAAGGGCGATGAGGGGAACATCTATGAATCATGACGTCACAATAAGAAAATGGCGTCGCGAAGCACACCATTAAACACTTGGACAACGAAACCATGTCCAGAGTGTGAAGCAAAAACATTTACCAAAAACAAGCAGGTTTGTCAGTTTATCAGAGAGTCTGGAATGAGGAAACCTACATGGGTTTTGGGGGAAATTTGACTGTCACTAAACAGACATTCGAACCTTTAGAGTACACATGAACTTTAACAATACTCGATTTTATCATTTTTCCTCACTCAGTAATTCTAAATGAAAACGATACATGTCTCTTGACGCATATATACACAATGGTATTTTATTCGGGTTTCTATAGTTTATTGAAACTATTATCAAATATATTCATCGTGAGCTTATCAAATATCTGCATGCAATATTCTGTTGACATTGTCCCACGGCGTAATGGCGAAACATTAAACCATAGTTTTGTTGAGATGGTGAACTTGCTCTAGCATGGAAAGTAAACTAATATAATTAAACAAATATCACCGGCTTTGTTGTGAAACCCTGGGTGTTGCCGGGTGCCATCAAGTCTATTTCACGGTCAATACACAGGACTCCATTTCAAATATCACGAATATGTCGGCAGAAATCGAGATCTAACGAAAATTAGATGTGACATTTTGATAACATCACACCACTGAAACAAATTGCTTTTTCCATGAAGTCCCCTAGGGGATTGATTGAGAAAAAACTGCAAGTAAGACTATATTATGATTTTTTTTTTTGTTGTTTTTTTTTTTCATAAAAATTGCATTTTATACACAACGCTTCAAATGACCGCTTTTATAACGTTTTCAAGCTCCACAGTGAGACTGAATCCCTTGTGCTTATCGCTAGCATATTGCGTGAAAGTACCGGAAGTGTGTAACTCGAGTGTTCTCGGACCTCGCCATACATGTTTAACAATACCGCCGAGAAATCGACACCTGGTGTCATTATCAGACAGAGGCCCTGTCAACCATCTAATCATTTTGTAGAGATAAACACCAGGAGCTTTTTGCTCAACCACTAGTTAATGACATGTTTTGGTAGCGATTACTACAGAACTATAGCAAATAAATGTGTAATTTTGTTTGGTTAATTTTGTTTTACGTCCTATAAACAGCCAGTGTCATTTAAGGACGGGCCTGGCTTTTTAGGTGGAGGAAAGTCGGAGTACCCGGAGAAAATAACCGACCTACGGCCAGTACCTGCCCCACGTAGGATCAGAACTCGCAACCCAGAGATGGAGGGCTAGTGGTACAACAATGTAGGCTGTCAGGACACCTTAACCACTTGGCCACCACGGTGTTATTTTGTATAACGTAAATTTGTTAATGCATGTATAATATGGAACGTTCGAAAGCAGTGCATTGTAAATAAAAATATTTCTCGGAACACAAATCGTTTTTCGACAGATATGGCTAAGCTTTCAGGAAATGTTTAAACCCTGAAATTGTAAAAGTGAAAACTATATGGAGAAAGCCGCGCATATAAATCGCGCGTGAAGTTTGGCGGATATGACGTCATATGCGGGAACATCGTCGTACAAAACATAAAAGAGTTCCACATGTTACATCTGTTGCATACAAACATATCCGGGTCCGTAAATCGGGAACCGTCGGCATTTCCGTAAACGAGAAAATACTTTCGTTTACTGAAAGTGCCGACGGTTCTCGATCGACAGGTCCATTTGTAGTGTTAACTGTTCTCAATATTGAAACTAGAATTAGGTCGACTTAATAACAGTTCCATGCATATTTTCAAAACTTATCGAAGATGACGGATGTCAATCAAATTTGCGATCGGACGCGTTGACGAAAATAAAATCTATAAACAATTACGACCACCGTGTAATATCTGCATTGGAAACGAAGTGTCAATTCTCTTATCATGCGAACACAATGATATCATCTCTTTTTTATAGTATTATTTCAGGTTCCCTTCACAACTCCAAAACTCATTTCTCTTGATTTACAGCTAGCTGTCACCCAGAGGGAGACTATTTCTCGAATCAATAAAATATGTGGTCGCTAAACCTACAGGAACCGCCATTTAACCAAACAGAATCATCGTCTACAGCGATAGCGCCGAGGTGTCATAATATCTAATAACCGGAACCATCCCGCGATCACCAATATCCGGAAATGTAACAGATCAGACTGAACTCGCCCTAGGCACAATTCATCAATATTCATGATATAAAAACAAATAATTTTCATTGAACTGTCAGCACCTGCAGTGAATATCCAGTTCGGAGTGTTTATTTTGCTGTCTCATTTGCGATTCCAAATGAGGGATGCTATTATTTTTGTTTGCGGTTTTCTGAAATACTTGTCAGGGAAGAATTGTGTGCTAATGCGTTCAAAATTTTACACCAGTTAATAAAATGACAAGTGAGTCATTCAACCTTTGATGATTAATAAATCGTTTTAATTGATCGTCCACGTTCCGTAATATTATTCATCTCTTTAATGACAGAGGGTCTGTTTAATACCGGGGTCAGGGGTCACTATAGGCAGATGCAGAAAATCGATACACGACTTTCTGATCATATTTCATAAAAGCGTTGTTGAGAGAAAATGTTTTGTAACAGCTAGCTGTGGCTGATCTCGTTGGAAACACGCCTTGTGTTATGGAATAATAGCCACGAGAAAGGAAAGAGGTAGAGTGGCGGGGTGCAACATTCATTTAGTGACGGTTAGTAAACGTATATATTATGTTTAGATAATTTGGTATATCCTTTGATTTTGCTTATTTTACAGCACAATATATAACAATATAAACTTATTTATTTTACAATAACTATGAAACTAGTTATATTACTAAATGAATCGGTCTTGTTGGCCAAGATGTTAGCGCGACGGTTTTTATTGTGGGAGGAAACCGGGGTATCCGTAGAGAAATCACGTGGTCAGGCAGGAGACCCCGTACATATTCACGTCTTGTTTGGGAATCGAACCCCAGTCCCCTTGGTGAAAAGGCAAGTGCGCGCTATCCACCGCACAACCAAACCACCCACATTTTACTTGTCACCGATCATTATTGATATTTATTGCATATCATGGATTAGCGACAGGAAATATTAAGTAATGAATAGCTAAAATTTAATTGATTAAGAAAATGTACTTGGACCTCTGTAAAATAAAAAAAAAACGGACCCTGTTATGTCATTTGGCCGGAAAAAGACAGATATTTCGTTACACTTTATTAGGCTGCATATGGTGGATTTCAATCCTTTTACGGTTCGCCACTTGACGTAAATAGTACACAATTTGGAAGTCACATCCGTTCGCCATAACCTAGACAAATTGCACTCAATATTGAAACTTAAGGAACCGGATGATTTCAATTACAGTTCTAGTTAGATAATAAAAAAAAACAGTTTATGGTAAATCGAGTCTCGAGACGCTGGCGGAAGTATGTACAAGACTAAATTACAATTAATCGTGTAGAAAAACACAGATTAATTCACGATGATTCAAATTTGATAAACTCTCGTCTGCTTCACAAGATAGCGCAATCTCGCTATTTTTTTCTGATAGAAAAATCGATAAACATGTCACCTGAAGGAAAATTCACTCGGAACACTTGGTCTTTGCGATCGGCGTTCGGAATACATCAGTCGATTTCCTCCACCATTATCTAAAGTTCGGTTTTACCTTAGATCGAAGTGGGATACAAAGTAAAAACTGCAAGGTGTTACGAGGTTGATGAGCTTGTAATGGCAATTTAAAGTTTAATATTAGGCTTTTCAATATAATGCTGTCTAGAATTAAAAAACAATAAATGAAAACAAAAAACATTCTCGTTATATAATAACAAATAAGAGAATACCGAAGCGTTAACAAAATCATAGTCCAAACTCAAATTCGATTAAACCAGGGGCCAAATATTAACAAAGGAAAGATTTACATGGAGACTCTTGTAAAAGTACAAGAGAATAAGACCAGATGTTCCGGAGAAGTAAGCGTCTTCTGCTTCATAGACGACATCCGCCATGTAAATCTTTGTCACATCCAAATAAACATCAAGTTCTCAAAATGAGAACCGAGTATTATTGTCAATCACAACAACTAAACACACTAATGAGCATACTCAAAAATGTCCATTCACTTAAGTTATTTGTGTTTCATTTATTCTGGATGTTGTTTTTCAGTTGTTTCGTTGTCTCTTAAATTTTTTAACATTTCACTTATAAGATTAAAAAACCCATTTTTTTTTTTTGTTTCAGGCAGGATGACGCGGCAAGCGTGTGTGATCGTTGCGCTGTTGTCCCTGCTGGTGACATCATGCTGGTGTGTCGAGTACACGTGTCCCGAGGAATGCACGTGCTCCCACCGTGACAGCCCGGACCTGCTTGTCGATGTCTTCTGTTCCTTAGCAACCGTCCATGACAACAGTAACTTTGCCCTGTTTCGAACCTCAGTTAATAGTACCTTACACCTGGAATGCGATCCTCTTCTACCTTCCCATCTCAGAAGTCGAATGTTTAAGGACCTTCACACATTTTCTTCACTCACTTTTGAAAATTGCAAATTTGATCATATTCCGAGAGATCTCTTTCTGGGTATGTCATTGTTAAAAATCTTTACCGTGATAAATGCTAGAAGATTGACCTTTGACACGGAAGCGTTTTTGAGTGCTCCTTCTTTAAAACGTTTGACAGTTGTGGCTTCCGAAGTGTCAGTAGTTCCAAGCTTGTGCGAGAATAAGGATCTTGTGTACATCAACTTCACTGATAACAAAATTCGGTCAATAACTGATGCCGGACTTGCCTGTGAAAATAGCACGCTCCGGAGTCTCTCGAGAATCGTCATACCGTTTAATGAGTTCGAATACCTCGGAAATGAACTTTCGTCTACCGCCCCAAATTTGTGGGAGCTTGGAATAAGTAACAATCATATAATGTTGATACACCGAGACGCATTTTGGTCACTCAAAGATCTTGGATGGTTAGACTTGTCTTCCAATCGCCTTCGAAGACTGCCGCCCTATCTTCTTCGTAAACAAGAAAATCTACAAATAATTGCATTGAATGGAAACAATTTAGGCCGAGTTCCCGAAGGTTTCTTCGGTTATTCAACAAAACTTCGTGTAGTAACTCTTGGAGACTGCAACATGGATGATCGGATATGGACAGAGTTATGGCCCCTGCGAGAAATGACAGAACTACAGCTCCAGAATAACAACATAAGTAAGTTAGACAGGGAATCCCTGTTAAGATTTGAAAAACTGTTTTATCTGGATCTGTCTGGAAACCGAATACGACATCTAAGTGAACGTTTCTTCGAAAAACAGTTACAACTGGAAAAATTAAAACTTGGAAAAAACAAAATTGAAAATATTGACAGATACGCATTTGAAGGGTTGACATCTCTGCTGGAGTTAGACCTTCGGAACAACAACATAAGCCAAGCGGACAATGAATCTCTACTTCCTCTTCAGTCAGTATCCCAATTAAACATCTCTTTCAACTTCCTGTCAGAAATACCGTGTCTTAAAACCTTGGATCACGTCAATCTTATCGACTTCCGGTTTAACCGAATCGATACTTTGGATTTAAATACATTTGAAGGTCTTCCATCTTTGAAGGGTATAAGCCTCGCTTTCAATAACATACGCGTTGTACCACGTGGCGTGTTCAACAAGCCGCCACAACTTCAGATTTTGAATTTGGCATACAACGACATTGATATGATTGAAGACGAAGCTTTTCATGGCGCTAGTGAGCTGAGGTGGATTTTTCTTCAACACAACAACATCAGTGACGTCACATGGGCGTTCAGTTCCCTATACTCGCTCCTCCATCTTGATTTGAGTCACAATGCAATAGCCAACTCGATAAACGGAGAACAATTTCCGAAATCTCTTCAGGAAATTAATTTGGCAAATAATAAGATCACGGGCATTGCAGATTATGCATTTTATAATTTCAAAAATTTAAGAAAACTTGACATCCGTTATAATCGTATAAGCACCTTAAAATTGCTGTCAATTTCGGTGTCGCCTGCCTTACAAGGTACCCCGCCAACCTTTTACATCGCTGGTAATCCGTTTGTTTGCGACTGTAAGTTACAATGGTTGAGAAAGAAAATGGAAGAAAGTTTGCCATCCTACGGACAGCCGATTATTTACGACACTGACGTCATACTGTGTCACCAGGGATACGAAGCACGAGACAAACTTCTCTATGCACTTGAACCCTCGAACATGCTCTGCGATTATTACGAGGAATGCACCTTGTCAAAATGTCGATGTTGTGAGTTTCAAAGATGCGTCTGCAGATTTGTCTGCCCACACCGGTGCACGTGCTTTCGCAGTCTTGACCACAGTACGACAAACTTCGTAAAATGTTCGCGAGAAAATCTGACCAGTATTCCCATGCATATTCCAAGTGTATCCACTCAATTCTGGCTTGACGGAAATAACTTCTCGAGTCTCACGAGATTTGGATTTCTCGGACTAGAGTTTCTGAGAATACTCTATCTAAATAACAGTGACATTGAATCTATACAAAATGGGAGTTTCGTTGGATTAAAATCAATCGAAGTGTTAAATCTAAACGGTAACTCTCTGGAAGATTTGCTGTATGGGATGTTTTATGGACTCGAAAACCTTGTGGAGCTAAACTTGGAAAACAACAGAATTTCATTCATTGATTATTCTGTGTTTGAACACACTCCAAACATACAGAGACTTTATCTAGCGAATAACCAGCTGAAGTTTATAGTCGATGCAACGCTTGCTAATCCCATGTGGCACCGACTGAGTTTGGCGGGAAATCCGTGGTCATGTGATTGTGACTTTCTGTCAACGATTCTCTGTAAAACGAACGCGATTGTAGAGAAAATCGTCGACCGGAGGGATTTAGAATGTATAGCAGACGATACCGATGTTGACAACATATACGGCTACAACAGCAGACCCAGTAGAGCTGTAAAATTTGTTGATGTAGATATGGAAACTATGTGCCCAAATGTGACATTAGTGTTCAGAAATTTGTCACGTGAAAGCAGACCTCGTGTTCTTGACCGCACGGACAATCTCCCGCTAATTTGTGCGATCATTGCGATTGTCGTTGTCGTCGTTACGCTTGGACTGGTGTTTTGGCATAAGAATATTATCCAAGTTTTCTGTTTTGCAAAATTTGGGTGTCGAATGTCACACGAAAAGTCGGATGTGAACCAAATATACGATGCTTTTATATCGTACAGTCACAAAGATGAGGACTTCGTGATTCGAGAACTCGTTCCGAGACTCGAGGATGTCGACAATCGGTTCAAACTATGTGTTCACTATCGGGACTTCCCCATTGGAGCTTCCATATCGGAGACTATTGTTCGGAGTGTGGAATGTAGTCGAAGAACCATTCTCATCATGTCTGACAACTTCCTTAAGAGTGAGTGGTGCCAGTATGAATTCCAAACGGCACACAGTCATGTTTTACAAGACAGGACAAATCGTCTTATTATCATACTGCTGAGTGACGTCAATGTAAACGAGATGAGCTCAGATCTCAAACTATACTTACAAACACGGACGTATATAAACTATAGCGACCCCTGGTTTTGGGAGAAGCTTTATTACGCAATGCCAGACATTAAACACCGGGTTACTCCGGTAGATAGAATCCTTGATATCAGACCGGAAGTTGGTGTTGGAAATACTTCTTCCGGTCTCCCAGACGATGAGGGATACGAAACTCCAATATCACGAGTGTCTAGTGTCCATCGTCACACGTGTGACTTCGGTCACGAGACCGAAGCCATAGCCAACTTTAATATTTATGAAGAAATCCATCCTGTTGAAAAGTCGGAGAAACAAATGGCTTAGATATTCATGTGTATATACATAAAGGATTTTAAATGGAGTTTTATTTGATGTGATATTAAAGAAATGGCATGGTCGAAAATGAAAATGAAAAATTCGTAAATCTCATAAGAAATGGAAGCAAATGAAATTTCCATTTTATATGTATCAATATACCGATAATGTTTTCCAGTATTTACAAAATACTGACTTTCCTCAAATAATTTACCTTGCTATTGAACTCCAATTTGTCCAGTTTGACGCCGTCATGTAATGACGTCATTTTTATTTTTGTTTGTTATGACGTTATATAATGGGAATGAGGTAAAACGTGAAATATGGCCTGGTCGCACTCACTACTTGGTAGACACGTGATAAATATATTTATTTTACATTGACATTTTTATACTTATCTGTGATATATATAAATATAGACTGTCCAGTTTTGGCTTGAAAACGTATTGTATTGAACTGAATTCAGAGGCATGATGAAATAAAAATGACTTTTCTTTTCTAAAAATGTAAAATGACTTAAATATATTCTCTTACATGCTTTAAAAAAAACAAGGCATTGTAAAGACGATCAAACTTTGGTGGCCACAATATAAAGGTATCCGAATATCATATTTTTCTTTCTCACAAAGGCCTTCGCATTTCAGTACTTTGATTACAAACGTATTGCCATTTTCGTCTCTATCTGTATTTAAATAAAGAAAAACCAGTCATCCGGATTAATGAAATAAAATCCGAATAAATGAAATCCAGATTAGCGAAGCTATTCGATATTTTTCGGTTGTACGTTAATCACGGATTAACGACGACCAAAATGCGTTTCCTTATAAAATGAATAATTGATGACTTTCCCTTCTCTTCGCTTTCTAAATTCTGCTTAATAATGTGACAAATAATCTTCTTAATTTTCCAGAAATGTGATCGTAAAATTATATTAATTAGAAATTGTTTGAAAGGTTCTTCACGGAGTGATTTTATTAGCAATGTAATTGCAATGAAATAATTAAAACATTCTGTTATTAATTTAATTGAAATCTGGCCACAGCAATGATTGACGTGTGTAATTGTGTATAATGCAATTTTAATTTGCTCAATTAATTGCATATTTCAAATATAACAGAAGCTAGAGTGTTTTATTTCCCCATAATATTGCAAAATCAAAAGTCTTTGATCCACTTAGGATTTGATTAAAGTAGGGTTCTCAGCTGAACTAACGTGAGGGAGTACCCTTACGAATTATTCTGCTCTAACAATTATACTTCAATCATGTGGTATTGAAACACAATTTTCTCGTCAAACTAAAAGAGAGAGAGTGAGAAAGAAAGAAAAACATTCCAAATTCGACAATATTTTGTCTTTTTTATTATTTTAGATTTCAATTCAATCGTTGCCTGTATTCGGAACCCCTCAGACAACTTCCTAATACATACATAACGTCTGTATTCAGTTAATGTGTAGCCTGCGTTCGGAACATCTTGGTCTACTTCTTTATACATTTTACATGTATAAAGTTTGTATTAAATTCAATGCCTGACAGATTTCTTAAGTCAAAGCTTAGGGTATATGGACAGTTATCCGCCAACACTCTATTTCCTCTGGACCAATAGAACTATTATTGAAACTTTATTCTACTGGATATTTTGAAATACATTCCCCAACAAAAAAAAATGTGTTAATCCAACGTGTCCGTATTTAAATACAATCGAATTGTCTAGAAAGAACACGTATTTTACAACATAAAACCAAAGGAATGCGCGTCTAAGTACGGCAGAATACGGTGTATCATACTTTAAAATCGTATGTGCTTCCAAATTATTTCCAGTTATACAGACTGTACAATATCGCTTAATGCTGGCAACTGCTGTTAATGTATGTACAAATGTAAGTACAGAGTGCATTTGTATCATACTATTATATTTTTCTATTGGCTTTTGAGTTGGGCGATAGTGGAGTCATCGGATACAGAAACCGAGCTTAAAGATTCGAAACTAAAACGCTGAATGCAAAAACGTTGCTTTTGGGTCATCAATAGATATTTATTTCATATATTTTTCATAAATATTTGTCGCTCTGTCATTTTCAGTGTCAGTTTTGTTCGCAACTTATTTGATAACCACTCATTAACAATCGTCTTTCTAGGTTCATGTGCAACTGAGATATTGAAAGATATGAACATAAAAGCACTTCCGCTTCCGGAAGATGAGAACATGAAAGAACTTCCGCTTCCGGAATAGCCAGATCATATTGATGATTTCAATTGATCTTGATTTGGTAACATTATCTGTTCGTTTCAACTAGATCGAAGGTTGAAGATAAGTTTCTTTTAATTTGTTAAATCATAAACAGGAATCTAGAAAAAATACTATATTTATACTACCAAGCCAATCATATAGTCTGTTGCTGTGACGTCAGATATCGTAGATGGAGATAAAGGTGTTGCTTGCTTTTTTTTAAAAAGCAAATACAGTATTCAACAAATGGAAATCAAAAGACGGCTGTATGATCCAACTTTATTGATCGAGCCTATTGCGGAACTCCAAGAACGAATGAAAACGCCATTACATTTACTTCGTCAAGTGGAAGCATTCATAATGTATAAGGAATATCCATGAAATTTGTATATTAGTATTCTATATTGCACACTTTGAATTATTCATACCGCCATGAATCTCAATTAATTTCGAGATGAGATTAAAATTTGATACAATATTGCAGTGTTGAATTTGTTTGCTTGAAGATGCCTTTCCGTATAAACGCATATCAATGCGTATTCATAAACCTCAATTCTTGTTTTTTACAGAAGCCATTCCACATTCCAAGTTTTTTCGAAATTTGTCAAAATACAGCGATCGTCTCATCTTTTTTTTTACAATTTAACTGAGTACTTTTTTACATTATCAAAATAATTTATGTTACAAGATTTCAAAAAATCTATTTCTGATGGTGATATTTCCATCAATGCCGACAATAATGATTATTGATTACACAATTTGTTGTAGATTTAGCTATTTTAGTTCACCTGGTCCGAAGGTCTGATGAGCTTATACCATAACACTGCGTCCGTCTGTTGTCCGGCGTTCGTCCTTCAACGTTGTCTAAAGATAGCTACTTGTTCTCATGAACGACTAAGCAGATTTTGACCAAATGTGGCGGGAAGCACCCCTTGGGAAGAAGATTACATTTTGTATAAAGTTTGTGTCTCGGCCCTTTGGGCCGAAGAGGCCAGACTGAAAAGGGGAAATTAAGCACATTCTTTAAAATCCTTTTGCTTCTGTAGGAAAGATTCAATTTGAAGGGGACTCGAATGGGTACATTGAGTCTGACTCGCGAGGCACAAAAGAAGAAGTATAGGAATCGCTTCTTCATCTACTTCATCTGCCCCTTTATTCTTTCACCGACCGAGGGTTCCCAATTCCGGAGATGTCGTGACGGGTAGAGTATGTGATAATATAATTACATTCCAGGAGCCTTGGAGAAACCTATGCTTTATGACAGGACCAAATGAAGGAACTCTTGATCCATAACTGAAAACAGACGAACGATGGGTACTGCATCTGTGGTACGGATGGTTGTGCCCACTTTCTCTCTAGTCACCCTTGGAATATGTCATAGCAAATTAGGGAGCACAAGGCAAGCGTTTTAGTTGGTCTAAATAAAAATCCATGACCAATCACAGGCAGATACATATCATATGAACATTATAAAGAACAGACATCCAACTTCTTAGTCAGTCCATTTTATTTTACCGTTACGTGACAAAGAGATTCTTTCGGTGTTCAATAAATTATATTTTTAGTAATAATATTACAAAATGAATGTAATAATTTGAAGTTAAAAGCACATTTAAAGTCTATAGATGAGAGGGCCACCAGACCTTAAACGCCGATTTGGCCAATTCAGCGATTCAATCAAAATAAACAAAGAATTTTGAAAAGTGAAAAAAAATATATGGATCAAATGAATCTTCTAGTATCTACAAGGTGGAGCTCACTGAACGTTTAATTTCGGTACAACATTTTCTGGGGATGCAAGGATCCTGGGGCGAAAGTGAGCGTTACCTCGCCGAACTTGTTAATCTGTTAAGGCAACACGACAAAACATTGAAAGATTGTCCAATAGCCTTTGCTGGATGCCAAAGAGATATTTTAGAAGAACTCCTTACCCGGTATTAAGTTAAGAAGGTTTGTATATATAGGTAACCTTGAATTACGATGGCGACTCAAAGGGTCGTTAGATCGACGCATGTCTTATTACATTACAGCGGTCAAAAGGGTCATTGTAATGAGCCCGTGGCTGACAACGGAGGTCACACATGTAAAAAAGGGCCGTGTTTATTCACTCATTTATTTGTGACTGACCATAGGGGGTGTTGAATGATGAAATCTTCTTTCGGGAAATGAAATAAATTTGGCCAGTTTCATGAACAGTCCTGAACATAAAGAAATCACATACCTAAAAGTTCTCCGTAAGATAACATTACAGAAGTTCAAGAGAAAATCTTTTAAATTATGGAACTTTCCTTGATTTCTGCCCTGCTCTTTTATTGGGATTTTTAAGTTAGGGAATTTGAACGTTCATGAAACTAGAGCCCGAAGCTTGTGACCGAGACATGCACGTGCGTTGAAAGAACATATTACGTCATTTTAACTATGACATAGTCTAGAGGTGCAGAAGAGAGAAATGATGTCATTTTAGCTATGACATCCATGTGTAGCTTTGGTTCAAAAGAGAGAAAGGACGCCATTTTAGCTATGCCATAGTCTATGGGTGCATGAGAAAGAGTTATCCTGATTGGTCACTGTTCAAGACAGCAATGGAAGGGATCCATGTCTTATGCCAGAAACACGACTTATTCAATTTCATTTAAGATTTTATTGAAGTGATATTCAAAAGAAATTAGGCAACAGGCAAACAAGCCTATACAAGCCCTCTCCTTACAGGCGGACATATGAATTTTACATAATATTATATTAAGTCTGGCAAATTAGACAACACACCCTTACACAATCATCCTGACACACAACCATAGATATCATAAATATATACTAGCATTACACCACAAACAATCCGACACATGAGTTGTCTCCCTTAGCAGTAAAGCGTATTTTGATACATTGACTATGTTTGTAACGCAGGACAACAGCATGGTCTGTAAATACCTTGTTTATAGGAGATGTTTAGTAGGATGACTCTTTGAATAAAAAAAGCAGCAGATACAGGAAGAACACTGATGGAGAACGCAGTGTGATTGAATATGGTTGATTCGAAGTAAAACGGATCAAAAGATACAGATAAAAAAAATCAGAGAATACAAAAGCGTCAACAAAACCAAAAGCCGAGGCATAATATGAAGAAAGGAAATATTTACATAGATATCTTTGTAAAAGTGCAAGAGAATAAGGTCATGTGTTCCGGAAGAGTAAGCGTCTTCTGCTTCTTCGACGACACCCGTAATGTAACTCTCGGTCATATCCAAGTAAACATCAATCCTCAAAATGATTGTAAACACACTAATAAGCAAACTTAAAAATATTCATCTTCATATCACACAAAGGTACAGAATATCTCTCGATGAGATCAAGATGGCAACCCTAAAGCTTGTCCATAGTGTCTTCATCAACCTGCATCTCTCGAATCCCTGTGCCGTAAGTTTGTTCTTCAGCTGTTGATAAGGTGATAATAAGCAATGCCACGAGGTTGAACTTTGGTTTGGCTAGTTCGTTTTATAATGGGGATTGGACAAACTATTTAACTACACCCGAGCCTTATGACCAAAACTACACGGTTATAGGGACCGGAAGTAGTATTGGATGACCTTTGACTTTGTAATTTTGACGGGGAAGGAATCGTTCCAATGCCTTGTGGCTGAATTGGGAAACTTTAATTCGTTACTTTGACCAGAGGGAACATAAAAGGAATCGTAAATAATTAGTATGATCCCTCGATTTGTTTCAGTATATAAAATGAGCATTGTTAGGAAATCACGGCATGCTTCTGTGACAGAAATAAGAATCGTCAGGTGCCAAGGGTTTCTGATAGGTAACAGAGTGACAATTGTAATAACAATTCGACTTTTTATATTCAGCTTTATCTCAACCTTTAGGTTGTCTAAAAGCGGATCAAAAATTATTATCACTGGTTATATAGCCTTAGCAACAAGCTTATATTGTTCCCAGCTTCCTGGGGAGCATACAGCCGCTGCTGCCATTTCGGCGCTCACAGCTAGTTTTTTACAATTTCTTGTACTGCCCAACTACGTACCCATTTACAGCCGAATAGACTGGAGCAAGCGGCGTAAAGTATCTAGATCAAGGATACAACACAAGTATCGTGGTCGGGATTCGAACTCGCGACCCTTCGATCACAAGACCGGCGTCCTACCACTAGACCACTGCGCCTCCAATGGAATGAACCAAGTGTTTATGACAAGGACCGGAAAGGCGAAGGAATGAACCAAGTGTTTATGACAAGAACAGGAAAGGCGAAGGAATGAACCAAGTGTTTATGACAAGAACAGGAAAGGCGAAGGAATGAACCAAGTGTTTATGACAAGAACAGGAAAGGCGAAGGAATGAACCAAGTGTTTATGACAAGAACAGGAAAGACGAAGGAATGAACCAAGTGTTTATGACATGGACCGGAAGGACGAAGGAATGAACCAAGTGTTTATGACAAGAACAGGAAAGGCGAAGGAATGAACCAAGTGTTTATGACAAGAACAGGAAAGGCGAAGGAATGAACCAAGTGTTTATGACAAGAACAGGAAAGGCGGAGGAATGAACCAAGTGTTTATGACAAGGACCGGAAGGACGAAGGAATGAACCAAGTGTTTATGACAAGGACCGGAAGGACGAAGGAATGAACCAAGTGTTTATGAAAAGAACAGGAAAGGCGAAGGAATGAACCAAGTGTTTATGACATGGACCGGAAGGACGAAGGAATGAACCAAGTGTTTATGACAAGAACAGGAAAGGCGAAGGAATGAACCAAGTGTTTATGACAAGGACCGGAAGGACGAAGGAATGAACCAAGTGTTTATGACAAGAACAGGAAAGGCGAAGGAATGAACCAAGTGTTTATGACAAGAACCGGAAAGGCGAAGGAATGAACCAAGTGTTTATGACAAGGACCGGAAGGACGAAGGAATGATCCAAGTGTTTATGACAAGAACAGGAAAGGCGGAGGAATGAACCAAGTGTTTATGACAAGAACAGGAAAGGCGAAGGAATGAACCAAGTGTTTATGACAAGGACCGGAAAGGCGAAGGAATGAACCAAGTGTTTATGACAAGAACAGGAAAGGCGAAGGAATGAACCAAGTGTTTATGACAAGGACCGGAAAGGCGAAGGAATGAACCAAGTGTTTATGACAAGAACCGGAAAGGCGAAGGAATGAACCAAGTGTTTATGACAAGGACCGGAAGGACGAAGGAATGAACCAAGTGTTTATGACAAGGACCGGAAGGACGAAGGAATGAACCAAGTGTTTATGACAAGGACCGGAAGGACGAAGGAATGAAACAAGTGTTTATGACATGGACCGGAAAGGCGAAGGAATGAACCAAGTGTTTATGACATGGACCGGAAGGACGAAGGAATGAACCAAGTGTTTATGACATGGACCGGAAGGACGAAGGAATGAACCAAGTGTTTATGACAAGAACCGGAAAGGCGAAGGAATGAACCAAGTGTTTATGACATGGACCGGAAGGACGAAGGAATGAACCAAGTGTTTATGACATGGACCGGAAGGACGAAGGAATGAACCAAGTGTTTATGACAAGGACCGGAAGGACGAAGGAATGAACCAAGTGTTTATGACATGGACCGGAAGGACGAAGGAATGAACCAAGTGTTTATGACAAGGACCGGAAAGGCGAAGGAATGAACCAAGTGTTTATGACATGGACCGGAAGGACGAAGGAATGAACCAAGTGTTTATGACAAGAACAGGAAAGGCGAAGGAATGAACCAAGTGTTTATGACAAGGACCGGAAAGGCGAAGGAATGAACCAAGTGTTTATGACATGGACCGGAAGGACGAAGGAATGAACCAAGTGTTTATGACAAGAACAGGAAAGGCGAAGGAATGAACCAAGTGTTTATGACAAGGACCGGAAAGGCGAAGGAATGAACCAAGTGTTTATGACATGGACCGGAAGGACGAAGGAATGAACCAAGTGTTTATGACAAGAACAGGAAAGACGAAGGAATGAACCAAGTGTTTATGACATGGACCGGAAGGACGAAGGAATGAACCAAGTGTTTATGACAAGAACAGGAAAGGCGAAGGAATGAACCAAGTGTTTATGACATGGACCGGAAGGACGAAGGAATGAACCAAGTGTTTATGACAAGGACCGGAAGGACGAAGGAATGAACCAAGTGTTTATGACATGGACCGGAAGGACGAAGGAATGAACCAAGTGTTTATGACAAGGACCGGAAAGGCGAAGGAATGAACCAAGTGTTTATGACATGGACCGGAAGGACGAAGGAATGAACCAAGTGTTTATGACAAGAACAGGAAAGGCGAAGGAATGAACCAAGTGTTTATGACAAGAACCGGAAAGGCGAAGGAATGAACCAAGTGTTTATGACAAGGACCGGAAGGACGAAGGAATGATCCAAGTGTTTATGACAAGAACAGGAAAGGCGGAGGAATGAACCAAGTGTTTATGACAAGAACAGGAAAGGCGAAGGAATGAACCAAGTGTTTATGACAAGGACCGGAAAGGCGAAGGAATGAACCAAGTGTTTATGACAAGAACCGGAAAGGCGAAGGAATGAACCAAGTGTTTATGAGAAGGACCGGAAGGACGAAGGAATGAACCAAGTGTTTATGACAAGGACCGGAAGGACGAAGGAATGAACCAAGTGTTTATGACAAGGACCGGAAAGGCGAAGGAATGAACCAAGTGTTTATGACATGGACCGGAAGGACGAAGGAATGAACCAAGTGTTTATGACAAGGACCGGAAGGACGAAGGAATGATCCAAGTGTTTATGACAAGGACCGGAAAGGCGAAGGAATGAACCAAGTGTTTATGACAAGAAGAGGAAAGGCGAAGGAATGAACCAAGTGTTTATGACAAGAACAGGAAAGGCGAAGGAATGAACCAAGTGTTTATGACAAGGACCGGAAAGGCGAAGGAATGAACCAAGTGTTTATGACAAGAACAGGAAAGACGAAGGAATGAACCAAGTGTTTATGACAAGGACCGGAAAGGCGAAGGAATGAACCAAGTGTTTATGACAAGAACAGGAAAGGCGAAGGAATGAACCAAGTGTTTATGACAAGAACAGGAAAGACGAAGGAATGAACCAAGTGTTTATGACAAGGACCGGAAAGGCGAAGGAATGAACCAAGTGTTTATGACAAGGACCGGAAGGACGAAGGAATGAACCAAGTGTTTATGACAAGGACCGGAAGGACGAAGGAATGAACCAAGTGTTTATGACAAGGACCGGAAGGACGAAGGAATGAACCAAGTGTTTATGACATGGACCGGAAAGGCGAAGGAATGAACCAAGTGTTTATGACATGGACCGGAAGGACGAAGGAATGAACCAAGTGTTTATGACATGGACCGGAAGGACGAAGGAATGAACCAAGTGTTTATGACAAGAACCGGAAAGGCGAAGGAATGAACCAAGTGTTTATGACATGGACCGGAAGGACGAAGGAATGAACCAAGTGTTTATGACATGGACCGGAAGGACGAAGGAATGAACCAAGTGTTTATGACAAGGACCGGAAGGACGAAGGAATGAACCAAGTGTTTATGACATGGACCGGAAGGACGAAGGAATGAACCAAGTGTTTATGACAAGGACCGGAAAGGCGAAGGAATGAACCAAGTGTTTATGACATGGACCGGAAGGACGAAGGAATGAACCAAGTGTTTATGACAGGAACAGGAAAGGCGAAGGAATGAACCAAGTGTTTATGACAAGGACCGGAAAGGCGAAGGAATGAACCAAGTGTTTATGACATGGACCGGAAGGACGAAGGAATGAACCAAGTGTTTATGACAAGAACAGGAAAGGCGAAGGAATGAACCAAGTGTTTATGACAAGGACCGGAAAGGCGAAGGAATGAACCAAGTGTTTATGACATGGACCGGAAGGACGAAGGAATGAACCAAGTGTTTATGACAAGAACAGGAAAGACGAAGGAATGAACCAAGTGTTTATGACATGGACCGGAAGGACGAAGGAATGAACCAAGTGTTTATGACAAGAACAGGAAAGGCGAAGGAATGAACCAAGTGTTTATGACATGGACCGGAAGGACGAAGGAATGAACCAAGTGTTTATGACAAGGACCGGAAGGACGAAGGAATGAACCAAGTGTTTATGACATGGACCGGAAGGACGAAGGAATGAACCAAGTGTTTATGACAAGGACCGGAAAGGCGAAGGAATGAACCAAGTGTTTATGACATGGACCGGAAGGACGAAGGAATGAACCAAGTGTTTATGACAAGAACAGGAAAGGCGAAGGAATGAACCAAGTGTTTATGACAAGAACCGGAAAGGCGAAGGAATGAACCAAGTGTTTATGACAAGGACCGGAAGGACGAAGGAATGATCCAAGTGTTTATGACAAGAACAGGAAAGGCGGAGGAATGAACCAAGTGTTTATGACAAGAACAGGAAAGGCGAAGGAATGAACCAAGTGTTTATGACAAGGACCGGAAAGGCGAAGGAATGAACCAAGTGTTTATGACAAGAACCGGAAAGGCGAAGGAATGAACCAAGTGTTTATGACATGGACCGGAAGGACGAAGGAATGAACCAAGTGTTTATGACAAGGACCGGAAGGACGAAGGAATGAACCAAGTGTTTATGACAAGGACCGGAAAGGCGAAGGAATGAACCAAGTGTTTATGACATGGACCGGAAGGACGAAGGAATGAACCAAGTGTTTATGACAAGGACCGGAAGGACGAAGGAATGATCCAAGTGTTTATGACAAGGACCGGAAAGGCGAAGGAATGAACCAAGTGTTTATGACAAGAAGAGGAAAGGCGAAGGAATGAACCAAGTGTTTATGACAAGAACAGGAAAGGCGAAGGAATGAACCAAGTGTTTATGACAAGGACCGGAAAGGCGAAGGAATGAACCAAGTGTTTATGACAAGGACCGGAAAGGCGACGGAATGAACCAAGTGTTTATGACGAGAACAGGAAAGGCGAAGGAATGAACCAAGTGTTTATGACGAGAACAGGAAAGGCGAAGGAATGAACCAAGTGTTTATGACAAGGACCGGAAAGGCGACGGAATGAACCAAGTGTTTATGACGAGAACAGGAAAGGCGAAGGAATGAACCAAGTGTTTATGACGAGAACAGGAAAGGCGAAGGAATGAACCAAGTGTTTATGACAAGAACAGGAAAGGCGAAGGAATGAACCAAGTGTTTATGACAAGGACCGGAAAGGCGAAGGAATGAACCAAGTGTTTATGACAAGGACCGGAAAGGCGAAGGAATGAACCAAGTGTTTATGACAAGAACAGGAAAGACGAAGGAATGAACCAAGTGTTTATGACAAGAACAGGAAAGGCGAAGGAATGAACCAAGTGTTTATGACAAGAACAGGAAAGGCGAAGGAATGAACCAAGTGTTTATGACAAGAACAGGAAAGACGAAGGAATGAACCAAGTGTTTATGACAAGGACCGGAAAGGCGAAGGAATGAACCAAGTGTTTATGACAAGGACCGGAAAGGCGAAGGAATGAACCAAGTGTTTATGACAAGGACCGGAAAGGCGAAGGAATGAACCAAGTGTTTATGACAAGAACAGGAAAGGCGAAGGAATGAACCAAGTGTTTATGACAAGAACAGGAAAGACGAAGGAATGAACCAAGTGTTTATGACAAGGACCGGAAAGGCGAAGGAATGAACCAAGTGTTTATGACAAGGACCGGAAGGACGAAGGAATGAACCAAGTGTTTATGACAAGAACAGGAAAGGCGAAGGAATGAACCAAGTGTTTATGACTGCCACATTTACCGTACGGAGTTTTGGTGAGAACTGTAGACTTGTAGTAGATACATATCGGCAGTGCTGGAATGACACGTGGCTTATTCAGTAGAACAAATGCATAATATGAAGGTGATTTTTTCCTTCTGACAAGGACTAAGTAAGGATCATTGCGTAATGAAGAATAGCTGATTAATGAACAAGCTTGGTTTAAAGCAATTTCGCCAACACATTACTAGTTTCAGCTCGAAATTAAATAAATCATGAAAGTTTGTTTACGTATTTCATTGACAACTAAATTCTGTAATTATCTTCAGAAAACGAAGAAATATAAATGGCAGTACACACCACAGCCTATAACCATTAAAACATTCGAATGGCAATCCACAGGTTGCACGACGCCAATCTGAATAATTAATAAAACAGGATATTCATTTTGAATTACTTGTGCTTGTCGCTTAATTGGAACCGACTTTCGGAGACACAATACTCGCCATTGACAAACGTTCAGAGCAATACTTGACGTTATTGCTTAGATAAATATTTGATTCTGTATTTTTCAAGATCTTTCTTTATCATTTCCAAATATGAAATGCATCATTTATCAAAACATCCGTGGTGGGGTTCGTTTAAAGCGTTGAATTAACTTGATATTATATTTGGGCTCTGTTGAAAGCATAATTAAGTTACTTAGTCGTTCAATACACTTTTCGTAATATATCTTTTTTTATAAACAATTTGCAATGCTCGTTTATTTTCATTAGTTTGTTGAAAAGATAATTCCAATTCCTAGCACATGCAATTTTCATAATACAGTACAATTGTATAATACAGTACAATTTTATAATACAGTACAATTGTATAATACAGTACAATTTTATAATACAGTACATTTTCATAATACAGTACAATTGTATAATACAGTACAATTGTATAAGCTGTCTAATCTGTAACCCTGCATAAACCAGACTGTGTTAAATAAATAACTCTGCATAAACCAGGCCATGTTAAATAAATAACCCCGCATAAACCAGGGCATGTTAAATAAATAACCTTGAATAAACCAGGTCATGTTTAATGAATAACCCCGCATTAACAGGCCATCTTTAATAAATAACCATGCATAAACAGGCCATGTTTGATAAATTTATATCCATGCATAAACAGGCCATGTTTAATAAATAACCCCGCATAGACCAGGCCATGTTTAATAAATAACCCTGCATAAACCAGACCATGTTTAATAAGTATCCATGCATAAACCAGGCCATGTTTAATAAATAACCCCGCATAAACCAGGCCATGTTAAATAAATAACCCTGCATAAACCAGATCCTGTTTGATAAAAAAAACCTGCATAAACCAAGCCATGTTTAATAAATAACCCTGCATAAACCAGATCCTGTTTGATAAAAAAACTGCATAAACCAGGCCATGTTTAATAAATAACCCCGCATAAACCAGGCCATGTTTAATAAACAACCATGCATAAACCAGACCATGTTTAATAAGTATCCATGCATAAACAGGCCATGTTAAATAAACAACCCTGCATAAACCAGACCATGTTTAATAAATAACCCTGCATAAACCAGGCCATGTTTAATAAATAACCCCGCATAAACCAGGCCATGTTTAATAAATAACCCCGCATAAACCAGGCCATGTTTAATAAATAACCATGCATAAACCAGACCATGTTTAATAAGTATCCATGCATAAACAGGCCATGTTAAATAAACAACCCTGCATAAACCAGACCATGTTTAATAAATAACCCTGCATAAACCAGGCCATGTTTAATAAATAACCCTGCATAAACCAGGCCATGTTTAATAAATAACCCTGCATAAATCAGGCCATGTTTAATAAATAACTATACATAAACCAGGCCATCTTTAATAAATAACCCTACATAAACCAAGTCATGTTTAATAAATAACCCTACATAAACAAGACCATGTTTAATAAATAACCCCGAAAAAACCAGACCATGTTTAATAAACAGCCATGCATAAACCAGACCATGTTTAATAAATAACCCTACATAAACCAGACCATGTTAAATACATAACCATGCATAAACCAGGCCATGTTTAATAAATAACCCTGTATAAGCCAAGCCATGTTTAATAAATAACCCTGTATAAACCAGGCCATGTTTAATAAATAACCCCGCATAAACCAGGCCATGTTTAATAAATAACCCCGCATAAACCAGGCCATGTTAAATAAAAAAACCCTGCATAAACCAGGCCATGTTTAATAAATAACCCCGCACAAACCAGGCCATGTTAAATAAATAACCCCCGCATAAACAAGACCATGTTTAATAAATAACCCTGCATAAACCAGACCATGTTAAATAAATATAACCATGCATAAACCAGGCCATGTTTAATAAATAACCCCGCACAAACCAGGCCATGTTAAATAAATAACCCCCGCATAAACAAGACCATGTTTAATAAATAACCCTGCATAAACCAGACCATGTTAAATAAATATAACCATGCATAAACCAGCCCATGTATCACATGGTAATTTATATAAACCAAGTCCTCTGCAATAGTCCGCATAAGGCAGACCTTGTATCATATGTTAATTTATATAAACCATATCCTTGCATAATCCGTCAACCTGTATAATACATACCCCGGACAATATGACAATTTGTAAACCTGAATAACCCAGATCCTGTGTAAACTGGGTACCTGTTTAAACCGAACCCGTTTCATGAGTATTCTTGAGCAAAACATGATTCTGTATAATCCGATAGCCTTCATAAACCATAATACTTCTAATGATTATTTGCATGTTATAAATTCCACATAGACTTTTTAACGGAAAAAACATGTATGATATTGAAATCAATATAAAACAGACCCTGTAAAACCCGTTCACCTGTATAAACTGGGTCATAAATATTACAAATATCTGTATTAGCAAGACTTTGTATATATTCCAATAGGTTGTTTTAGAAAGACTATATACTTGAAATGCGTAATCTGATTTTTTTTTCAGTTTATTCCCATTGAAAATTATGAATGTAAAAAATGTGTTCAATTATTATCAAGAATGTGCTTAATTTACAGGAAGCGTCAGACAATTTTTAGTTTAAACATATTTTATTGCAAATAAATATTAATAAAAGAATTGGACACAAGATTTTCAAACTTATTAACGTCCTTTTCTTCAATTATATATAAATACTAACAATTAAACAATTAACGTCAGTCCATTATGACCTATTTAATCCGGAGATCTGTACAGACCGACAGCTCAATATCAAACTTAAAATCCGAGCATCGGTTTAAAAAGGCCCACTTACATTTTATCCTGAAAGATACAAATAGAGGATATTTGGGAATTGTTTAGAAATTCCATGATATCATCATAAAAAGATAAAGCTAGCAAGCAGGAAATGCAATGGATTGGAAATTTCATCATTTATACTGGCATTAAAGACCCAATATACGTAACTTTCGGCAAAACCTGTAGCGAAAATCAAGCTGAAAATAAGCTGAAAATCATATTTTAGATTTAGTTAAGATTAATTGATTTCAGAATTTCAAGATGAATTCTTCCGCGGTTACCGGTACAGCAGCAGTTGAAATTCGGTATTTGTAAACATGCGTCCATTTTGAACTGTCTTCTATATAATGTAACTTCGGCTTGTTGTTGAAGTGGCCACACCTGAATTATTTTCAGTTCTTTAGATTTTTTTGTCAAGAGTTTCTTGTTGGTTTCCGTTCAGGTTTACTTCGTTTGAGGCTTATTTTTGCATGGTAATCAACTGGATTTTTTTCAGATTTCAGATTATTGGGCCTTTAAAAGATAATTTGCAGGAAAATGAATTATTGTAGATTCGATAACAGGTAAATAAAAAAAACATCTAACCTGCAAGAAAATAAGAAGACACCAGAATTCAGGTAAAATCACTACGGAAAGACCAAATACATGGTTTTCTGTTACCACTATAGATTATCTGTAAGCCCCGGCACCCAATCTTGGCGGCCATTTTGTGACCAATTATACAAACTAAATGTCACAGCGGCCTATTAATCAAGATCTCGTTCACGTTGTCGCGTGCTACATTGGATGTGGTAATTGTTTGGGTTTCGCGTCAAGACAGCAATCAATCGGAACTAGATTGATTTATGGGACAAACTCTCGCCACTGCAGCGAGCTTTATTTTATCGTTCTGAAGCCAAGCTCCAGCGCTTTTTGTGTCGGAGAACACGTATGGTACATTTGTTCTACTCTTGTCATCGAATTGACATTTTTTTTAAAAATACTTCGTTACTATTTTTATACTTAATGAAGTACAAACAAGAATATTAGAGATATTTATGTCTAGAATGGTCTATTTGTGAACGTTTAAAAATTTTAATTACGATTCCCTGTTGCGTTTGCACTGCTTTTGTATTTAAGACGCAGATATGCATGCATGTATGAAGGACTGTATGCATTTCCACATTCTGTTAAATATGTTTCCAGTGTTCCAAATTACCTCCCCCCCCCCCCCCCCCCCAAATATGTTTCTAGTGATCCAAATTACCTCCCCCCCCCCCCCAAAAAAAAAAAGAAAACAAGAAAACAAAAACAAAAACAGGCCAACTTTTGTAATTGAAGTTTTAATAGATTCATATTTTTGAGATAGTGTGTCAGAAGAGAATAACAGTAGAATTGAATTGCATCTCGACATAAATTTTGAATGTGAACAATTAAGCTGGGAAAGCAGAAGTTGAAATTTGGAGATTTCAGAAAATTGGGCAGCTCGTTTTTACCTATATATCCATTGATCATGATTCGATGAACGAAATACAACAACGTCTTGAAATACAACAAATTGTTTTATTCCTTTTTTTGAATAGCAGGGACCTGGACACGTTTATATTGTGTCTCTTATTGTTAGATAATTCTCTCGTTAAGTGTGTGTGGGGGGGGGGGGGTGGGGGTGGGAGCGTAGTTCCATTAACAACGCAAAAAGCAATATAATATCAAATTTCTTTTAGCAAATGGGCAACATCTATTAGTTTATAGTTTAGACCGAACGTTTAAACAAAGGACAATGTATTTTCACACACACACATCATATTAGTTTATAAAACATTATGTCACTTACATGTTACACAAAACACTCCAATGGACTCAAAATTAGACCAGAATTGCTTCACAGTCAACGAAAAGTGTTCCCATTATTTTCTCCGGCAACCGATTGTGCTACGTTTCTAATATTAGAAACCGACAGCAGCTCCGCAGCGACGCTTTCGCCACCTCTGGATTGTCAGATCAATGCTATTTTATTGGGGTGTGTAATTGAATTCCGGTGAAGTTATTGACAACGTGAGAACAAACACTAGCGGGGAGGGGCTCGTTCTGTCGGGAGGAGCGATATGTAATACCCGATCATTCTAACAACAAATAGAATTACCGCCCTGCGAGAAAAACACGTGCACATTTGGTAAAAACCTCCATGCCTTGTTATCTTACATACTACGATAAATTCATATTTGACAAAAAAATATTCGAGGGGAAAAAAACAAAAAACATTGAACTTGCAACTTCTGTAGGCTTACTGTGACATGTTTTTTGTTTTTGTTTGTTTTGTTAAGTTTTTTTTTCCTTGACAAAAAATAGCAAAAAATTCCCAGATTAAGCTAAAATAATAAAATACATTGAATTTGCAATTTCTGTACAATCTGATGTGTTATTTCTTCTGTTCTTTATGTAATCAATTTTGATGCAAATATAATCAATTTGTCTTTCTATGGTTTTTTTCCTAGTGGTAATAATAATCCCTTTTTTGTGGTAAAAACAATGTGCTTAAAATATTCCAGATGAAGCTAAGCAAGCTTTGGGAGGATAGGTTCCAGACCGATTTATTCAGTGGTAAGGAAAACGTAATGGATGAAGCAGAGTCGTTCTATAAATTACATTATTGGGTTCGTTTATAGAAAAAAGACTGTTTGTGGGAGAAATCTAGAGAACAGAATCCATTGAATGACAACAGGAGTATTTAGAGTTTCGACAAATACAATTATAGATTCGGACAGGCCTGCAACCATTGGAGGTGTTGGGATGGCCAAATAATTAAAGACAAAAAGGCGAGAAATACCATGACGGGTTGTCGTTTTGGCCACAGCTAACAAGATTAGGAGAGGTTTATGTTCAACGACGGCCAGAATTACCGGGAAAGATGCGTCCAGGCACGGACAAAGCCGTGTTTCTATTAACAACAAAGATTAAGTCTTCGTCTGGCATGAAAGCAAGCAGAGGTTCAAACAGAAATCTTCACAGCCAAATGAAACGCAAGCAACCTACATTGTACCAAGACAAGCTGCGAGACAGCGTGACAGAACTGAAAGTAGACAAAACAAATGGAAAAGTACCACACAGGCCATGCAGTCACCAAAATTAATTGAAAACAACAATACAGATCAGTCAGAAACCAAATACAAGAAAGCACCATGTAAATTAGGCAAACACCAAACTATTGTAAACCAACTTATTTTCACGGCGACTCATATTATACAACTTATTGATTTAAACTAATTTTGTTGTAATTTATATACAATGGGAGTTGGGCACAAGTTTAACAACTTATGTTAAGCCCTTTCCCCACAAAGTATTGGTACAATATTTTAAGATGGCAAATGATATAATACAGTATATATTAACAATGACTTAACATACACACAGACAGACAGACAGAGGGGGGGGGGGGAGGGGGAAAGGAAGACAGGAAAAGGAGAGAGAGGGGGGATAAATCATAATACTATTGACACTCAAGTCAGTACAGAGCTATGGTTAAATAACAAAAATGACTCTCATAACAAATTTGGCTTAATATAAACGCCAGTGAATCCCGGACCATGTGCTCCCTCTTTCTCCATGTAAACGGAACTAGTGTTAGCCTATTCACTGTTCTATACTTGCTGCTGTTCTAATGTTTATCACATCCCGTGCGTTGTAGCTTTCTCCTGGACATTCACTTCCTTCTGGTATTTCCTTCTCCACTAGTCCGCTTGCACAGAAAAAGACAGAGCACATGGCCTAATTATGTGTATGTCTTATTATAATTATATGTATTAATAAATAGATATAATATCATTTATTTTACAAGTATTCATCAATATTAGAGAGTCAGATTAAAAGGAGAAGACGCGAGAGGTAAAGATGGTGAATATGAACGAGTGCTTATAAATGTACTCAAAATCGTTTAGTATCTAATATAAATGCTGCGTATGTTTAGCTTTTAGGGCGTTTTCTTCATAGGACAATTCATAATTACCGTATTATACAACTATTTCGCGGCGATTTAATTTCGCGATAAATACGGTAACAAATTCTATGTACAGTACAATGCAGCATCCCTTCAGCTGATATACCTCTGATTGAAACTTTATTTCGCGGCGATCAATTTTCACGAATTTTCATCTTCCGCGAAATACGCAAAAATTAATCGCAGGCGAAAATAAGTTGGTTTACAGTATGTTGCAAGTTTAATAAACTCGTTTAATGAATTGAATATTACATTAATTGAATATTAGCGTAAGATTATCTATGCTGTATCATTATCAGATAATGGTATTAAAGGCCCATTACACGTAACTTCAGGAACGTTTTTGTGATCCTGGAAAATTCTGGGGAAAAATCCAGTTGATAACCATGCAAAAATAAGCCTAAGGCGAAGTAAACCTGATCAGTAACTAACAAGAACTCTTGACAGAAAAATCCAAAGCATTGAAAAAAGTTCAGGTGGGGCCCACTGAAAAAAGTTCAGGTGGGGCCCACTTCAACAACAAGCCGAAGTTAGAAGACGTTAGTTCAAAATGGACGCGTGTTTTCAAATACCGCGTTTCAACTGCTGCTATACCAGTAACCGCGTACGAATTCATCTTGGATATTGCTGATATCAGCTAATCTGAACTAAATCTATAAATTAGGCTTGATTTTCGATTCAAGTTTTGCCAAAAGTTACGTATATTGGGCATGTAAGTCAGAACCATTAGGTAGTATACTGTCGGTATTTCTTAAGGATTTAGAGTATATCTTGTTGATTTCATGGACTTATGAATGCAAATGAGTCTTGTGCAAATGAAGTGAACAGTGTTTCAGGTACATCATGTACCAATTGCACGAGGCTCAGCTGCTTTCATCACTCTATTATGAAGCAACCTGTATTTCACTATCTGTAAATATTAGATATTAGATAATATGTCCGAATTATTAAAAAATGTAAATTATTTGATAGTTTTCCCACGATTATATACATAAATATAACTTATTAGTCCTTATGACAGTATGGTCTGTTCGACATTACATATCTATCATTATATAATTATCCATACACTGTATACAATGTTCACTAGAATCCACAAATTAACCTTCCCATGGAAATCATTTGAATAAATATATTACATGTAATCCGTTAACACGTGCAGACATTATGTGCGACAGGAGAGGTCAAAACATTTGGCATCAAGCCAACTTACTTCATATTTTGATTGCTATAATTGTTTGTACTTTCATCCCACTATAGAAAGATGTCGAGCATTAAGGGCAATACAAGCTATTTGTGACACTTGCCAAACTCAAAATAAATCCACCTACCATTTATCTATGACTCGTTATAACTGTAAGACATAAAGTGGGACTCCTAAAAAGTTGCTGCAGAAATGTTACTATGTTTATTTTGGCAAGGTTTAATAATCTCGTCGTTCGTTCCTTTTTTGTCCCCTTTTTTTGCATTACTATGATGCTCCACCATCTAGTTAGTGCTGTCTATCATATTCATATGCCGTCATAAAATACCTATGTCATAGTGTTGATATTCAATCAATGACTGTTTTAGCAAATGCTGTTATGGTCCTACATGTATATTAACACACCTTGCCTTTGATTACAACTTACTTTATCAGCCGGGTTTGATGTAACATTAATAGCAATAGAAAGGATTTATCAAGTTTGTCATCAATCAAGCATTGTGTTATAGGACCGTAACCACATTTGCTAAAATGTTCATTACTCATATTTACATTTTGATAGAACTATTGAGCTTTATTTAGTTATTTCGAACCGATTTTGAACAGCAAATCAAATGCAGACCACAATGAAATTGATGACGTCAGAATAGAGATCGATGAAGTCACAATAGAGATTGATAACGTTACAATAGAGATTAATGAAATCACAATAGAGATTGATGAAGTCACAATAGAGATTAATGAAGTCACAATAGAGATTAATGAAGTCACAATAGAGATTGATGATGTCACAATATCAAATGTTGTTATAGTCTGAGGCACTGGGTGTTATAGGCGTATGGTGGCAACTGCATTGGGTCAATGGGAAAATGCGGAGCAAATGTAAATATACTTTAGTGACAGCATTTGTCTTCCCAATGCATTGCAGTTAAAGCAAATGTAAAACATTTATTGTTTGAACTTTAACCATTATAGTGCTAGGTTTTTTTCCAGACTTAAAGTATTTTTTATGAGATTCCGGTGATAAAAGTACAAAGAGAAAATCGAACCCGACCTGCTTTCCCAGATTGAAATACTTTGGAACTAATTTGGTTTTTGCTTATCTTTCTATTGGCTTAATCTATTTGTGGCAAGCTTCCTTACAAAAAGCGGGGTCTCAGGGGCATGAATATACTCCGAATGTCAATCCATATCTTATTGTATAGCTAACACCCGATCTTTGGACAAAACTTTCTATACGGTTCTGATCTTCAAACAAGAAATCATTTCTGACAATGTCTTTAAATATATCACAACTCTAACAGGTTCTGATTTCAACTCTAATCATTTTCCGCACTTATCTCCGCCTTTTCTTCTGAGTGAGTGAGTGGGTGAGTGCAAGCTGTATTTGTGTATTATATATATATTGAATTGCTATATTACCTGTAGAGGAGAGCATTCCGTAACTCCTGGACTGTCCCCTAAATATATTTATATAGTAATTAGACCATAAATAGATTACCTGCTATCCTATTTTCAACCTGCTGAGTACCATACAGGCTGACCAAAAGTGTACAGGAAGTACAAATTGCAAGAAGAAATTCGACTCGAATCTTCCAAGATGCAGGAGAGGTGTCGATGTTCATAAAAGAGGTCTTAATGATTTTTCAAAAAAAAAAACATTTTCAAAGTTCAAATCTCCCGAACAAAATGTGAAGATCATTTCAATGTTTCTGGAGGAGAGAGTGTTTGTTTGCCTGGTGTGATGATGATATCGTTTGACAGAAGGCATTTTCGCCAAGGGCTTTTTGGGTAGGATTATCTGCATCACCATGACAACCGCAGCTTAGGCAAATCAATATATAAGTCATGGGTAACAGTGGATTGTCAGAATAGATATATAAAATGTGAATTAAAAGACACCACTCACCAGTGTCATCCCAGGGGATGAGGTATATCGTATTAACCTCTAGCTCTTGATGGTTAGGATGAAGTAAAAAAACATTAATGGCGGGCATCGTCGTTCATTGGAAAGCCAAACCGTCAACCTATATGGCTAAATCTCTCACTTCCAATGTCATTTTGACAGCTAAAGTACCTGAGATTTTTACACGTGATGGATTGTTAATGCTCGTTTCGGCACTTTAATTTAGACCATAACAACGCCATAGATTGCCAAGGTTACGACCAAAGATATATTGCCAAGGAAACCGCTGTCAATGTGTCATATATCTTACAGAATAAAACTTCTGTAAACATATAAATGAAGGAATAATATTTCTTTCTCCTCATTTCCTAACGATAAGTGGCCTACAGAAAGATTCAGGAGTTCATGTCAAACAGGTATAAATAAAAACCAATTGTCATTCACTTCCTTCCGTTCCTTGAGTATTTCCTTATTTCCAAACATTTCCACAGTGCCTTCCCTGTTGTCATATAAGGAATTGTCACATTTTTTGTGAGTTATACGGTACTGTATATATACAGAGAAAAAAATATGTGCACTTTGCATAAATCCGCAAAGAGGCTTATGCAAAAAAAGTGTACACATTTTTTCGCTATAAACCGTATAATGTAAAATCCACACACAAAATCGTGGTTATTCGTTATGGTTTCATTTCTAAAGACAGATAACACATTTACAGTTCATATTCAATGATTTTGCAACAATAATGACAAACTTAAGATGGTTTTGCACCAAACACATCAATGTGCAGTAATTTCATCTCCAAACATCTTCAACCAGTCAGAAGTTTGATTGCAAAATAGTGGTCTATGACGTCATCAGTTTTTGTGTTGTCTGAGTTTTTAGGTTATACATATATAAAAACTGAAAATTTAGCATTTGGGAAACAGGAAAAAAAATATTCATGAATATAATTATAATTTATAAAGCAAAGTCATGGGTTTTTTTTTTCTTCAAATCTCAAATCACATTTTGACGATGTGCTTTCTACATTCCTTATTCTGATTATTTGGATCTGTTTGCCACATGATTGCTTAAAATAATTTGCTTTCGTTCAAGTTTTTGTAAACAAACGTTTCTGTGGACTACAAACAAAGTTGTATACAGTAGTTGCTGGTCTGGTTATATAACAGGAGACTGAGAATGTGTGTGATTCGTCACAGTCATGATGTGACGTATCACACGAGTTTACTTGCTTCCGTTGTCCACTGTTTTCCCATTCGGACTCCATTTACAAACGATTTTGAAAGCATACAAAGTGTCCATTCAGAATCAAACATTACTGTTACTATTTCATTGTCTCACCGGCTATTACCATATATGGAAGTCACAGGAATGGAAGTATTTTACATCCGACGAAGAATCGTATGCGTCAGAAAATCAATTGTTCAGAGTTTCCTCTTAGGAGTGCCAAACTGATAAACGATAAGAGTTTCAACGTTTATTTGACAAACTAAAACCAAGACATCTCGTCTTAGAGATATATTTTCAAATGTCGATACAGAACCATAAGTAATTATAACTTCCCACACAGTTTTAGATGGTGCTGCTATAAACGAGATATATTCCTAGTTTGGTTAACACTTTTGAAAAAAACAAGTTTCCTTATCGTACCAAGTGAGTGATGTGCGTGTTATCTTTCGCAGTGCGTGCTTTACCCTTACTAATGAGACGTTATCTATAAACACCTTTCTAATGGTTCTTCAAAGTCACATGGATAATTTGTTGCTCAACATCAATTTATCCTTACTTGTTCTTTGTTGTAACATGTTCAACATCATCAACATTTCTATCTGATGTAATATGCATTAAACACAGGGGACAAAACTGATTTCTTGTGAAAGGGATTCTTTGCAGTATGACAAAGTGTCTCGGTGACGTAGACATTATCAGATTTTACCCCTTGATATTATAAGATAAATGAATCTCGTTAGATGAGACCTGTTTTAAAAACTGTAACAAGGATTTTCAAACAAAGTTTTTGAGAGATGAGAAGGAAATTTATTTTTGTTCTGTAAATGTTTCATTTTTATCGATGTTTACAAATGGAAACAATCCGTTTTACAAAATGCTTTTCAATCTGTTTCACTAACCGAATATATACATGTATTATGTAAAATGTCAGAGTGATATTTGTTTTATAAATTTTGACAGGAAATGCCGGAATGTCGACGTTGAACTATTACGTAATAGGGCCCTGGCTTCGTCTTTGTTCTTTTGTACTCGCTCTCTCGGATTCTCTCGAGAGCACGCGCTCGCTGGCTGCTGTCCGATAACGTCACGTTGTATGATACACGGTCCTCCGTTTCCCCACCCAGCGGCACTTTCATCTGCCGACGGCCCCTCCCCCGGGACAGCGAGATAACACCATTGTCAGACGCGCGTGTCAGATGCTGGGTTAGATGGAGAACTGTCTGTTTTACGAGGGTAGTGTTTTGTATTGTTAGTTTCTCGTATCTCCGAAAGGCGGTTGTCATAGTGACGTTTTTTGAACGACATCTGTTCGCCAATCAAATGTCTTGTAAGATAGGGAGAATTGCTTTGCCGTGATATTTATATATATATCACTTAAACCCTGATAAGTATGATATATATATATACATACATTTATATTATCTTTTTTTCTTTCGACGAAACTGGAAAACAGAGATTCGCTTCGTATGCAGAAAATACGAAATCCCATATCTGAAAGCTGTGATGCAAGAATACTAGGCATCGAGTAGAAAAACAATTTATGTATATCTAGATATGACTTGACATCTGAGAAAATCCTTACATGGCATTTGCATAAACATGTTTTCAATATCTTTGAAAAACGTTGCGTCACTGTCAAACTGAAGATGGAAATTAGGCCTGATATTGTTTTCTGTAGCGAGTAATAACCAAACAGCGCTAAGTCTGTATTATGAAATCGTGAATATTATTGATATCAGTACAGGCGTGAGATAAAGACCGGGAAAGTTTCTGACAATACAGATCAATAATAGAACAAAACGCATTTCTGAAGATTCTTTTCCTTTAATCCTAGCTCCTCTCCACGATTCTTCAGTTCCTGAATAGAAGTCATGATGAAACAAAAGTACAATGAACAACTTACCACTCTCCAATGATGAAATAGCAAAGCAACCAATGATCTAATAATCAATATCTGAAATAAAAGTCTAACTAGGAAATAGTAAAAGCACACTTACCTTGAAAACAGCAGTCTTCATACCGTCTACGACTTCCTAGTAACTACCCTATTTATATACAGCTGAAAGAAAACTAAAAGTTCTCTCACAGATTCTCTCTCAGAGTATACAACACAAATCCTCACACAACTGCAAACACAATCATCCCACCGCTGCCACCAAAATTGTAAACGTATGCCGAACTATATTTGCAATTGATGACAAAAGAGGATCTACAATATATACATTTATTTACAATATACAATATGTATAAAGGCATACTCTTTCACACTCGCTAATACCTCTCACACAATCCTATTTGAGTAATATATATATTATATTAATATATATACGAGATATCTATATATACTAGTAACTAACTACCCCTACAAATAGATAAATATATAATCTACAGTCTTTGTAGCTTCCAAAACACAAGTCACAAAGTTCCTCTACACCACTTCCTGTCCTTCTCTGTCAAACGTGATTTGTCAAAATTCAGTCGTTGAACACTCGCTGAACACTCGGAATTCCTCCTGGTCAACTGCCAGATGACATAGGTATAGCTGAACTGTATTTCAGCTGCTGAAGTCTCAGTTGCTATATCGGAGTTCACTTCCGCTCATCACTACCGGGCCTCCATACCACAGTATGTAAAATCATCCTCCCGGTCTCCAAAATAGAGAAATATGTCTCTATAATAAGGGATAACACATATAACGATCCCTCTCTGTATATCACATACAGTACACTGCTGTCTCAGTGCATCATTAGGTGGAACATGGAACTCTACACCGTCGGCCATATGAAACTGCACACCGTCGGCCATTACGGGTTTCCATACTTTTGCCCTTGGACAAACTGACGGGTCTCTCTATATGGAATTAGCTACAAAATATAAATAACACTTATAACTACACAATTCTACACTACATAATACATATCTCTCTTTATATTTACATTAGAATATATTAAATATATAACATACATCCTGTAACATTCGTAAACACACTCCGTCGCTCACTCATCCATACTCAATCGTATACATTAATTACATCGATTACATTGATATATTGTTACACCTTTATACTATTACAGTTAATATATATCTATATATAATAACCAACAGATACCTATTTCAATAGTAATCACACACCACAGACTGCGTTCGCCCTCACTACGCACCGTACATTTTCTCACCTGTTTACTATTTAAGAAATACCGTTTATTACACGGTCAAACATACACAGAATCAACAATCTTACTGACAAGATACACACAGATCTATCGATGATTATAAAATAGCTTACCGTGAGCTGTATTTCACGCTATTCCCGAATACTCCACAATAATCGAAGCGGTATATAAACAATGGGTCACGCCATTACACCTGTCTTTCACACCTGTATATACAACTCTGCGCGTGCCCAGGTAAACCAAAGTTGGCGCGCTTTTTGTTACCCGCGAAATACGAAATACCTCATACTTACCTTTTTTATTGCACTTTCACTCATACTTACCATAGACTATAACTAGCCTAGATGTCGATATGTGACACACGTCCCCATTTAGAAGAATATAATTAGGAACAAATTCTATTCTTAAAATACACATTAGACATTTATTCATCACAATGAATATCCTGGAATACATCGTGGAAATAATTCCGCAAATCTGCATATCTACATTCTGCTCAGGCAATCTGCGCCCACATTGTCCTTGCCTCTGATTGCACGAATCGTGAACCGATATGGCTGTATCTGCAATGCCCATCGCATTAGTCTAGCGTTGGTGCCCTTCATCTTGTTCAGATAGATCAACGGCTGATGATCGGTTTCTAGGATGAACTGCCTTCCATAAAGGTACTTCTGGAATTTGTTGATTCCCCATACAACAGCCAAACATTCCTTTTCGACCACAGCGTAAGATCTCTCACCATCTTTCAGCTTTCGGCTTGCATAGGCTACGGGAAACAGATTGTCATCATCTTCCTGCAGCAGAACGGCACCAATACCATAGTCTGATGCATCAGTCTGTAGTACAAACTCCTTCTCAATATCAGGTAGTTTCAGTATTGGACTGGATGATAACATCTTCTTCAAAGTTTGAAAAGCTCTTTCTTGGGGTTCCAACCACTTTACCTGATGAGGTTGTCCTTTCCTAGTGAGATCAGTTAATGGAACTGATACTGAAGCGAAATCCGGTATGAACTTCCTGTAGAAGCCTGCCATTCCCATGAATGATCGCACCTGCTTTTTCGTCTCCGGTGTTTTAACATCAAGAATAGCTTTGACCTTTTCAGGATTGGGTGCAAGACGCTGGTCACCCACTATATGACCAAGACATTCCAGACTTCCATATCCTATTGCACACTTCGTAGGCCTGGCTGTCAAACCTGCGCTTCGTAGTCTCTGGAAAAGCGTCTTCAAAATGAACAACTGTTCTTCCCATGTCCTAGTATACACCAGAATATCATCTATGAAGCTCTCGATCCCAGTCATGTCTTTCAGAAGTTTCCTCATGATGCGACAAAACGTTGCCGGCGCATTTACAAGTCCAAAAGGCATCACGGAAAATTCAAACAATCCTATAGGAGTCGAAAATGCTGTCTTCTGTTGAGCTGTCTTTGCCATGGGCACTTGCCAGTAGCCTTTACTCAAATCAAGTCGAGAAAAGTATCGATGTCCTGACAGGCGTGCAAAAATCTCATCCGCATTCGGCATTGGCTCTGCATCGAAGATGGTAACTCGATTCAGCTGGCGATAGTCGATACAAAACCGGTTACTGCCGTCTTTCTTCTTGACTATCACAACTGGAGCAGAGTAAGGTGACTCGGACGGCTTAATCACACCCATCTTCAACATTTTCCCAACCTCATCTTGGATTGTTGTCTTCATACTGTAGGGTATAGAATGACTTTTAGCCCTGACTGGTTCATCTGTCAAAGTGGTGATGTCGTGTTCCCCAAGGTTAGTTTTCCCAGGTACATCTGTAAGGACGTCTTCAAACTCTTCTAACATTTCCTTGACATCTCTCTTCTGTTCCACACTTAGTAGTTCTGATACCAGTACATCTGCAATAGTTTCAGTTCTTGTTGGTCCTGGTGATGTTACAATCGCATCTTCGAGGGTATCTCCATTCTCACTGTTGTCCTCCTCTTCAATAACTGCAGCACAAGTAACTGAAAGAACACCTGGATCATTCCTGACAGCACAGTTTACAGCTCTGTCCACATATAGTCGCAGTAGATTTGCGTGGTAGGTTTTAGACTTACCGTTGACTAGAACCTTGTAGTCCATTGTCCCCTTTCTCTCTTCGATAACATATGGTCCTTTCCATTGCATCAACAACTTGTTCTTCTTCGTTGGCAAAAGCACTAGCACCTTTTCTCCAGGATTCATCTTTCTGTCTTTCGCTTTCCTGTTGTAATACATCGCTTGACGAGTTCTGGCTGATTTCAATTGCTGCTGAGCTATCTTGCAAGTCTCTTCCAAACGCTCCTTGAGATCAATAACATACTGATATGTAGTCTTGGTATCAGGATCTGGAATATCCTTAGTCAACAGTTCTCTGAGAATCATCATAGGGCCTCTAACCTTTCTTCCATATAACAACTCAAACGGAGAAAATCCAAGACTCTCCTGTGTCACTTCACGGTAAGCAAACAACAAAGCGTTGATATACTTGTCCCAGTCACGAGGTCTTTCCGAACACATCCTACGGAGCATTTGCTTGAGAGTACCATTAAAACGCTCGACAAGTCCATTGCACATCGGATGGTACGGCGTTGTAGTTAGCTGACGAATAGACAACAAACGGCTAACTTCTCGCATCAACTCAGAGGTGAATTGTGAACCTTGATCTGTCAGCACTTCTTGAGGAATTCCAACCCGACTGTAGACGTCAACTAAAGCCTCTGCAACCCGCTCGGTCTCAATGCTCTTCAACGGAACTGCTTCTGGATATCTCGTTGCATAATCGACGATGGTGAGTATGTAACGATTCCCTCTTTCTGTGACAGGATCCAATGGTCCAACTATGTCAATAGCTACACGATGAAAAGGAGTGTCAATCAAAGGCATTGATCCTACTGGTACTTTCCCAACTTTTCCCTTCGGAAATGTTCTCTGGCATGTGTCACAGGATCGGCAATATCTCGTCACATCGGTCGTCATTCCCGGCCAGAAAAACTCTGAAGTTATCCTCTCCAATGTTCTCTTTGCTCCCATATGGCCAGCCATCATAGACTCATGTGCTAACTGAAGAACGGTCGGTCTGTATCCCGTCGGAACAACAAGTTGCTTGAACAACTGTCCATTGGCACATGAAGGGCTCTTGAACTCTCTGAACAATAATCCACGAGAAACATAGAACTTGGACTGCCCTCCATCAGAACGATCCTTTGTGTTTCCAGTCTTCGCCAATTCCCACAATGTCTTCAAGCTATCGTCTCCTTCTTGAGCACTCTTGATATCTGTTGGCGATCCGATATCCTTCACTTTTGGCACCTTAAGTGGACGATAAGGCTTTTCCTCTTTCCGCTTCTGTGCTCTGGTCTGGACTGCATGCGCGTCTAACACTTCGTCTCGTTTCCATGCGTTGTCAGGGTCGTATGGCTTCCTAACTCCCTTCAAGTTACCTAGTATCAAATCGTACACTGGAGCATCCATACACCAAGCACGAACTTTACCCTTGAAGTAAGGCGTATCAACAACCGGGTAAGCAATGGGAACAACAAGTTTCTGTCCGTTGGCTAACACACATGTCTCCATTTCGTCAGTTCGATCCTCGTCTCTTACTAGGCATGACTTGACAATAGAACGCTCACAACCAGAATCCCTCAAAACTGACACCTGATGAGTTCCAACAAATCCCTGCACAATAGGCATTTCCGTCGGTTCACTACTTGAAGCGATCACACACTTGTCTTCCGTCTCAGCAATCTTTGATTCGTCACTTACCTTAGTTTCTATAGACCTCTTCTCTCTTCTTTTCCTTTTCGATGACACACAGCTAGCCTGATTCTTCTTGTTGGTTTTCTGTGGACACCTAAACGCAAGATGGTCAGTTTTCTGGCATATGAAGCAATGTTTCACAAACCCTGTATTACTTGGCTTGTCCTTCGATCCCATCTCAACTGAACTTTTACTGGAGTTACTATTACTGGCGTGTCCCTGCTGTTGTAGCCCACTGGATGATGTCTTGTGTCCTCCATACCTTGGTCTTGCTAAACTAGATGCATCACCCCTTGCTTCAGCGTACTGGTCAGCAAGTTTGGACATCTCTCCAATAGACTTTGGGATTCTCTCCTTCAGAAATAGGGTAAGGTCATTTCCACAAGCACGAAGAAATTGATCCCGAATCATCAAGTCCTTCAGTCCATCGAAGGTTTTCTCAGTACTCGCCATCTCTAGCCATCTCTGGAAATAACTCTCCAATCTAACTGCGAATTGGCTAAAGGTTTCACCCTTTTCTGGTCGTCCATCTAAGAACCGCTTCCGAAAACCTTGCTCAGTCATCTCAAACCTCTTCAGTAGAGCACTCTTCAGTACATCGTAATCCATACTCTGGTCCAAAGGAAGTCTTGAAAATACATCTAACGCTCTTCCTTTCAGAAGTACACTAAGGTTGGTTGCCCACTCTCTGTTCCTGTCCCAACCTTGTGTCGTAGCATATCGCTCGTATCTCTGCAAGTACGAATCAATATTGTCCTTACCTTCATCAAAATGTGGAAGTTTTGGTCCCTTAATCATATGTGTCTGATGAGAAATAGCTTGTGGTGATTCAGTTCCCTGGATGCTCTTCATTTTGAGAAGTTCCATCTGTCGCTCATGCTCTCGTATGGATCTGGCTTCTCTTTCCTTCTCTAAATCTGCCTGCATCCTCAACATGTTCATCTCATGTTCCATTTCACCTTGGGCCTTCACTAAGTCTCTTTGCTTCTCTCTCTCATCACGTTCTCTAGCTTGCTCATTTAGAATATAATCCTGAAGATTCTTTTCCTTTAATCCTAGCTCCTCTCCACGATTCTTCAGTTCCTGAATAGAAGTCATGATGAAACAAAAGTACAATGAACAACTTACCACTCTCCAATGATGAAATAGCAAAGCAACCAATGATCTAATAATCAATATCTGAAATAAAAGTCTAACTAGGAAATAGTAAAAGCACACTTACCTTGAAAACAGCAGTCTTCATACCGTCTACGACTTCCTAGTAACTACCCTATTTATATACAGCTGAAAGAAAACTAAAAGTTCTCTCACAGATTCTCTCTCAGAGTATACAACACAAATCCTCACACAACTGCAAACACAATCATCCCACCGCTGCCACCAAAATTGTAAACGTATGCCGAACTATATTTGCAATTGATGACAAAAGAGGATCTACAATATATACATTTATTTACAATATACAATATGTATAAAGGCATACTCTTTCACACTCGCTAATACCTCTCACACAATCCTATTTGAGTAATATATATATTATATTAATATATATACGAGATATCTATATATACTAGTAACTAACTACCCCTACAAATAGATAAATATATAATCTACAGTCTTTGTAGCTTCCAAAACACAAGTCACAAAGTTCCTCTACACCACTTCCTGTCCTTCTCTGTCAAACGTGATTTGTCAAAATTCAGTCGTTGAACACTCGCTGAACACTCGGAATTCCTCCTGGTCAACTGCCAGATGACATAGGTATAGCTGAACTGTATTTCAGCTGCTGAAGTCTCAGTTGCTATATCGGAGTTCACTTCCGCTCATCACTACCGGGCCTCCATACCACAGTATGTAAAATCATCCTCCCGGTCTCCAAAATAGAGAAATATGTCTCTATAATAAGGGATAACACATATAACGATCCCTCTCTGTATATCACATACAGTACACTGCTGTCTCAGTGCATCATTAGGTGGAACATGGAACTCTACACCGTCGGCCATATGAAACTGCACACCGTCGGCCATTACGGGTTTCCATACTTTTGCCCTTGGACAAACTGACGGGTCTCTCTATATGGAATTAGCTACAAAATATAAATAACACTTATAACTACACAATTCTACACTACATAATACATATCTCTCTTTATATTTACATTAGAATATATTAAATATATAACATACATCCTGTAACATTCGTAAACACACTCCGTCGCTCACTCATCCATACTCAATCGTATACATTAATTACATCGATTACATTGATATATTGTTACACCTTTATACTATTACAGTTAATATATATCTATATATAATAACCAACAGATACCTATTTCAATAGTAATCACACACCACAGACTGCGTTCGCCCTCACTACGCACCGTACATTTTCTCACCTGTTTACTATTTAAGAAATACCGTTTATTACACGGTCAAACATACACAGAATCAACAATCTTACTGACAAGATACACACAGATCTATCGATGATTATAAAATAGCTTACCGTGAGCTGTATTTCACGCTATTCCCGAATACTCCACAATAATCGAAGCGGTATATAAACAATGGGTCACGCCATTACACCTGTCTTTCACACCTGTATATACAACTCTGCGCGTGCCCAGGTAAACCAAAGTTGGCGCGCTTTTTGTTACCCGCGAAATACGAAATACCTCATACTTACCTTTTTTATTGCACTTTCACTCATACTTACCATAGACTATAACTAGCCTAGATGTCGATATGTGACAATTATGAAATCGTGAATATTATTGATATCAGTACAGGCGTGAGATAAAGACCGGGAAAGTTTCTGACAATACAGATCAATAATAGAACAAAACGCATTTCTAAGGTAACATCGCTGACTAGAATTGGTGTAATGCTGCAAACCTTTCCTTATCTGTGAGCATTTATTTCCGGGGTTGCACGTCAACGCTTCCCTATTATTTAGCATTTGCAAGCTTATAACTGAGATATATACACATAAAATGACATACTATTAATACCATATTACGAATATTTAAAATCTGTCGGATAAATACGAATATATAGAGGTAACACAACGAGTGGTTGTTGGATATGGAATTTATTTCACTCGAGTTAATCATTTTTTTATAGTAACAAAAAACACGAGCTTTAGCGATTGTCTTTTGTAACTTTTAAAAAATAATTAACGAGAGTTAAATAAATTCCATGATATCCAATAACCACGAGTCGTGTGACCTGTTTCTACCACAATAATATTAAGTCGCTGTGGCAGTGTTGTTTTCTGTGCACCGCGGAATATTTGCGCGAAAACACATCATCTCGCACATATTCCCGCCAAATTGTGACGACGTCAACAATCAGCACGTTGCATTCAACCACGTGATTTCCGGTCAAAGTTCAACTTCTCAACCAATAAAATGTCCGGAAGGTCATATTTCACGAGTGGTATATTTATCCAACAGTCAGCGCGTTTATACAATGGTCTGAGAGTGAAATAACAAGGGGTATTGTGGTAGAAATAGAGGTTTCACAACGAGTGGCTGTTGGATATGGAATTTATTTCACTCGAGTTAATTATTCTTTAAAAGTTACAAAAGACACGAGCTTTAGCGAGTGTCTTTTGTAACTTTTAAAAAATAATCAACGAGAGTGAAATAAATTCCATATCCAATAACCACGAGTCGTGTGACCTGTTTCTACCACAATGATATTTAGTCGGCAGTTGCAGTGTTGTTTTCTTGGGTGAATCGCGGATTTGCAGGAAATCACATCATCTCGAATACATTCCCGCCAAGTTGTGACGACGTCAACAATCGATGACGTCGTCAACAATCCCCATTTCCGGTCAATGTTCAACTTCTCAACCAATCAAAAGTCCGGAAGGTCATATTCCACTAGTGGTATATAACACATATTTATCCAACAGTCAGCACGTTTATACATTGGTATGAGAGTGGAATAACACAGGGTATTGTGGTAGAAAAAAGGATTAGCATCAACATGAAGAATGAATCTATAGGATAAGGAATTTGGTTCGTGTTTTGCGAATCATAGAACTTAAAAATCAAGATCGCCGTTTCGGAGTCAACAAATAGTGAGTACACTTTAAACTTTACTATAGTAAGTTAACTATGAAATGCTGTACAAATGATATATCGGCAAAGTATGGCCAGTTGATCGCTAATAGTTAGTTCTAAAATCTTAGTTTATTCGTTGGTTATCTTCTGCGACATCTTGTTATCTGCTTCTTCTAAAGCCTTTCTAATACAGTGTTAACCAACGAGATCACGGCCCATATTCAGAAAACCGTTCTGATCCTCAAGCATGGATTCTGTGCTTAAATCAAGTCTTTAGTCACCTACCGGCGACCGGAAATGTGGTATACAGATACATCATGGGGATTTCAAGGTCAAGTTCTGATTGAATGATTTGTTACGGTTGAATGATTTTTTTAACAGAATTACGACCGTTGGACTTGGAAAATGTCTGATAAGTAAGTTTCTGTTCATTATCTCTGCAACGTGTGCACATATAGAACTGAATATTTTAGTATACAGATACATCATGGCGATATCTAGGTCAAGTTCTAATATGGTTACGTTAATGACCTTTTACAGAGTTACGGCCCTAAAATTTCCATTAAATCAGTTTCCATTCATTATCACTGAAACATGTACACATCCTGAACTGACATTTAGTATACAGATATATCATGGGAGATCTACGTCAAGTTCCTGTAAATTAATGAATCATTGAATTTGTATAGCTTGCAGGGGCCAGTAGGGGACATTGCTTCAGCAATACTCAATACATCTGTATGCTTGCTGTTTTTGTTTCTTTTGTAGCTTACCTGTTTATTTGTATCAAACGGCCGATCGAAAACTAGAGTCATTTGGGACCAAACGTTTCTGGATTTTATGGCATGTTGGTTACTTTTGAAAATGAGTTTAAAATAATAAACAAAAGAGTTCTGTGTAGTTAAAAATCATGATCGACTAACCAAATGCTTTAAAAAGGTTAAGTGAAATAATACACTTTTTTCTGTAGAAGCTTCACGGTTAAAGTTCCGTAAAGGATGAAATAAACCAAAATCAATGAATGGTTTGGAAGGATTTAGATTGAAATAACACGCTAGAGAGATCAATATATGTTGAATCATAGCTTAAGAATTTTAACCGATAAACCATGTAAAATAATAAAAAAAAAGTCAAGTGTAAACTCTAGAAAAATAATTTTGAGATTAAATGTTTCTCGTATCTTTTCCAATTTTCGATCATTTTTTAAAACCTGAAACAAGACACAACACAACCACAATTCGAACTCAAAATCGAATAAACTAGTGGCAAAATATGGACAAAGGAAAGGTATACATTGAGATCAGTGTACTAAGCTAAGCTTGTAACTTTGTACCCGTATTCCCAAACGAGAGTATTGTCAAAGACCAAACATTAAACATAAATCAGTTTGGTGGTGATTCCCATTATTTGTATTTTTCCAAGGAGATAACATTCTCGATATCCAGGGGTTACGATCACCTACGCTCTCTACGCCCCTAGAATATGTCATGACAAATTGAAGGAATGCTAAGGTAAAACAATCCTGACCAATCGCTAGGCAGCATGCATATCCTTTGAAGATTACAAAGGAGTTGCAAAGAACTTCAAAGCCTGTCATTTTTTTACCGTTATGAGACCACGAGATTCTTTTGATGTACATCAAATAGTCGAATCAATCTGTTTGCCTCATCAACAAGGTAGCACACACGGAGCCTTCAGTTTTGCTAAGACATATTCCAGGGGTGTAGAGAGTGTAGGTGAGCGTAATCCCTTGCTATTGAGGATGAGGGGATAACTGCACAAACAATCTACTTTTTGAATATGAAATGTATTCTTTGTTTATTTTAATGGTACACTGATCAAACAAACAAACAAAAACCAAGCAAGAATGGAAATTACATAACGCTTATATTATGTAAATTGTTACACTAGAATGTTTCTCTTTGTTAAGTTATTGGGTAAATAATTTTATATTATCGGATGTCAGCTTCCTCCTATAATAAGGAATTGTAGTCATAAATACAACTAAAACAATTTTTAAAAAAAATATACAAACCATAACATAAATTGATATTGCATTGCTTTTAAAAGGGATGAATTGATATAGATTTGTTATTGCTGTTTCGTTGAAATTGCATTATTCCGTTATCATTGTCCTGGTGGAGATGGCCGTATTTTTCTAAAACACTTATAAAGCTCAATCAACTCAACACACAACAATGATGACGTTATACCTATAGGTTGATGGCGTCAAAAACTTTACAAAAATCATCAAACGTTGAAAATTCGTGTAAGAATCCCTCCAACATTAGCATTTGCAAATGAGTCGGTGTAACATTGAAAATGGGACCGGGTTCCATTTTCCACGAGGGTCCGTTTTCAACGTTACACCGGTACGGATACATTAGCATATTACAGCTGACCTTTATCAGAGTGTTGACGACGTTTCTAAAAGTAGTTATATGGTGTCATAAACAGCTAGAACGAATGATGTGAGCAAGTACAAATTAATGTAAATTGCACCAATGTTGTAGTTGCAATATTACCTAACAAAAATAGAAAAATTTTCCATAATATCTTCTGTAATTATTCATACATTTCTTCCATTATTCATACTCCACCAGCCAATAATCTCGTGATAGTGTGAAATGGCCGCTAGGGGAACTGTTATGATCAGGTTATGGTAGTTTGTTTTATGTTATTGAATTTATGTCAGATCAGACTGCAAATATTCAGGTGTATTTTGAAGATATTTTGTCATTGAATTGATTGAAATAATTTAGAAATTTGTTTGCATCTCCAACTATATCTTCTTAAAAATTTTTGCCGTTTTCCTGCTGGAAACGTGTGTTTACAATGTATTACAAACCTATAACATCTCACTCAATGAACTCGATGATTGATGATTTCTTTTCTTTTTGAATTACATTCAAAATCAAATGTCTGTTTTTGAATATAGGATTCTATCATCTCTCCGTCTTGCTGAGTCATGGGTCAAAGGCTTCAATGTACTTTTACACGCTGTTCTCTCGATACGTTCTGCAAATTGTCCAAAATTGCACATAAACTGCTTCATTCGCTCGATGCGTACTGTAAATAACAGTCATTTGAAGAACTTACTTTAAAAACCATGTTTGATCTATACGCAATGCAAAATATCCATATTCTAAATAAAGTTCATTGCACGTACAATATAGGCCGTTCATTTGTTACGTACATCTACTGCAGTGTACCGTGAGGTGATTATATATGTTGTTAGCTCGATACGTACTGCAAAACGTCTATATTGTTTATAACGTACAAAAATGACGCCATTCGTTATATACGTACTGCAAAAATATCCGTATTGTGAATAACGTACTAAAATGACGCAATTCGTTTTTTTACATACTGCAAAATATCTGGATTGTGGATAGCGTACTAAAAAGACGCCATTCGCTCAAAACGACTCGCAAAAATAACCGTATTATTGATAACGTACTAAAAAAAACCGTTCGCTCAAAACGACTCGCAAAAATAACAGTTTTATTGATAACGTACTAAAAAGACACCGTTCGCTCGATGCGTGCTGCAAAATCAAAGTATTGTTAATAACGTACTAAAAAGAGGCATTTGTGCCCATTCAGAGTCCAGCAAATGGTAAACATTTACTTGAATCAGAAAACTGAAGTTCGAAACTGTGCAAGTTCCATGGGACCCTTTAATACCAATTTCATAAAGTTTAGCATCATCAAATATTATATTGGAAAGAGAAAAGGGCTGGCCTGGAACCTTGGCGTATACATGTAAATTTGTTAAATAAATAGAGGCACTGGGTGCAACATTAAATGTCGATAACAAATCAGTAATATGTTTTTTGACATCTCTTCGATGTCATACAAACTCATTTAAAGTTTCATTAAATTCTGCAGTACGGTTTTTGAACACATTGACGGGCACCTTCCTGCCGGAAAAAAACATAAGAAATAGGAATAGTGACCCCTGTCCCACTTTGTTTGGGGCAAAGAATCACGCATCGTCGACTTTCTGAAGCTGACAAAATAGGGATTTAAGTTCAAATGTGTTCTATCGATAGGAAAAACATTTTTAGGATACTGGTTTCGGGGTACGGAAATAACTGACATTAGTATTAATCAACATAACAAAGTAAGGAAGATGATAGAAACCGGAAATGTTACAAATAACCGGAACTCGGCAGTGGGTGCATGCTGGGTACTTACTTTGATCTTCTTTTCGTCTTCAATTTGTTTTCTGAAACTATCGCGCGATAAATATAATAACGCTTTGTTACAAAACGAGAATTGTACCAAATAATATTTGATTATCATGAATCCAAAATCGACCATACTTACAATACGGTGTTCCTTTCGGCGATCTTCTCTATGTCTTTCATTTAAAAACTGCATTTTTTTACAGGATGGAAATAAAGACGGAAAATTGACAGAAAACAATAACGAAATATGAACACCTTTCCGAATGTCTATAGATTACGAAAAATAAGTATTAACAATTAAGAAACAACACAACAATAATGTCTGTAAATAAAAGAACTCCTAAATTCCATTGTTAGTGCTACCAATAGAAAGTCATCATTTAAACGATATTTGTTTCAACTTTGTGCCATCATATATAAATACTACATGTATATAGACATTTTGCCAAGTTAATTTCAGATTAATTCAATTATTACAAACATATTATGAAATTCATTGTAACCAAATTGAAATTAATTAATGTTTTCTGGTCTACAGAATACGAAAATATGTCCATGTTTCGGTGGACAGTTGGGGCATGCAGGGAGACTCATGGTTGTTTTTTTTTTTTTTGCTTTTTCTTTATTTGTATCGAATGCGTCTTGCCTTCGCCAAAATGGACATGTATACGTTTGTTTGAGAAGAAAAGAAATTGCTGTTGAAATCAGTCAATAGAGATGTAAGTACAAGCCTGATTAGATAAACAACCCGGTCATTCATGATACTTATGTTGTTTAGGATATACATATATTCTTCTTGACAGCTATCAACACACTTAACGCCAATACAAAGCAGTTTTTTCTCATGTATCGGCATATACACAAAAAATATATTCCAAATTATATTTCATCTACTTTGTCTTAGAGAATAACTTTGGAAAATTGAATATTTTCTGCGTTTACATCGCAACACTTTTCGGATAACTGGTTCGCTTCCGCAAAATTCACAGTTGATAAAACTGAATAAAAAATAGACAGAAATATCCTTTGCTAGGAACTGATTCTAAAAACATATATATAGGAATGATGATTTATGAAACTTATTATTGTTAGTCGAGATTTGGTTTGGATAGGACATTTCTCTATAAAACTTAAGTCAGATCATTTAATGCCGGGAACGCGGTGTGCCGTGTAGTAAATACGGTCAAGTTACATCTTGGAAAAGTTTTTTTTTTCATTTTCTCCATGCTTATTAATAACTGTCATAACAATCATATGTTATATAAAATGTGTCATACCTTTTCGTTCCCATTGCTAAAAATCACTCGCATAACCAAAAACGAAAATTATTTAGATTCACATCAATGAGAATGCAGAAAATGGCCGTTTTGTTTAATCATGAATTTGTTGTTACGCTAGTGTTCGTGGAATCATAATCCACCTACAAATAAAATTTCGCCTAACATAGGACGATATTTGAATTGTGACAAAGCAAATGGTGGTCATTTTGTTGAACCATAAAACCGAAGTTTGATGATTTTTCGAGTGTCACGAGACACTTCAATACCAAATTTCATAAAGGTAGCATTACCATAAATTATATTGGAAATAAAAAGGGGAGCAGGCCTGGAACCTTTGTGTACACATATCTTTGTAAAATTTAAAGGGGGCGTGGATGCAATAATGGATGCCAAAAACAAATCAGGAATTGGAATAAGTCTTAATTAACAATTCAACATAACAAATTAAAAAAGATTATTTTAATGTTATCAATAACCGGAAATGGGCAGTGGGTGCATGATCGGTACTTACTTTGATCTTCTTTTCGTCTTCACTTTGTCTTTGAAACTATCGCGTTATAAATATAATCACACAGATTTTGACATGCTTTATTACACATCAAGAATTGTACAGAATAATCTTTTATTATCATGAATCCAAAATCGACCATACTTTCAATACGTACCTTTCGGCCATCTTCTCTGATCGTTATCTTTCATTTAAAAATCGAGTTTTATTTTTAAGGATAGAAATAAAGCCGGAAATTGACAGAAAACAATAACGAAATATGCACTCCTTTCTGATGATCTATAGAATTCAAAATATAAGTATCAACAATTAAAAAACAACACAGTGATGATATCTGTGAATATAAGAACGCTTAAGTACATACAAATGTTGAAGGGTGATTATTTGAATAAAAATTCAAATATAAAATCAGCTTTTAAACAATATATGTTTGAACTCTATGTCGTCATAGTATATAGACAAACCATGATCATTTAAGATTCATGAATTTTTATCAGTTATGACTTTAATTGTATGATTGATAAATGTTTTCCGTTCTACAGATTACGAAAAGATGTACATGTTTCGGTGGACAGTGGGGACATGCAGGGACACTCACGGTTGATTTTCAATTTTTCTTTTATGTCGAATGAATTCATCTTTTCTTCGTATGAAATTTTAACATCCAGGACTACATAGCGGCTTGACAACGGGAACGATTTGTCATCTGTCAATTTCAATAGTATCCTCTTTTCTTTATTGGTGTTCTTCATTTCCTCGCATACATTTGTAGTTATGGTAACAGTTCCAATTTCAAGTATTCGGGACAGGTATTGTAATTGTGCCCAGCTGACAAAAATAGTCAAGTTTTCCAATCATAATCCAAGTTGCATGAACCATATATACCCCAGGGGCCAGAGGAGTTAAGTGAGCACCCCCCCCCCCCTGCTGTCAAATGGTAGCCTATTTTTTTCATAAGTATGGACCTTCTAGAGTATATTTCAGCTGGCCACCCCTCTGGAAAATCCACTGGAGATTTTTTGTTGGGTCATATACATACTACCTCGGCAAACCAAATGGCAGTTTTGAAAAAAGGGGGTAGGGGTACAGAAATTGCTCTATCATTTCTAAACCTCTTCAGATGAATAAATAGATGGTATTAATAGATCACATTTGCATCACTTAAAAATTTCGTATATCAAATTTACAATGTGACCTCCATTCTGAAGGTCAAATCAAGGTCAAAGGTCAAATATTTCCAAAAAGTATCGGGTTTTTTTCACTAAAATTACTCTTTTTTGTTCATTGTCTTTTCAATGAAAATACAGATATTGGTCAAATAACTTGTTTTAATCGTGCCATGTGTAACATGCCACTATATTCTGTATATCTATGTCCAAGTAATTCAGTTAGGAAAAATAGCGTGGCCTTTGTTATGTATATATATTGTTGTTTAAACTGAAATAACAGATTCTGGGGGTAGGGGTACAGAAATTGGTATAACTCATGTTATAATCACTCCTCACATTAATGAATGGTACTTATATGTTGAGTATGCATTGCCTGTACTTTTTATTTTATTTGTTTTTCATAATTTTGTTGAACGGTACTGTCAAGGTCAAAGGTCAAAATTCAAATATAATTGACCTTAAAAGTCTTATTATTCCTAGCTCAACCCCATTAAGCATAATTTAGATGATCTCATTTAAACAGTAGGAGGACTAGGAATTCTTAAAACCATTTCTAGATTGTATATATAATGCATGCTTCACTTCTTACTCGTGATATATAACTGTCTTCGCATGACCTTTTAAGATAATATTAAGGTTGTATTGTGGTCAAAGGCTTACTAATTACTACATACTCCCTCTATACCACTTTATAAAGATGTCACCCCTCTCTACACCAGTATATATAGGTGTCCCCTCTCTATAACAGTATATATAGATGTCACCCTCTCTACAATTGTATATATAGGTGTCCCCCTCTCTATAGAAGTATATATAGGTGTCATCTCTCAAAACCAGAATATATATAAGTGCCCCCTCTCTACACCAGTATATATAGATGTCCCCTCTATATACCACTTTATATAGGTGTAACTCCCCTCTATACAACTGTATATATAGGTGTCCCCCTCTCTATAGAAGTATATATAGGTGTCCACTCTCTAAACCAGTATATATAGGCGTCCCCCTCCCTATAGAAGTATATATAGGTGTCCACTCTCTAAACCAGTATATATAGGTGTCTCCCTCTTTTTACCAGTATATAAAGGTGTTACCCTCTCTACACCAGTTTATATAGGTGTCACCTCTCTACACCAGTATATATAGGTGTCACCCTCTCTACACCAGTTTATATAGGTGTCACCTCTCTACACCAGTATATATAGGTGTCACCCTCTCCATACCAATATATATATATGTGTCACCTCTCTACACCAGTATATATAGGTGTCACCCTCTCCATACCAATATATAGATAGGTGTCACCTCTCTATACCAGTATATATAGGTGTCACCTCTCTACACCAGTAAATATAGGTGTCATCTCTCTATACCAATATATATAGGTGTCACCTCTCTACACCAGTATATATATGTGTCACCTCTCTATACCAGTATATATAGGTGTCACCTCTCTACACCAGTATATATAGGTGTCACCCTCTCTATAGAAGTATATATAGGTGTCCACTCTCTAAACCAGTATATATAGGCGTCCCCCTCCCTATAGAAGTATATATAGGTGTCCACTCTCTAAACCAGTATATATAGGTGTCTCCCTCTTTTTACCAGTATATAAAGGTGTTACCCTCTCTACACCAGTATATATACATGTAGGTGTCACCCTCTCCATACCAATATATATATAGGTGTCACCTCTCTACACCAGTATATATAGGTGTCACCCTCTCTACACCAGTTTATATAGGTGTCACCTCTCTACACCAGTATATATAGGTGTCACCCTCTCCATACCAATATATATATATGTGTCACCTCTCTACACCAGTATATATAGGTGTCACCCTCTCCATACCAATATATAGATAGGTGTCACCTCTCTACACCAGTATATATAGGTGTCACCTCTCTACACCAGTATATATAGGTGTCACCCTCTCTATACCAATATATATACATGTGTCACCTCTCTACACTAGTATATATAGGTGTCACCCTCTCCATACCAATATATAGATAGGTGTCACCTCTCTACACCAGTATATAAAGGTGTCACCCTCTCTACACCAGTATATATAAGTGTCATCTCTCTACACCAGTATATATAGGTGTCACCTCTCTACACCAGTATATATAGGTGTCACCCTCTCTACACCAGTATATATAGGTGTCACCCTCTCTACACCAGTATATATAAGTGTCACCCTCTCTACACCAGTATATATAGGTGTCACCTCTCTACACCAGTATATATAGGCGTCCCCCTCCCTATAGAAGTATATATAGGTGTCACCCTCTCTACACCAGTATATATAGGTGTCACCTCTCTACACCAGTATATATAAGTGTCACCCTCTCTACACCAGTATATATAAGTGTCATCTCTCTACACCAGTATATATAGGCGTCCCCCTCCCTATAGAAGTATATATAGGTGTCCACTCTCTAAACCAGTATATATAGGCGTCCCCCTCCCTATAGAAGTATATATAGGTGTCCACTCTCTAAACCAGTATATATAGGTGTCTCCCTCTTTTTACCAGTATATAAAGGTGTTACCCTCTCTACACCAGTATATATAGGTGTCACCCTCTCTACACCAGTTTATATAGGTGTCACCTCTCTACACCAGTATATATAGGTGTCACCCTCTCCATACAAATATATATATATGTGTCACTTCTCTACACCAGTATATATAGGTGTCACCCTCTCCATACCAATATATAGATAAGTGTCACCTCTCTACACCAGTATATATAGGTGTCACCTCTCTACACCAGTATATATAGGTGTCACCCTCTCTATACCAATATATATACATGTGTCACCTCTCTACACTAGTATATATAGGTGTCACCCTCTCCATACCAATATATAGATAGGTGTCACCTCTCTACACCAGTATATATAGGTGTCACCTCTCTACACCAGTATATATAGGTGTCACCCTCTCTACACCAGTATATATAGGTGTCACCCTCTCTATACCAGTATATATATATGTCACCCTCTCTACAATTGTATATATAGGTGTCACCTCTCTACACCAGTATATATAGGTGTCAACCTCTCTACACCAGTATATATAGGTGTCACCCTCTCCATACCAATATATACATATAGGTGTCACCCTCTCTACACCAGTATATATAGGTGTCACCCTCTCTACACCAGTATATATAGGTGTCACCCTCTCTACACCAGTATATATGTCACCCTCTCTACACCAGTATATATAGGTGCCCCCTCTCTACACCAGTACATATAGGTGTCACCCTCTCTACACCAGTATATATAGGTGTCACCCTCTCTTCACCAGTATATATGTCACCCTCTCTACACCAGTATATATAGGTGTCACACTCTCTACACCAGTATATATAGGTGTCACCCTCTCTGTGTCTGACATCTATATATACTGGTGTAGAGAGGGTGACACCTATATATACTGGTGTACAGAGGGTGACACCTATATATACTGGTGAAGAGAGGGGACACCTATATATACTGGTGTAGAGAGGTGACACCTATACATACAATTGTAGAGAGGGTGACATCTATATATACTGGTGTAGAGAGAGTGACACCTATCTATACTGGTATAGAGAGGGTGACACCTATATATACTGGTATAGAGAGGGTGACACCTATATATACTGGTGTAGAGAGGGGACACCTATATACATGTATACTGGTGTAGAGATGGTGACACCTATATATACTAGTGTAGAGAGGTGACACCTATATAAACTGGTGTAGAGAGGGTGACACCTATCCATACTGTTGTAGAGAGGGTGACACCTATATATACTGGTGTAGGGAGAGAACACCTATCTATACTGGTGTAGAGAGGATGACATATTTACTGGTGTAGAGAGGGTGACATATTTACTGGTATAGAGAGGGGACACCTATATATACTGGTGTAGAGAGGGAGTAACTTTTATATACTGGTATAAAGAGGGAGACACCTAAATATACTGATGTAGAGAGGGTGACACCTATATATTCTGGTATAGAAAGGGGGACACCTATATATACTGGTATAGAGGGGGGGGGACAGCTTTATATATATTGGTATGGAGAGGGTGACACCTATATATACTGGTGTAGAGAGGTGACACCTATATGTACTAGTGTAGAGAGGTGACACCTATATATACTGGTGTAGAGAGGGGAATACCTATATATACTGGTGTAGAGAGGTGACACCTATATATACTGGTATAGAGGGGGGACACCTATATATACTGGTGTAGAGAGGTGACACCTATATATACTGGTATAGAGGGGGGGGGGACAGCTTTATATATATTGGTATGGAGAGGGTGACACCTATATATACTAGTGTAGAGAGGTGACACCTATATATACTGGTGTAGAGAGGGGAATACCTATATATACTGGTATAAAGAGGAGGACACCTTTATATACTGGTGTAAAGAGGGAGACACTTAGTAATTTTAGGGAAAAAACAATACTTTTTGGAAATATTTTACCTTTGACCTTTATTTGACCTTCAGAAAGGAGTTCACATTATAACTTTTATATATGAAAATTTTAAGTGATGCAAATGTGATCTATATATACCATCTATTTGTTCATCTGAAGAGGTTTAGAAATGATATAGCAATTTCTGTACCCCTACCCCCTTTTTTCAAAACTGCCATTTGATTTGCCGAGGTAGTATGTATATGACCCCACAAAAATCTCCAGTGGATTTCCCAGAGGGGTGGCCAGCTGAAATATACTCTAGAAGGTCCATACTTATGAAAAAAATAGGCCACCCTTTGACAGCAGGGGGGTGTCCACCTACCTTAAAAAAGTGCCCTTGGCCCCTGAAACCGGTCAGGCTAATGTTAAGCGTGATGCAATCAGGGGAAACCCGACGATTGAATTACGAATAGCTATAGATATACAGCAGAAATTTGTTCTTATAGGTAAAACCAACTATACCTGACCCATTGAAGTTCATTTACTATATAACCAAATTCGTTGTTCGCGACGGGGATATTAAATGTTGTATGCTATGTATCGTCTTTTGTTCTTTATTTTACTTGTATCATAGAATGTCCAAGATGAACTTGACCGGTTAAAAACCGACTATTTCTAAGCATGATGCAATCGCTCTAAATATAGAACCTTCGGGAAAACCCGGCATCGATGTCCAATCCATTGATCTATACAACCCCTCCCTGACGAAAAGGACGTGACCCCTCTCCCCGTAACATCATCGGTACCCCCTGAGGGGAGGGGAGGGACCCCTGTTATAGTGTACCGGATAACCCTCTACCAGTGACGCCATCGGTACCCCCCTATCGAGGGGGGGGGGGGGGGTTGCCGCTAGGGAGGTGCCAGGGGGTGGTAAGGATTATATAGGGGATAAACTGTGCTCGTATCCTAAAGATTAAACCCGGTCATACCGTATACAGGGACACTCAATACGATCAAACCGTATATAGGGACACATAACCCGGTCATACAGTATACAGGGAAACACAACCCGGTCATACTGACACCGGGACACACAACCCGGTCGTACTGTATACAGAACACACAACCCGGTCATTACGTATACAGGGACACTCGACCCGGTCACACCGTATACAGGGAAACACAACCCGGTCATACTGACATCGGGACACACAACCCGGTCGTACTGTATACAGATCACAACCCGGTCATACCGTATACAGGGGCACACAACCAGATCATACCGTATACAGCGACACACAACCCGGTCATACCGTATACAGGGACACTCGACCCGGTCATACCATATACAGGGACACACAACCCGGTTATACCATATACAGGGACACACCACCAGGTCATACTGACACCGGAACACACAACCCGGTCTTACCGTATATACAGGGACACACAACCCGGTCATACCATATAGAGACACTCAATTTGGTTATACTGTACACAGGGATATTATTTAATTGTTCCGATGGTAACACTGATATATTTCAAGATTATTTGGAGGGGGGGGGTTGTAAATTTTTTGTATAGTTATTTATTCTTTTTAATTCATTCTGTTTTTTATCTTTATATCATTTATAATTGATTTCGTGTGCGATATTCTTGCCCTGCGTTTTTATTCCTGTATTTTCCTTTATTGTAAACAAATTGGCTAGTGTTTAAATAAAGGAAACCTGAGCACCCAAATCGCTTACTGAAATATTGTTCAGTGAAATTTCACAGGATTGAAATGTAACACATGGCCGGCTTCTTGACCTTGGACATGCAGACCGGAAACCATTCTCTACTGTAAGGATGAGAGAAAGTGGAGCACTCATATCATCGTGATCACGTGATCCTGGTGTGACTTTCTGAGTAAAAGGAGAACGTACAGAGACATACATATACATATTTAAAGCGATGTTGTTCACATTTTTTTTTTATAGTTTTTATTTTTGAAAATTTTCAGCATCACAAAACAGTTTACATCAATAGATTCCATGTTCTCACTCACTTTTTCGTACAACATAATTAAAATAATATCTGTATAGACAATGCTAATTCATAATTCACATTTCAGACATATGATTTTTAAATCCAGAATAGATACATTAATACCTGGTCTAATCATCAAATCAAAACATAATACATTTTATGATTTACTCAATTTATTCACATAATTTTTTAACTTAAAGTATTTTCCGATATCATTATATCGACATGTCATGAAAACAAAACCAACATCATACGGAGAGCATAGTTTGATTACAGAGTACTCTCGCCACTAACGGTACAACGACTACTTAGTAACATCAAAATCTTTTTAATCGCGCTTTTTTTTTACAATGTACTGCGTAGTCTACATATCCTATCATTTACTGCATATTGTGTCTGTCTGTCAGGTTAAAACAGAGAATTCTACATTTCGGGACATGATTTATAAAAATATAAGGCAACAGCTAACAGTATCGGAGTGTATTGAGTGTTCGCCCCTTTGAGGAGGGCTTTGGGTTCTGTCCCTTGATCGTGACATACCAAAGTTTTAAACAATGGTAGTTACTACTCCCTGCTTGACGCTCAATATTATGGGAGTTGATCATGAACTGCTGGTTCGTCCGTTGTCAGTATAATGTGACCGGGTGGGGTGTTCTGTTGGAGGCCTTCGGCAATATACTTCAGTGTGGTAGCACTTCAAATCGACAGAAGATCCGGTCTATCCCAAGGCGGCTTACACGACCATACCAAATCCTCCCAAATGCAAAGACATTCAACAAATACAACCACATCACATACACTGGGAGACCGTCCTTAAATGACCCTGGCTGTTAATAGGACGTAACAACAATCAAACCAAACCAAACAATTAACTCCATTTCCGCTAGAATTTTTACTCCCAAATACAACATTTGAAAACATGAGCACACCGGTTGTTCTGCTTGAACGAGCATGCTCCTTGTTTAGCCTGTATTGGTAGAGGAGCCTTAAGTTAATTCGGTCAGACTACTGAGGAATCTTATCAGATCACAGTTTAATGATAGGCCTTATGTAATACACATTGCCCTACGGAAGCCTAAACGGGTCAAGTCAATAAACAAGTATATCGAATAAACCATATAAACTCGAATTATATCGTTTTAACGACATTATGTCGTTTATTCAACATATTATTAGGTCGTTTAATATGTCGTTTTAACGATACTTTGTTGTTTAATATGTCGTTTATTCGACATCTTTTTATTTATTTTACCCCTATATGCTTCCGTACAGTCCTGACAAGGATGCAGTGTTAATCACGTGTTAACAGGCTGTACATGGACCTGTCAGATTAAACGTAACATCCGTTTCGTATTTCTGTAAATAATGTTATCTGTTTAAACATGTGCATTGCATGACGCAAGAGGTTATAAACATTAAGTACAGTTTAGATAAGTCGTGTATGTTCCTGTTAGCCTTCACTCTGGTAAAAACCCAATCTACCTATCTAGCTATGCACCGTTAAAGTAAATTCGTACATACTCAAGAGAGATTAAACGGGATATAAATTTATAATGATTTACATATGTATCCTCCCCGATACTCCGAAAATTACGGTAGAAATCTATCACAGGGACCTGATAATTTGTTACAGCTAGTTTTGGACCTAAACTAGGGTGTTTAAGAGTAATTTTACACTTTTGGGGGGGGGGGGGGGGGGGTTTAGATCAATTTGCGATAAAAATGCCCCCTCAATGGCCATGCAGGATTTATATCGCCGTTTTTCAAACAAATTCTCTGGACGTCCGCACTGAGGAGGAACAGTTATGGATATATTATCCTACTTTAAATGGCCTTATATTCGGGAACAGGTGTTTGGAACTAAATCAAAATACAAAAAAAAAATCATTAAAAAAAACCCAGAGAATATCAAAGCGTCAAAAATCCATAATCATAACTCAAAATGAAATACAGAAGAGGCAGACTATGAACTAAGAAAAGATAAACATGGAGGCCCTTAAAAAATATAATAGGACCAGGTGTTCCTGAAGATTAAGCGTCTTCTGCTTCATCGGTGGCATCCACCAAGTAAACATCAAGTTCTCAAAGCAAAAACCTCAGGCATCACCCTCAGTCACAAGGAATAGGCATACTGATGAGCATATTAAAATTTCCCACTATCATATCATACAAGGATATACAATATTTCTCATTGAAACCCAAATGAGTACCATATAACTTGCTTATAATCTTCATCAATACGGATCTCTCTAATCCTTGTGTCATGAGTTTGTTCGTCAGGAGCCGAAATCTATCACGGATATCTCTATTCGGTATCGAGATCAATCCCCAGAAAATAAATAAACTGTGACATGTAAACACCAGGTATGAGAACTATGGAATTTACTACTACATGTATAAAGGAAAGGAAAGTTCAAATCGGAAAATCGAAATCGTCACGTTTATCGTCTAGCTTCAGTAATGAGCTATGAATGGTTCTTGTGAGAGCATTAAGGTCCAATGAAGAAACTTGGAAAGAGTTGCGGAAGTTGCACTGCCGATTGAATTTTTTCCAGAAAGTTTCCGATTCTAACCCGGTCAGTACCCCGTCCGGATTGACCGTAAACGTTTACAGGAACGGAGTCATGTTATGTCTTTGATGACTGCATAATGGTCGGAGCTACGTAGGTTGTCCAGACGCGGTGGTTGCTAAATTAAAACCAAGCGACTGGAACCAACATTCAAGTGAAGTTGGAAGACTGGATAATGTTGTTTTGATTACATCACTTGAGCTAGGCGAGAATCTGAGTTGAGTTGTACAAAACCTGTGGCGGATATAGTATTAGACTGTTATTTACTTTTTATATGTTTAATCTCGCATTGTTGATCAGCGAAAAAAAAGGAAGTCAAAAGCTACTTTACATTAATGGATGATGGAAGCATGCGCAGATGTTATTGTTTAACCATAGCAACCGAAATAGGCGAGGTCGGTGGAAATAGTGGGAAGAGTTGAGTTACTGTCTCCGATTGTACGTAATCTGGTTCGCCGTGTTGGGTTGACAATCATGAGTCTTTGAATTTACTGGTTCATTTAAGTATAGATTCCTAAGTAATCTAAATATGTACATAACGTTAGAAGGATGATTGCTGTTGAATAGGACTACGAACGATAATCGTCAATGAAATTGAACGATCTGCGAATGTTAGTTTGTCAATTCATTACATCTGAATGTCTCAACAAGTGGGGACCAAGTTCGCACATTCTTGATATTTTGATCACTCCTGGAAACGCCATTACATATGACCTCTGGTTAATTATCAAAAACATCCAGACTTTTGGGACTACTCAACTCAAATGGCTTAACGATCTTTCTGAACCCTTCACAGTCCGTCAATTAAGGAACCAAGAAAATAGCAACAAGTATAGCAATGGTTGGGTACATATTCCGTTGTCTTCAGATAATTCAGATCAGCCCATCACAAAATACGAACGATAAACCAAGCCAACGCTGGGAAATTAGAGAAAATATTTCATCGGAATCCATCTCCGCCACCCGCTTGGGAATACGTCATATGCGAAAGACCAGACCAAATCCAAAAGAACTACCGTGCAATATGCCTGTATATATAGGACCTACATGATAAAGGATGCATTCCCCACTGTTCAAGGCGACAAACGACGAACATATATGGCACGTATGCCGTGTTATCCACAACAGCTGAGATCACACACTAAATAGCATGAATAAAGCTTCTCCGGCAAATACAGACTCTTCCAAACGTATGCATGAATATGAACCCATACACGCATGTGCTACTGAAACCTATGTCCATAGACATCCATATCGAAACGAAAATCCTTTCCATGTTTGGATCAATAATTTCAAGCAAGAATACTGTGGAGATTGAAGTCGTCATGTTACAACTTGCAATAATGGAGACTAACAGCAACATTTGACTTTTTGAGGTAAGAAACGGGCCAATACTTTCTACCGTCTGCATCTGACGTGATGCAGAACCTACCAAACAAAAAAAAGCACTTGAAAAATAAACATCGTAGAAAATACGAACAGCCTCTAACTAGAGTCCTGTCAAGATTACCAACGCAGCAAGACATCATTGAAATATCTATATAGTAACGACAAGGATAATTCATGTTGGGTAACCGAGGCAGTGATCGAAGCTAGACTCCTGACAGATACATATACCTTACAAGCAAACCGAATTAAGTTTTACTGACACAGTTTCTCTAATATACAAAGTTTGTAACATGCAGGGAGAAAATAAAGAGCACTGCATACTGCATTGACCTGTCTTCATAGCAAAACGTAACCAGCAGCTGTCTAGAATCGCAACCATTCTAAACACGTCCCTATTAGTAGTCTCTACATGTGCACCTTCTCAACGTTACGGCTGACGATGTTAACCTCATGTTAAGTGTACTAGGCTGAATATCATCATCAGTACTCCAGTTGTGCAACTTGGACAAAAAAACAAACAAATGAAATAGAGACTATCAGCAGATTACTTTTGTATGATATCCACCTGTTCAAAATGCAAAACACCCAGCAAAAACTGTATATAAAGCCAAGCATAAACTGTCCTTCAAACATGTCCAATCTACCGCCATCTTCCTAGCTTTATTTTCTGTGACAGGGTATAGTTTTTGTTCTCCAGTAAAAGTCTGCAATTGAGATGGTACGAGGCCTGAAATCCGCAATATTCTGCGTAGCATCTAGTCTGAATACACTAAGCTTGTTAATGATGCTATTGGTTGTCTTCCATGACTCTGCAACATATAGAAGGACACCTAGGATGTTGCTTTTGTATCACCTCAGCTTGGTGGTGGTGCTGATCTTGGTCGATCTCCAGGGCCCGTATTCATGAAACCATTCTCATGCTCAATGATGGATTTTGTGCTCAAGCCTTATTTCTTGTTCTGGCTATAAGGTATTTTGAAAATCTAACTTTGTCAAAGATTTGGTATAAAGTTGAAAAGATACGAAGTCAAAAGTTGTTTTCAACATTTACAATTATTTTTTTACTCTTAAACATGATTCATATGAGTTTCTAGAAAGCTGGCTTGAGCACAGAATCCATGCTTGAGCATGAGAATGGTTCCATGAATACGGGTCCAGATGTTGTTCGATGATTCATATGTTCTTCTGGCCTTTGCAATGAAGGCTTTCACCTCTACCTCGGAATTACCGTCAGAGGCTATCTTGCTTCCAAGATAGAAAATTCTTTCACTTCCTCTACACTGGTGTGAACTTTACACCGTGTATTTCTTGGCAATTCATGTGTACTTAGTCTGCTTTCTCTGGTGATCAATCACTCTGTATAACAGATTTTTTTTGTCATTTTCTGAATCGAAAAGGATGTCGAAATATAGTCTGATTCTGGAATGAGTGACGTACTGCTCGAGTCCAAAGACAGTGCTCATATTTGAATATATCACAAGCTTTTGGTATTTTCGTTATCCCATAGTATTCAACGTTTGTGTGACTTCTTTTGGGCTGACCAACCAACTATCGTTGTCTCCTTCTGAAGAACCTCGATAAGATGCAATATTCCGAGGGAAGTGCCAAAATGGCCGGTTGTTGTTTGTCAATGAGCGAGATATCGAGTAGTTTTGGATGTAGAATATGCATTAGTCGAGATCGCTTTTCATCCAGTTTTGCCTTGGTGGATTTTAGGGGTTGTCCCGTGATAGCCGTTCGCTGCAGATTTTGAGGTACACAGAGAAAGCTACAAGAGTTTGGTCTGATACATTCAACGGGCTGTGTACGTTGTCTTTTACTAGATTTTATGTTATAGTCTCGGTAAAGACATTGCCAATCTGGGCTGCATATTTACTATCGTGATGAAACAAAGTTAGCACTTTTGGGTAGCTTACTAGGTGTTTATGTACGTTCAAAGATGTCCCTTGCAAGCTTGTTAAAGGCAAATTTTAATCAAAAAAATCATCTTGGCCGTTGTCAGAATCATCAGTAGATTGCGAGGTCTAACGGGGCATAAATCCTGCTTTCCTGAAACGTTCCACAATGGTTCAGTTCTCCAATGATTGGTTGGTTGGTTGATTGTTTTAACGTCCTGTTAAGAGCCAGCGTCATTTAAAGACGGCCTCCCGGTGTATGCAATGTGTGTGTGTGTGTTGAGAGTGGGTGTATTTGGGAGGCTGCGATATGTTCGTGTAAGCCTTCTTGCGATAGTCCGGATCTTTTGCCGATTTAAAGTGCTACCACACTGAATTATGATCAATGAGGCTTGTCATTTTGCTCCGAATAACACTGAGAACGCACCTGCATCACAAGTTCAAATTTAATTGATCTTTTGTACCAATTTAATCAAAATTAGGGCTGTTCGGCCAATGTTGTTTAAATGACAACGGAAAAACAAACGAAAATAATAAAATAATTACTGGAGAAATTGTGAATAAGATCATATTATTTTATCATAAAAATGTAAAAATTCAGATTGAGTGTCATTTTTTAACTTTCGTAGTGCTATGGAAGTTTAAAATAATTCCTTTCCATATTTATATGAATAAGTAGTTTGGCAGTACTGATCCTGTTGAATGCGCCGACTGTGTGCAATGGAATGTCGGCGGATTTCTATTTCAAACTCTCTTGCAAGCTCCATAAAATACCTCGAAATTTGATTCGTAAATAACTGCCCTTGTAAAAACGCCATGTCCTATAAAACTTTGAACCAATTCTCTCTCTGTTATCGAAATTAGTTTCGTTAAACTGCTGACAGGCTTTAGTCAGTAAAATCTTTATACCTCTCCTAAACACATAGCGAAAGCGCAGAACTCCAAACCGGAATATTGTCGTTTCATTGTCGGGGTAGTAATGGCACGGCAAACGTCTGCTGCGGGACTAATCCTCCTCAGTCTAGAAATAGCCCGAGCACCTTGGGGAATACGTGCGCGTGGACTCTGCCGCTTTACGATTTCGGTATTTACTATGTCGTTTATCTCGAGGTAAGACTGCAATTTGACGAGCAGTTCATTTTAGTTTGTCAAAACATCTTTACCGAGAAAACAGTTTCAGATGGTAGGTTTATTCGTTCCCATTATCCTGGAAACGAGAGGGAATAAAAAAAAGGTTTCAGAAAACGATAAGTTGCTCGATTTATTTTGTTCAAAGAACACAGTCGCGTGTTGACTGTAATTACTTGAATAGAACGAAGCAAGCAATTTTTTTTTTAATTTTCAACTGAAAATATATTTATAAAGGTAAAAGAAAATATATTACAAAAGAAATAAATTTTATTTGTTTTACAACAATAACATCAACTTATATTAATCACTTTTGTTGGCCCCGATTTTTGTGCGCGTATATGGTCTACCAGAAACTCGGAGGCAATCCTCGTGGTCGGGCAGGTGACTCCAGACATTTTCACGTCCGATCGGGGAATCGAACCCCAGCCGCCTTGCATGGTGAAAGACAAGTCCGCTTTCCGCTGCACCACCCGACCATCCTAAGGATGAACTATAATACAACATCAGAAATTTAATTTCAATTTCAAAAACATTTTATTGACATAAAGACAAAGGGATTAGACAGCAGGCAAAGCCTATTTAAGTCCTCTCCCAAAACAGTAACAAAAACAATGGTACAAACACGGACATAAAATAGCACATTACACATTACAATCTCAGTGCTTAACAACGAAGCAACTCCATTAGATCAGAATAAAGTTGGAGTTTTTAAAGAGAATACTTCAGCCGCCTTGCATGGTGAAAGACAAGTCCGCTTTCCGCTTAAGGATGTAATAAATTACAACATCAGTTATTTAATTTACACTATTTATATATATACCATAATAAAATGCATATGTTTAAGGGTTTTAAGAAGCCATCTGTTGATTGCTATTTACGAATTAAAATAGGGGAAGGTGTGCGGGGAGGGGTGGAGAAAGATTCCTCCATTCGTAATGATATCACGGCATATCGACATACATGTACATACAAATACTGATAAAATATTTGCAAATCGCGTCGAAATCAATCAGCTACTGATATTTTGTTTGGACATTTTACCCTTATGGTAACAGCCTGCATAGCTACACAAATTAGTATCACCACCATGGTAAAATATAAGTATGTCTGCGATAGACTGGTGTTCTTCATGAACACAAGACGTTGACTCCGTGATACTGTATTACAGTACTGTCTTAATTAGGCCATAATTTCGGTGTTGGGGGAGTATTTTAATTCATCATAATCATACTAATATTCTTATGAAATTTTATGTTTTCCTTCTCTACATATATTATTTATTTAATGTAAAGTTTGTACTATAATCGAAATTGTTCCAAACTAATTGACTCGTATATACTTTTTTTCGAAAACTATTATTTATTTCGACAAATACGAGTCAACTTTTTATAAATTATTTTCACGTGTTATAAAACTATATGAGACTAGACTGACATTCTTTATCATAGACTTTGTACTTTCACTGGTAAGGAAATTGTTTCAAAGCTAATAAACTTAAATACGCTTTCTTTCGAAAGATTATGACAAATACAAGTCAACTATAATTTTTATTTCACGTGTCATAAAGTAATGTGAGACTATAAATTGACAGGCATTATCATATTTTATCGCAAGTACTGGCGCTCTTGGGTTTGCCGTCTCATTTTCCCATATGGTGACTTGTAACCACATATCTTATGTTGACAGTTAAGAGACCGCTAAGTGGATGGACAAATCTGCTTTCAGCCGAAGGACCTCGCCACACAATGAGATATTGTATAAACTGTTGACCTGCCGAGGCGAGCAAGTAGATTCTTTTCTCCACTAGTGCTTGACATTTAACGGCTTCATTTTAAAAGTGAGTATGTCGCCCCGGTAATTTCCCGCTGGGCCTATCCCAACGTATCAATGTTACACATTGCAGAGAGAAACTAAATGAATATTCTCTGGGTTAAAAGCAAAAGAGAAGTGATTGGCACAGTGCGCTTTGAGATGTTTTTATTTCTCGCGAGGATAACGATCTATAGCTTATTTGATTCTGTCCAAAATGGCGGCGTTGTTACGACTGACTCAGGATTGCTAAGGGTATTTGAGAAGCACTCGGTGTTGGCAAAGAGGATAGGGTCAGTTATAGTTGTGGGAACATAACAACATTTATCACATAATTGTTCTACATTATCCCGTGAATTTGCCCGTGTAATATTTTTTCATATGTAACTAGTTAAATTGAATCTTTTAGTGTATTTGATTAGTGGTAAGTTTCTATTGTTAGGTACTTATTGTGACGTCACACCATGACGTCATTGACTTTCGCACTCGAGTCGAAATGGCGTCGTTTTTACATTTCAATGGTGTGTGAAAATGAATTTTGATAATGTGATAAAAAATTCATGTGAGATTGATCAAACTCGTCACGAATTTTTCAAATAATCTCGCCAGAGGTTCGCCAACTTGAAAAATTCTTAGGACTCGTTTCATAAAATTCCAAATGAACTGAAAACTCACGTAAGATTTTGTATGTCTGAGAGTTGTAGATTTGTAAAAACGACTAGGGACGAAGGATAGTAATTAAGAGAGCTAAAATGGAGAGGGTCGGGAAGAACACCGGGAAATCATGTTATGATAAAAGGTACTTTATATATAAAATTAGAATACAGAGGAAAGAGAAGAGGTGTTTTTTGACAGGGTGATAATTTATAATTAATATTGTGACAATGGCCATGATGGTGTTGATGTAGCAATAAAATTAAAAGGAGGGCTACAACTGAAGGGGCGACATGACCCTCGAAACCTTTACTGCTTCAGATGTAGTGACTATTGCAAGTTAAGGGGTTTATTGGAGGGGCGAACATGACCCTTATAACCATGACTGGTTCCTAGGTAACGGTGTATTGGAGAGGCGAACGTGACCCATGTATGTAGTTGTTTCAGGGGTAGCGATGTAACGTGTTCGATAACTCGAAATCATGAGATGTAGGAAGCGAGGCTTTCTTGTAATACTAATGTAATTAAAGGTTATCAAACGAATTATCACTTAAAATACCAAGTAGGAAGATCGTTATTTACTTGAGAACAAAATAGGAGAAGACGCCTAATATTCCGGAACATCTGTTTTTTATTCTTTAATTACAATGTACCTCTCGGGGATTTCCGTGAAATTCTTTCATTTGTTCATATCTTGTCCTAATTCTGACGGTATCGAGTTCAATTTACGGTTTCGATGATATTGTATAGTACCGTGAAAACTGGGGTTTTTTCGCGCGTGGATATACTCGCGGAGATTTAATGCAAGCTAAATAAGCGAAAAATCCCGTGTCGCGAATAATGCCACTTAGACAGTATATTTTGTTTTGTAGTATAGTATGATATGTTTAGTGCCAAGCAAACTCATATGGCATCCATCAAGGATTTTATAACATACGTGTATCTGAACAGAGATGGAGATATAATCCCAGGACGCTCCTTGTGTCTCGGGGTCTGAATTATTGAATCATAGCCATTAGTACGGCGCTGCCATTTTGTCAGCTCCATGTCACTCGGTGCGACAAACTTCGGATCTTGTTGACACTAACATTAGGGTTTAGTTCAGAAATAAAATCGCTTAAAATTCCGGAAGCTTTTTGAAACGAAATATCCCCGAGTTTTATCCGCGTGCTTTGCAGCGTTTCCTTACCCTAATGGACGACCTCAACGCCGGAAGTGGACAGCAGATGAAAGCCTGTGGACTGACGACGAGCAACAAGCTCGACGGAGGGTAAACTATAAATCAGAAAGACAGACACTAATATCGGACCTAAATTCCGCATTTTGGACATTTTCTGAATGGCATGCGGACAGCAGCTCTAACGCAACGACCACTTAATGTTATAAATCAATCTGCCTCGCTCTGAAACGGTCGCGATGATGGTGATACGTGGTCACGTGACCAGTATTGGTACAGGCGTCAAGTGGCAAACGTCTAGCGTCCTGAAATACAGTTTCGAGAGCGGAACTCAGATTAATGAAAGGTGACATTTATCGTGAAAATTCTCTAGAATTGGATATCTAAAGTACGGTTTATAAAGCTACTTAGGGCATTAATGCGTACTGTCAACGCGTGTTGCGTTGTTACTAGAAACGGATCATGCGGTATGTCGTAATAACGTCAAAATGATACGGGCGGGTTTTTGGTTACTGTACGGGAGGACTCGAGGGAATAGACATCATGTAGGAAAGATAAGAACGCTCATAAGACTGAGATTTCCACACTGTGTACGGGGATGGTTAAACGCTCAAATCAATACTACACCAAATACATCAACAACCCCTATAGCAAAATCTGAGATCTTGAAATAAAAGTTACAATTTTAATTCTATATCTCGTTCGCAGAATGTCATTTGTGTTGAAATCTCTACTTTGTTAAGAAAAGGTCTGAAAACACCTGTTAAATGAACTATACGTATTATCAGTCAGAACAAAGTGCTGTAGCTACATGCCATAGGCCTACATGTTAGTCGTTTACAATTATGCATTATGGTAAACATTGAACTGCTTCAAGTTGGCATTCATCAATATTATGAATGCCAACTGGAAAAGGGCAAATTCAATGAAACACGCTAGTGCTTCGTGTTGGATTTGGGTTTGCCTAGTTGGCATTCATAATATCTATGAATTCAAGCTTAAAAGAAATTCAATACATGTACCATTTTTAGAATCTGTTATAACTTTACACCTTTTATTTCTCAGAACTTAGCTTACATAGCGTATCAATCGCGTAGGCTTGTTAAATGCAGAAAACAAAAGCAAAAAGGACGGTTAGTTGCATTGTATCCAACGTTACAATAATAACGTCATGATATCATGATGACGACAACAATCGATCGAGGGCATTCATAGCTTTAAGCTTATGAATGCCAACTGAATTCGGTAGGGTATCATAGAAGAAACACCACGTAATTGTAAATAATTATGTATATTTACAGTCTACACTGACATTCACTCGATAACCATTGTTCCACTGACTATCATTATCACCTCATAATTGTAATCAAACACGTGCCGAAATTCTATGACGTCGACAACAATACATGTGGGCGGAGCTAAGCAATTCCTCCTGTGGTGTGCGTTATAGTGCTCCATAGTGAATACTATTCGTTATCATTCGCGGACATATACATCGTACTACCGTGCACGCAGTCAAAATGAGGTAAAATCCTTATATTTACAAACTTCGTTTAGCATGTTCAAATGTTTAAAGGCCCAATATACGTAACATCAGGAATTTTTTTGTCAATCTGAAAAATTCTGAAAAAAAATCCAGTTGATAACCATTCAAAAATAAGCCTAAAACGCAGTAAACCTGAGCGGTAGCTAACAAGAAACTCCCGACAGAAAAATCCAAACAATTGAAAATAATTCAGGTGGGGCCCACTTCAATAACAAGCCGAAGTTAAAAGACAGTCAAAATGGACGCCTGTTTACAAATACCGAGTTTCAACTGCTGCCGTACCGGTTACCACGTATGAAGTCATCTTGAATATTGCTGATATCAGTTAATCTTAACTAAATCTATAACAATAATAAGTTATTAGGCTTGATTTTCGTATCAAGTTTTGCCGAAAGTTACGTATATTGGGCCTTTAAAGAAAAATAAACAGACATTTGAAGCAGGTTGTACAATGAGGTACAATCCTTATATCTACAAACTTCATTTAGCATGTTCAAATGTTTTACGAAGAAAGCAGACATTTGAAGCAGTTTGCTTCGATGTTTTACTACGATAGCCGTGCGTGTGGTTGCTACGATGATAGCACAAAAAATCTTCTTCGTTGATATCAATTGCTAAATTTAGAAAATTCGCAGTGAATAACACATCCTTTTCTCTTTTTTTCATCACTTTTGAAATTTTGGATTACTAGCTCTTCGAGCGAACTGTATTTAGTCGCTTGTAACGGTCGTTATATACCCATACCGAAACACTGACCATGTTCTGGAAGTGACGCGCTCGAACGTCGCAACAGAAAACCGCCATTGTTTGCGGGAAGTGTCAACGAATTGTGAGTGTGCATTAAAGGAATAAGACGACTGCCAGCGACCTTAATTAGACGTTATGGACCCAAAATATGTTCTATATTTCAAGATATTAAAGAAACCAAGCAATGGCTGTCATCGAATGGTTATCTGTCTGCAGCGTGGACAGCACCACATTTTAAACAGATCAATCCGCCAAGCCTTATTTCATTGCGTATAGGCTGTGAGAGTTTACTAAGCTGAAGAAGTGAAATAAGTGAAATAAGTAAAAATCATTTTAGGCTATGAATTTCATGGACCGATTATTAGCGTCATAATAATCATAACTCAATATCATGCCCCCCCCCCCCCCCCCCCCCCCCAAACGGAGTGAGGAGACAGTGTTTTTGCTCCGTCCTTATTTTTCCTCTGTTTTCTTCTGTCGAAGAAGTTTCCGACGAATTTCTGGAAAACTATTAGAAAGACGATATAACACACACATATACTGCACCATTTAAATATAGTGATAGATACAGCATTCCCCCCAAAATGAATTAAACTGCATCATTCAGCTGTTTCGTCCTCCTAGGACTCTTCAGTTATGCTTGGCGCCAAAACGTGGGAATCCAAAATTTCTAAACTAATGTAAAGAAGCAGAATGGTCAGGTGCGAAAAAAACCTTTAATTTATAAATTTAGAAGTAAAATTAAACTTGTTCTGTATAATTTCAAATCGTGTACTGCGAAAATGTGTATAATTATTATGTACCATGCCACTAATCTCAAATGTGCGATTTACATGTAAATGTATGTACATGTACTTGATATTTTCCATGATATCTTGAGGTCATATTCTCATTTAAAGAAGACACAGACATTTTCAAGTAAGGTACAATGTAATCTTTTATAAATATTCTGGAATATTGAATAGATATTTTTTCGATGATTTAAAAAAAATCAAGAAATTGAAGCAAAGTAGACAGAGCAATAGATTTAATTTGTTTTCATTTTTTCGCTGTCGAAAACTAAACGGCGCCATATGTTTGTTCATTGACTTCTTTTCTTCTTCTTCTTCTTATTCCTTCCTTCCGAAAGCTAATTACAATTTATTTTCTTCGTCGTCTCTTCTCCTTCGATTTTGTTTCCAAAAAGATGAGTTATGATAACATTCAAAACCCACAAATCAAACAAAGGAAAGGAAATTACCACTTCAAAGAGTACCCCCCAACATGTTTAAACTAATGAAAGTCAATTAAGGCATTGGAATCAGTTTACGATATTTCTTCTCCAATATAGCATCACGAACACACAGCGTCATCAATTCTGCAAAAAAAAATGAAATAAAATAAAATAATGACATTGTTTAAATTGAGTAGAAAGTGACATTAATTCCGAAAAATAATTAACTCGCAAGGGTCTGGACCGAACGAGGCAAAACGAAAGTATAAAAAACAACATTTGACGGGATAATGAGGAAAAATGAAATAGAGAAATGAGAATTTCAAAACTCAAAACAAAATCCATAAACAGCTTTAAGTCGGTGTGAACTGACTGACGTTGATCGTTTGAAACTGATGCTAAGATTTCAATATGTTTTCAAGAAAACAGCGAAAGATTTTTGTCAGAAAGCCCAAACCTATTAAAGTCACTCACGAAATGAAAATCAATAACGATGCTTTCGCAAATAGATTTTGTATGTATCACTGTCACCTTGTCAGGGTAAACTTCCAACCCAATACACGATTCTGCATGCATGGCGCTCTGTAGAAGATTCATATTTCATAATCAATATCCGAAATTCAATTTCAATCTGTAATCTGATCCACGATATACATTTGCATGAACTTCCCAATAGGATTTAAATCAATTTCTTCCTCGTCTCGAGAATTGTGAAAAATCTCCATGAAAAATATAAATGGATATATATTTCATTTCGTTTTGTCCTCGGAATGCACGATTTTGAGTAAATCTAGATTAAAACAGATCAGAATATATTCATAAATTTTACTGCATTTCCCCCGATTCTGATTTTTTTTTTAATTTCAGCTTGATATAATAACATCTGTAATATGATTTCTCGCTGTGAGAATTCCATTTGATTAGAATATAGACACACACACAAAAAAAAAACACACAAAAATCTATTAAAATTTGATTATTGAGAATCTCAAAAATATAATTACGATAACAAAGAAGTAGGGTGACGTGGAAATGAATTTCAATAAAGCAATTAATGTATCCAATTATTTTACTGCTATCGGGAACCGTCGGCTATTTCCGTAAACTAGAAATTCGTTAACGGAAAGTGCCGACGGTTTCCGATTGCACGGTATATAGAAGAAAACGTCTAAACGTAAGAGCGTTATAGATTTGTATAAAAAGACGAAGAATCGTAATGACTAACTGGACCAATCAGTATATGTGTCGAAAGCAACAGTTTTTTGTGTATCGTACCAAAATCCTTGGCTGATTCCGTAAACCATCAGTACTGCGCACTCGTCACATCAAGTCCTCAGTAGCTAGGTATAAGAATAATAATATTTCTGTTGTGTTTAATGCTCCATTTTATCTTATATGACATGTATAACACTTCATTTAATTAAAAAAGATTAAACGTTTCCCTTTCGGTAGATTCCGTAACAAAACAACAACGTCACTGCGCGTGGAATAGTAGAACAATTCGAAATAACCTTGTTTAAAATGTCGGACCTCTCTGATTTTATCAAATCAAAGTTATTTTGTGAGCAAGTAACCTCCCTAATTATCCCTCTTTGAATGGTGACATCATAGTCAGCAAGTACCAATCGCTGCGCATCAGCCATGTTTGGCGAGCCAATATAAAAACAAAAATCATGTTTTCATAATTTTTGTCATTTACCGTCTGAAGTCACGTAATTCAAAATGTATAATAAAGAAAGAAGCTCTCAAGAGATCCCACATCCTAGATATCCAGGGGTTACGATCACCTACGCTTTCTCCATCCCTGGAATATTTCATGGCAAAACTGAAGGCACGCTAAGGAAAACAAACTTGATCAATCGCAAGGCTGCAATCTTGTCCTTTTGAAGATAACAATGGAACCGCGACCTACTTCAAAGCTTGTCAATTTTTACCGTTATGTGACGACGAGATTCTTTTGATGTACTTCAAAGGATAAAACCAGTCGCATTGCCTCCTCAACAAGTTGGCGTAACCCCTGGATATCGAGGATGGAGTTAGATCCCACGACGGCGGCTATTTTGAAACAGATGTCTGTTATCTGATTACTTTTAGATAAGGGTGGCGACAGGTAGTTAACCAAATTCTGTGACTTGATAAAATGTGTAGGTTCGTAAAAACATGTTCTCTCAATTGACACCTAAATTGCATGTGTAAACCAAATTGCATATAATAAAACACTGCTGAATAATCAGCGAGTCAGAACCCTTCGGACTACTTTCTTTTTGTACGGTATCCTTACATCATAAAGTGGCATACAGTACCTGGCCATAACTATTGTCGCACCTCACATTTTCCCGTTGACTTCCACTAATGTTGAAAATGTCATTGGAGCTTTTTAACGACGTCACAATGTCATGTTCTATGAAACAAGATAATTCAACGAATTACAGTCCCCCACCGGGTTGTTATCTCGAGATCCAATAGCAATGAGTGTGAATCTCGAGATGCAATAAGGTCATGTATTTTCTTCAATGTATTGAAAGGTGAAGATGTAGTTTACAGAGACCCGCTTCTATACAGGAACCATCCCATTCTCACTAAATACATGTACACTGTAGGTATACTCTATAAATGATCTCTATATAAAGGACACAAGTCTATGAAGGACACCTTTAGTTTTTCTATTGGGTATCCTTTATAGACAGGTTTTACTGCAATAGACATGAAATTGTAATAATAATAACAAGATGTTGTTTGTTATGCTTACATTGAATTCAACAGTACTGTATATTGATTAAATGGTGATCTGAGAAGAACACAGGTTTGTTTGTCACTGGGAATAATTTGGATGAGAAGACCAAGTCAAGAATTCCTCCAAGGCAATGGGTAGGCGTGGTCAGTTGTTGGTGAAGTTTACAAGATTTTTGAAGGCTGTCCATCTTTGCGAAGTCCATGTTGAAATCTCCAACAACAAGAATGTTTGTACACTTATGTAACTTTGCTTGTGTTGTGCATAGCTTGAATAACTGTCGAAATAAATGTCACAGTGACCCAGTTTTGGTACACGACACACCGTCTTCCCACGGGGAACCATACTACCAAGTATTAAGTTCTAGTGCTTTATAGTGTAGGAGATAGAGCCCGGACAAGGTATTTGTGTAACGTAGGTCAGAGGTCAAAATATAGGTCACTGTGACCCGGTTTTGTTACGCGACACACCGCCTTCCCATAGGGAACTATACTACCAAGTACAAAGTTATAATCCGTAATAGTGTAGGAGATAGAGCCCGGACAAACTTTTACTTTAATGTGGGTCAGAGGTCAAAATATAGCAAAATAAAGGTCACAGTGACCCAGTTTTGGTACGCGACACACCGCCTTCCCATAGAGAACTATACTACCAAGTATAAAGTTCTAATCCTTAATAGTGTAGGAGATAGAACCTGGACAAATTTTTCTTTCTTTAATGTAGGTCAGAGGTCAAAATATAGGTCACAGTGACCCAGTTTTGGTACGCGACACACCGTCTTCCCACGGGGAACCATACTACCAAGTATTAAGTTCTAGTGCTTAATAGTGTAGGAGATAGAGCCCGGACAAGCTTTTTCTTTAATGTAGGTCAGAGGTCAAAATATAGGTCACAGTGACCCGGTTTTTGTACGCGACACACCGCCTTCCCACAAGGAACCATACTACCAAGTATTAAGTTCTAGTCCTTTATAGTGTAGGAGATAGAGCCCGGACAAACTTTTACTTTAATGTAGGTCAGAGGTCAAAATATAGCAAACTAAAGGTCACAGTGACCCGGTTTTGGTACGCGACACACCGCCTTCCCACAAGGAACCATACTACCAAGTATTAAGTTCTAGTCCTTTATAGTGTAGGAGATAGAGCCCGGACAAACTTTTACTTTAATGTAGGTCAGAGGTCAAAAAATAGCAAAATATAGGTCACATTGACCCGGTTTTTGTACGCGACACACTGTCTTCCCACAGAGAACAATACTACTAAGTATTAAGTTCTAGTGCTTTATAGTGTAGGAGATAGAGCCCGGACAAGCTTTTTCTTTAATGTAGGTCAGAGGTCAAAATATAGGTCACTGTGACCCGGTTTTTGTACGCGACACACCGCCTTCCCACAAGGAACAATACTACTAAGTATTAAGTTTTAGTGCTTTATAGTGTAGGAGATAGAGCCCGGACAAGCTTTTTCTTTAATGTAGGTCAGAGGTCAAAATATAGGTCACAGTGACCCGGTTTTTGTATGCGACACACCGCCTTCCCACAGGGAACCCACACACTTAGTATGAAGTTTCAGTGTCTTATAGTATGGGAGATAGAGCCCGGACAAATAGTGTGCGGAAGGACGGACGGACGGACGGACGGACACAACGCAAACCTATAGTCCCCCCCCCCCCCCCCCCCCCCCCCGGATTCCGGTGGGGGACTAATTAACATTGACGTCAGGGGAGACGTTCAGTTGACAGGTTTCAGTTCGCCTTTAAACACCTCAACAACAAAGCATACAGGCCATATCTGCACTAAAAATGTGTTTTGGAAACTTCAATCAAGTATGAAATTTACAAAACGAAAAATTATTGGAATCGCTCCAGCTGTTATTGCATGATGACATGTTCAAAATTGGTGGAAATGCACTAAAGTCTATGGGGCATTGTTCCGTGCGACTATACTTATGGACAACAAATGTACGTACGTGTTGAACCCGTTATTGTCATAAATTGTTTGTGTCACCCTTCCTACAGGCTCGGCAAGGAAGATTTCTTTTTAAATACATTAGCTCATTCTATAGAGCGTATAGGTCTAGTAAACCAAAGGTTCCGGTTCGACTCCCAGCGGAGACATACATGTAGGGAAAATAATTACATTGACACGCACGTTGGGATCTTGGGAAAGTACATGTACCTACCGATAAATTGACATCAATCCTGTGAACTCCGGCTAGCCCGTGGTGAATTCAATTCTGGAAGGGGAACATGTAACCCTGGTAAAAATAGCCGATATGTTTTTAAGTAGCCGAGTCTCCTCTGGCCCCGACTTCCCACACCAGACCACGGGTACTTGTACCAGGAGTATAACTATCTATATGTAGATAACATAGCCAAATTCAAATCATAAGAAAAAAATATAAAAACAGAAAGGTTTCAAATGTTCTTTTTACGTTATTAATTTTTCTAAAACCATATTGAAAATACTAGCCAAATCTCAGCTTGATACGTCAAGCGGTTCACCAAAATTTGACTAGCAGACACTCTGAACGGTATAAGAGGAATAACCGTAAAACTATTGTGTAGGGGATTTTATAGTCGAAGGTTTTACCATGGAGCTGCAGGAGAGTTGGATAAATCTTAAAGTCAAAATCGACTTCTGAAAAAAAAACAGTATTTAACTACAATACTTATTTCAATTAACAAATTTTATTGCAAAAAAAATCGCAATTGGATTTGGCATCAGGCGTAGCCTATATATGTTTGCCATCTCCAAGTACTTCGAATATAATTTATGGTACATTTTTTTTACATAAACACAAAAACAGTTATTAATAAAACAATAAATTATTGAAATTATTGAAATAGTGAATCTCTCAATCCATCAAACAAGATAGAAAAAATCTAAGTAAATCTGTCAGTTTCATTTATATACTCTGATATACATTGTAATAAGTATAAGTTTACGTCTTTATCACATTCATGACATCCATATAATAATGTTTTAATATTAAAATGCACATTGGGAATATAAGGGTTAAATAATGTATTGACGAGTGTTGATCGCGCTTCAATGAATAATGGACAGATAAGGAAAAAGTGTTCTGCAGTTTCATCTCCAAGATTACAGGGACATGTAGGGATATCTCTCAAATGATCACAAAACAAGTCAAAATTAAGATTGCTAGCTGAATCTCGGAGCTGGCATAAAAGAATATTTAATCTCCAAAACCATCATCTATAAAGGTATTTGTAATATCATATGTTACTTTAGTAATATTAAAAAGGAGTGATTTGAATTGCGCAACATAATTTGCATTTGTTACATCAGAGTTAAGAGCAAAAGAATTAAATTCCCTAAAAGTATTAAGGAAAAAACTATTATAATAGCTTGCTGTTCTACATATAGGGGTATTAAATTATCTTGTCATCCGTAACGGATACCTCTCATTTTAGACTGATTTACAAAGGGTTGTACAATATCCTTTAAATGTTGTGGAGAATGACCATAAAGTATTTTGTACATAAGAGCGAGATTTTGTTTTTGACGTCGGTCAGAGAGAGATTCCCATCCAAGTTCCTTATACAACTTATTGTGGGAGGTAACTCAGCGCAATCCCGTTATAATCCTATAGCACCTTCTAACTGAACAGTTTCTAATAACTGTTTACATTCTTCTGTACAATTATCCCATAAAACATCAGAATATTCAAAAATAGGTAAAATACATGTCTTACTGTATATATGTTTAAAAGAGTATTGCGTGAAAATCGGTTTTTCAATGTTTTTAATACATTTATTCTTTTATATGCTTTTTGGTATATATAATTAATATGATGAGTCCATTTAATATCATCTGAAAATATTACACCTAGATGTAAGTAGATTGAACTGGACTGTTATCAAAGTATATTTCTGGGTGAGTAATATTTCTTCTCCTAGTGAAAATCATTGACTCAGTTTTTGCAAGATTAAATTTTAATTTTATGTCCCATGTTTTACTCCATGTATGAATGTTTGATAGGTTTTGTGTGAGAGTATCTGCAACAATAATTGGGTAATTATCAACAGTTTCACTTAATGAAGTATCGTCGGCAAATAATTTAATGTTACTACAAATTGTAGTATCAATATGAGATATATCATTAATATAAAGAAGGAATAAAAAGGGGCCTAAAACGGTTCCCTGGGGGCTCCAGCATTAACAGGTTTATAGGTAGAGAATATAACTTCGGTTAAAACACGTTGTTTTCTATCAATTAGATAATTTTTAAACCAATTCAACAATTTGCCCTTAATACCATATGATTGCAATTTATATATCAAACCTTCATGCCACACTCTATCAAAGGCTTTACTAATATCACATAAAACAGATCGTACCGCCTTTCCTTTATCCATGGAATCAACAATATTATGATACATAGAAAGAAGCTGATTCACAGTTGAATCTCCTGGGATGTTTTACTCCGTCTAAATAGTCTATGCCTGCTGCCCGATCCATTTGTCTTTGTGACAATAAAATTTACTTAAATTGAAATTGAATCTCCTTGGATAAAGCCAGACTGATGTTTAGATATAACTTCACATTCATATAGATAATTATACATAGCTTTTTCTATAATTTTACTGAAGCACGGCGTGACAGAAATGGGACGATAGTTTGTAACATCATTTGCTTCACCCTTTATATATTGCATTAATGTTAGCAGATTTCCATTCTAAAGGAATACTGCAAGTTCCTATAGTATTTTTACAAAGAAGAGTAAGTGGATAGGTCAGAGATGGTGTTAGTAATTTATAAATTTTGGGACTCTTCCATCAGGTCCAGTAGGTTTCTTTTCATTTAAAGTGGATAGTTGATCTTTTATGTCCTGTTGTGTAATAACAATATTATCCATCTTAAAAGGAAAGTCTGGTGGTGGGGTAAAAGGTTCAAGGTTCAGAAGAAGTGGCGATTGAAGTAAAATATGAATTAAGGCACTCCGCTTTTTCAAAGGGGTGTTGAAGAAAGGGGTTATTATGGTTAAGAGGAGGGATACTTTTACATTTATTATCAGATTTTAAAAGGGTTTTCGCTATTTTCCACCATTTGTGTGGAGATAGATTCTTATTATTTAAGGACGATTCCAGTTTTATTAGATATTGCTTTTTGGTTTCCCTAATAAGGTAGATAGTTTCATTTTGAAGAAGTCTATATCTTTCCCAATGTATAAGAGAATTGGAATTAATTGGGTTTTTTTTTTATGAATGCGATTTCTATTAAACCAGGGCTTATCATTTGGCCTCACAGTAACTACAAAATGTATCCTCTTTGGTACATTGTCATTTATTTGTGTATGGAGTGTTTCAGAAAGTATACTGCTAAATTCATTAACATCATTCTTTTGTTAAATAGTTATCCAATCAATATTACTAATATTATCATTAATACTATCAATGTCAGCATTATCATAATCATATACAGTTTGTTTGTATACAGAATATGATATACTGAAATTAATAAGACAGTGATCACTACAAATAGGAGCATGAACAGCTGTATTCCGTATTAGATTATTATTAGTAGTAAGTAAGAATAATGTCAATAGAAGAAGAAGATATAGGTGTTATTGCGAGTTCGAAACCCATGTGGGGCAGTACCTGGCAACTGCCCCTCATGGGTTTCGAACTCACAACGCAGAGGTGGAGGACTTTTGGTGGTAGGATGTCGGGACACCTTAATTAACCACTACCCCCATTACGATTACGTGCACAGCAATAAAGTGACACCTGAAATTAACTGATGCTACAATGTAATTATATATAAGAGCATCGTTGAGATTGCCGACCAGCTGACTGAAGGGGCGTAACTCCTACACGAAATTACTTCATTTCTCACATTCTACACTGTCCATAGTCTTGCTTTAACAATGACAGTCGGTAGTACAAGTTAAACTTATAATTAGTTTAACCAGAGACGTATAAAGCCACGTCTCTGGTTTAACCAATTATATTGTAGTGGATACATTTGAAGATGAAACGCTTTATACACAGCAATGCCTTCACATGAATGTCAGGTGAAATGTGGTTAAAAAAGTGAATTCCAACATGAAAAAATAATGTGACTTTTTATTTTAGTCTCTTTTTTAAATGTTAATTCATTACAATTTAATGGTTTCAAATTAGTTTCACGTGAATTTCATTAGAATTTATAATTTAGTTGATTTTTACATGCATGTGTTTTCGTTCAAATTTCACGTGACATTCACATAAGAAACATTAGCTGTGTATACCGTAATGATGGAGTCAGATTCTCAACAGAAGGGAGTGGATATCGAATCAGAATAGAAACAGACCACAATAAATACACTGTGACTGGGGATTTGACAAAAGGGCTTTTGAGAAAGTGTATGAAAATTCACAGATCTGACTGGTGAATATCCTGAAGATGACACCAATCAGAAAATATGGCAGACAGGAACCTTTTTCATTTCAATGTTTTATTACTGAGATAGTTTACATAAATACATATTTATAACACATATAAATTTCATTCTTACACTCACACTTCCTCGTCATCAACTTCATGACACATCATCGTCTTCAAACATCAATACATCATGATCATCATGACGCAAATGCATCATCATCAAAATCGTTTAATCAACATAATTTTCTCCCATTATTCACAATTTTTTCTCCTCTTTTACATGTCGAAGATTTCTCTGTCACCCCCTAGTGTATGACAGATATCATGAGCTGACAACAATGAAATAACGCCATGACAACAATAATGATGACGTCACGGCAACAATACCGACAAGTCAACAATTCATGCAAACACGTCACGTCAGCATTGTGTTGCATTAATACTTCCGTTTAAACAATACAAAATGACGGAAGAAAAATATGCATCCGCTACCTTAAGTTTCGACAGAGAAATCACCAACTCTCGTTAAGATTCATCACCATATTACGTCATTCCATCCTCATCATCACAACAAACATGACCACAACCACCACCATCACCACCATCATCATCATCATCATCATCCGTCGTCGTCGTCGTCGTCGTCACCATCATCATCATCATCATCATCATGAGACACCAATGCTTCATCATCAAAATCAATCGTCATCCTCATCATGATTATCATCCGATAGGAACTTGATTTGGCATGGATTTATTGGGTGTGTAAAGGAAATGCACATTGCGTGCCTGAGTACTTGCTCCATGCTACTGCCCTTGGATATGAACATATGGTATTTTAAACAAGAATCACGTACGCGGCCAAACTATTATCGTTCTTACACTCTTCCAAATACGGACAATGTCAATCGAACATTAATGTCAATTAATATGAATATATATATTCATATTTAATTTATTTGCAATCTGAGTAAAATACATATCATCACTATATATAGATCTATACTACATTATAACGTTTTAATCAAATTGTATTTATTAGTAAATTAATCAAAAGCACGCACCACGAACAGTATAATTATATGTCAAGTAAAAAGGGTAAAAATAGAATATATAATATTGGATGATAAATATATATAAGTATCCTCATTTTTGTAAGTGCAAGTAAATAGTTGCCTTTGCCATGGACTTAGATATATAGCACTATAATCTACAAATGTAATTCCGTGCACAGCCACAGGCATATGTGACCAGGAGAATAACTATCTTGGCCTATATATAGACAAAATAGCGGAATATGAATAATCAAAAAAAAAATAAAATAAAAAAAGTTTCAAATTTCTTTTTATGTTATTTATTTTCCTAACTCCTAATGAAAATAATAGCCAAATTTTAGCTTGAATTTCACACAAAAACGACTATCAGACACTGAAATATATATTGTTTTTACATTTTTATTTTTTTTTATTTTTTCATAGTTCACTCTGTTATCTACTGTATGTTCGCCTGGGCACATATGCATGTGCCTTTGATTTCGTGCCTATGCTCAAAATTTAGCAGTAATCAATATATTTACTGTAGGCCTTTTGAGCTTGTTTTTGTGATCAGTATCAGGGACGTATATATGTGAGACATATATACGTCCCTGTTGGTATGTATTATATAGGGTCGCTTTCGTTTATCCGGTTGAAGCGAATTGCGTTTTGTACAAAAAGATTCTACGTGGAAAGCAAACATCTGCTTGGATTAAAAAAATCGAATTAATCAATGCAGTGTGATAATTTTTTAAAATAATTTTTTGGGGTTCACTTGATAAGAATAACATTACACACAAGACTGTCCAGCCATTCTTCGAGTTGGGCAATTAGAAATGGTATAACTGAATAAAAGTTGGCTAACAAACATGGCGCTGTCCAGTCGATTCATGCGGTTGAATTTACAATTGACGCATAGGCTTGCTAAAAGATGTTTTTGCTCAAATGCAGATAAAGAGGTATGTTTAAGTGTATATCAAATACAAAAAGGAAGTGGTGTCTTTCCTGAAACTCTTATGTCGTTCTATACCAGCTGAAATCTGTTTATTACTATCGCGGAAATCGGTAACGCGAGGATATCACTTATCATGACCTTGTCATTCCTTTTCATGGAAACATCGTGCTTTGCTATTATATAAATTGTCACACATTATCATACTGTGTATAGTTGGATATCCAAACACACGCTTTACCACATGTGTGTTTTTTAGTTGGCAAATGGATACATAGTGATTCGTGTTACAGGCCTACTTTCGTTTTACCTACATTTATTATGCAGTCATATGGTATACATCAGAGTGATCAGACAGCTGTGTTATCACTCGTACTAGTGTTCCCATGACATCTTCTGTTCTGGAACTATTAGAAACTATATCGCATTGATAAAATTCCTTATGATATTTTATACTTAAATTGACACAGTTAATATTGGTGTCAAACGTGTACCGATTATTACCCACAGTCTCATTCTTAATTCGTGTAGAGGGAATCTCAATTTAGCTAAATGCACTTCATTGTTTTAAAAGATTGTCGTTTGATAAAAAGAAATCCACAAATATGATAATGTGATAAAAGAATCTAATGCACATTTTCATTTTATCAGATTCATAAAGCTCATCACAAATTTTTCATTTCATAAATCTCATATGAAATGGACACACATGTAAAAAGTGTAAGATCCTTTATATATGCATGAAGGTGTAATTATAAGTACACATACATTGTGTACATGAACATGGTACATGTATTATCTATAATGTCTTTCCAGTGTTTGCCTGTGCAAAATACTGATTTAATTTGTTTTGATTTGTTTTATCCACTTCTAGCATTGGTGTGCTTGGAGTAGTTTTGCTTATTATATAGAGTTCTGAACATTTGAATATTGTATATTATCATAATTATCATATGCAAAGATAGCATTAATAAATGTATTTGAACTATAATTTCATTTCTTTATACATGCTTTAACAATCATAATAAAATCAGCAAAACTCTTCAAATTTTCACACACTAGTGATAAACTTCTTTCTTGAAAATCAAACGAATGCAACACAAGTCAGCAAAATCTTAAATCATGAAAGACAATGCTCCAAAAATTAAAAAGAAAACCAATGAAACAAAACAAAACTCAAATTAAATAGCATTGATGTTTTCTTTATCCACAGAATGTTGTGTTTCCAGAACATGTCTTCTCTGGAATTCAACCAACTGGTATTCCACATATTGGTAATTACTTTGGTGCGATAAAAAACTGGATCCGTTTACAGGACACACATAGAAGTGTTATATACAGCATCGTAGATTTACATTCAATCACAGTTCCACAAGATCCAGACATACTTAGGTAAGATTTTAAATGGGTATATTTATGTAGCCCTTGGAGGTTCGGTACATGTAAGTCACATAATTATTATGTGTCCCGTGTGCACAAGGACTCATACCAAACGTCATTGTGTGTGAGAGGTTTGATTGGATGAGAGTGTCGCACGGACGTTGTTGCGTCCAATTCCCTGCACAGCTCATTCCTTTTCCCTACTCCCGATCATTCTTCATTATGCTATTCACGAGTAAACTTCATATTCGCTAGCCCTGGTTAGTCTTTCATCATGTACATTTTTCATCCAATCAATAAATGTATTTGTATTCATGGTCGCGTAATGTATCATTGTTCTGTAAATATGTTGTATGTTCCGGTCAATGTACTACGTCCATGTATGTTGTAGGTTTTATTTGTATATAAAGAACTCCTCTGAAGTAAGCTCTGTATTCCTTATTTGTGATACACGGGTTACATATATATCAACAATTAGCTGAGAAACAACTGATATTTTTCTCTAAAATTACTTTTAGTTGTAACGTTTGCTGTCTTTCAAAATTATCTTTTACATAGGTATATTTTTTTCAAATTTAATGGTTCTTGCAAAGTCTACAAATTTAACAGGATTATAAACATGCAGGCACATTTTCATGCATCTGTCATGATTTGGAAATAAAGGCATACATGTACATAATTCAATATCATACTTGCCAACCCTGCCTATTCAGGAGGGAGACACCCGATTTTGGACCCTAAAATGTTGCATTTTCAACTTTGGAATTTGCTTAACTGTTCCTATTTCTAAAGATCTAATGATTTCATCTGAAAGAAGAGATCAAAAGAAGCCATTTAAAAGTGATATTTTTCCTCTGAATGTACAGGTAAACTCATTATTTATGTTTTCATTTCTGAACACACGGACATTTCAAAAAGTTGGCAAGTACATGTATCAATCATCTTGCCTTATTAAATTACATGTATATACTCTGATTAATTATGAACTTTCATAGGGGTGTGTTATTTAACCATTGAACATATGTCAGTTTGCATTTATTGTCATTATGAATGCAATATGGCTGCCAGTCTGCCAGATAAATAGAATGATGTTCTTAGAGGGCATTCAAAGCATTGAAGTAACATACTGGTCAACCTGGCACTAAAATGATAGCATGTTATTGTATGGTGGTCTAAACATGTAGCTAGCTATACTTCTGTGAAAACAACCCAGATTAACATTGAGTTTTTGGAAGAGCACAATGTAAAATATAAATATATATAGACCTGAAAGTCCTGTACGAAATGTTCCAACTGTAATCCGGGCGTAACAGAGGCGTCATTTACAATGAATTCCAGACGTGAATATGTTTACGCCTCCAATACAGAATAATGTTGTAGAGAGGCGGAACCAAGCGGGCTTGAGCAGGAAAAGGGGCATAATCAGGCACTAAATGTAAATGAGATGAGGCGGAAAATTTTCCAGGCGTAATTTCATCACAGCTTTTAATATCAAAATTCCAGGCGTAAATATCAGGCGTAAATTCTAAAAATTCCAGGCGTCATTCTGAAAATTCCAGGTGTAATTCCGAAATTTTGAACTATGAATAAAAATAGAATCCAGGCGTAATTTTGTAAATTCCAGGCGTCATTTTATAAATTCCAGGTATCATTTTCCTGTTGGCTCAGTAATTGTTTATATGGGTGTACTTCACCAGGAATCTGAAAGAAATGTCCTAAAATGGCCAAAACTAAATCGAGTACCAATATTATCCAGGATTCCATTTTGTCACCATTTACATGCGTATTAATGTTCTCAAAATCACTTCAGCAATTATCATTTCAAAGAAAAACATAATACCCGAGTAATACAGATCATTATAATAGTGACATTCATTACATGTTCATAGCGGCTCCATTTTACAATTTAATGATTAATCATACTGGTAAATATATAGCACATATTTTACCCATATTTTCCTGAAAATCTCATTGAGAATTCAAAATTGTATTACTTTATATAGAAAAACCTTATTGATATTTGGCTGATCCCATAAAATCCCTCATATTCTCCCAAAGGTTGTAAGAGCCAGAATTAGCCCTGCTATATTATTGTTCTGTTAATGAATTGCTTTAATTTTTACATTGGTAGAGAAAACATCATGTCTATGACAGCTTGTCTGCTGGCCTGTGGGATCGATCCAGACAGAGGAATTCTGTTCCAGCAATCACAGGTATAAACTGTCTAGTATTACACAGGGTTTGAATTTAACACTTGTGCACTCGCAAATTACGGTCCTTAGGTGGCACAGTGGATTAATAGAATCTCTCCCCCTGTGCAGTGTGCAAAAGTAATGATAGAGGCCACTGGAAAACTTGTCGGTCTATGCAAAATATTAGTACAGTAGACCTGATGCCTAAGCAATTTAATTGCTCATGAATGTTGAAAAGTATAAAAAAATCTTTGAATAAATCATATCAATTGAATTTCTCTTGTGTGTTGTTCATTTCCTGTTTTCTTCAGCTGGATTTGTCGTTGCAAATCAATTTTTGTTCAAACATCGGTTGAAGGAGGGGAGGTCACTCTGTTTTAAGTTGTTCGTTGACACCAGGGACGTCTCACATATACGTCCCTGGTTGACACTGATGGAAAAATTCAGTCTGCGGAATTTTTATTTGGTCTATGCAGTTTGAAATGTGCAGAGACCTATTGTCTATGGGACTTCATGAATTACTTTAGCACACTGACTTTGTTATACATGTACTAGACAGAAATCTCAACCCTCGGGATAAGATTTATGAATTTTAGCACGAGACTTTGCCATGCTAAAACTGTGCTAAAATTCATAAATCTTATCCAGAGGGTTAAGATTTCTCTGTCTAAATTATACAGGGGTGATTGATTATTTTTCTCCCACACTTTCCTAATGTTAAATAAGCAAAAGAGTGAACTCAGTGTATCACGCCATCATCAATGTGTGACGTTACTCTGGTTACACTGCATAAAGTGATGATGTGACAATGATCACGACGTCTCAATTAGCAGGTGTGAGCTGTTTTTTCCCTACCCTAGTAAAAGACAGATTTATCTTTTCCCTAGCGATAATGGGAATGGACCTGTGAGGTGTGGGAGAAAGTGCCCTCTCCTTTCAATAAGGCAGCCAGGGTGTGATTTCCTTAATGAACCTGATAAAAAGGGGTCACCTTCCCGACCATGTGGTGTTTGGGTGGTGCAGTGGATAGTGCCCTTACCTTTCATCAAGGTTGCCGGGGTTGGATGCTCTGACTGGACCTGAAAAATAAGGTTTTGCCTTCCCAACCATGTGGTGTTTGGGTGGGTAGTAAATACATGTAGCGCCCTTATCAAGGCAGCCATGGTTCGATTCCCTGATTGAACTAAGAAAGTAAGGGTACACTTAACCAACAATGTGGGTTTTCTCTGGGTACTCTGGTTACCCCCCACATTAGGATCTCGCTGATAAATCCTACAGCGATTATGGCGACATTGGAATGAACGCTTGACTAATTTCAATAAAAATGATATCAATTAATCCAGATATTCCTACTTAACAAACAAGTAACTGAAAAATTGGGTGCACGACAAGGTAACTTGATAACCTTTCTTTATTTGTTAAGTATATTAATCGCTTAATTAATGAATCATAAATGTAAGTTTCTCAAATCAATTGGCTTTTCATTACTGATTCTGTGGTATGAGAACTTAGGACCTACAGATCTGTAACCATCACTGTATTGGCCGTAATAAGCGCCCCTCCCCGTATAAGCGCCCCTTCCCGTATAAGCGCCCCTCCCCGTATAAGCGCCCCTTCCCGTATAAGCGCCCCTCCCCGTATAAGCGTCCCTCCCCGTATAAGCGCCCCTCCCAGTATAAGCGCCCCTATCCGTATAAGCGCCCCTTCCCGTATAAGCGCCCCTCCCCGTATAAGCGCCCCTCCCTGTATAAGCGCCCTCCCTGTATAAGCGCCCCTCCCCGTATAAGCGCCCCTTCCCGTATAAGCGCCCCTCCCCGTATAAGCACCCCTCCCCGTATAAGCGCCCCTCCCCATATAAGCACCCCTTCACTTTCTACAGAGACATTAAATTTATATAAGCATCCCTATCAATTGTGGCACAACTGCATGGTACTACTTAAGGGCTGGATAAACTTCACTGTGCAAATGTTTACAAGAAAAAACACAAATATCAGTAAATTGTGTACAAATGGTCCGAAATTGTTGACAATAATGTCGCACATCACAAATATGTCCCACTCTTGTCACAATACATTGTACATGTACTTTATAAAAACAATATTTTTCATCAATATCCTAGTTTTATATCCTATTAAGTACCCCCTTTAGAACCATTTTTTATACGCCCTGGCCCCAGTTTCATCAATGTTCCGTTCCTTAACTTAAGGAAATTCCTTAACTTCAAAATCTCCATAGGAAAGCATTACAGAATTTAAGGAGAAAATCCTTAGTTAAGGAACTTTCCTTAAATTCTGTAATGCTTTCCTATGGAGATTTTTAAGTTAAGGAATTTCCCTAAGTTAAGGAACGTTGATGAAACCGGGGCCTGAAGCTTAATTATAACAGCGAATACAGTAATTTAAAGTATTGAGGACTTGGTTTCTTTATAGGTACCATATCACACAGAACTGGCCTGGATCCTCGGATGTCAATGTTCACTTGGGCGTCTGTCACATCTACCAACATGGAAAGTAAGTCTGTCACCTCATAAATTATACATTTCTTTTTATTTCACATAGGTTCTATGTTCTCATATTCCAAATTACAGTTTTTAGGTTATCTGACCCAATGGGTCAAGGTGACCTATAGCCATATTGCTTCTTCTGTCATCATGTACTGTCTGCCGTCTATAAAATGTTTTTTTAATTCAAAACGCTACTCCTCCTTAAAATCAAAGTTGATTTCTACCAAATTTGGTGTAAAAGATCATTAAAGGAGCGCAATCATAATGTTTGTACATGCATGAGGCTGGTCCCACCCACAGGGGACAAAGGGGCAGAGCCCTGAATGGGGAAATTTCTTTAATTATATTGCTTTTAAATGCTACTTCAGCCTTCTTAACCATCGAATGAAAACAACATTTTTGTGTTAAACATCATTTGGAAAAATCAGTCATAATTTTATTCATGAGGCTTGTCCAACCACAGGGGACAGAGGGGCAGGACCCCAAAAAGGGAATTTTATTTAAACGTTTGCTTTAAAAAGCTACTCTTCCTGTTGAATGAAATACAACCAAATTTGGAGTGAAACATTAATATTGTTTTCTTCCTTCCAGACCAGTTGTCCCTTATTCCCCAGTATGTTACTTTTGCCCCTTTTTGTTACCAATCCCGATTATGTTCCAAACCCTCATGTTCATCGGTCTCCACCCGACCCTCTCACCCCCTAATTGTGACTTCAGTCTCCACCTGATCCCCTCACCCCCTTGTGACTTTGGTCTCCACCCGACCCCCTCACCCCCTTGTGACTTGGGTCTCCACCCGACCCTCTCACCCCCTTGTGACTTGGGTCTCCACCCGACCCCTCACCCCCTTGTGACTTGGGTCTCCACCCGACCCCCTTGTGACTTGGGTCTCCACCCGACCCCTCAACCCCCTTGTGACTTGGGTCTCCACCCGACCCCCTCACCCCCTTGTGACTTGGGTCTCCACCCGACCCCCTCACCCCCTTGTGACTTGGGTCTCCACCCGACCCCCTTGTGACTTGGGTCTCCACCCGTCCCCCTCACCCCCTTGTGACTTGGGTCTCCACCCGACCCCCTCACCCCCTTGTGACTTGGGTCTCCACCCGACCCCCTCACCCCCTTGTGACTTGGGTCTCCACCCGACCCCCTTGTGACTTGGGTCTCCACCCGTCCCCCTCACCCCCTTGTGACTTGGGTCTCCACCCGACCCCCTCACCCTCTTGTGACTGCGGTCTCCACCCAACCCCCTCACCCCCTTGTGACTTAGGTCTCCACCAAACCACCTCACCCCCTTATGACTTCAGACTCCACTCGACCCCCTCACCCCCTTGTGACTTCGTCTCCACCCGACCCCCTAACCCCCTTGTGACTTCGGTCTCCACCCAACCCCCTCACCCCCTAATTCTGACTTCGGTCTCCATCCGACCCCTCACCCCCTAATTGTGACTGCCATTATACTGTCATCCACCACCTGCCTCATTCCTACTTGGCTCTGCACATGTATGTAGTAAGTTTAAATCTTTTTCATTCAATTGGAACAAATTTTCTGGAAAAAATATAAAAGTACTATGTTTTAATCAGTCTTAACTTCAATTATTTTCAAAATGAGACTGGAAAAGAGCAAGGACTCAAAAATATTCTTTGAAAAGTGAAATATTCAAACTTGTATAATTATTGTAATAAATTAAGCAAAATTGAATGAAAGAAAGAATGAAGAATGAGAGCCCTCTTTTAGGAGGACACAAAACTGTCAAGGAGCTAACCCTGGGGCTCCCCAACCCCAGCAGTTTTCTATTTAACGGGGGATTAAATTGAAATGTGCAAAAAAAGAAAAGCAAAAGAATAAAAAAATTGAACAGAGTTTTATATAAAAAAAAAAAATAATTGAAGTACTTCTATATGTTAGTAGTTTTGAAATATAAAGTAGAAATCATTAAAATCAGATTTTAAGTGAGATATAACACGGACATCAGAATGCGTTGTACATTTCCATTTCTGTTTGATACAGGAAAAATCAGCGGAAACAAAGGACGCCCTGCTTGGACTGTATACCTATCCTGTTTTACAGGCCGCAGATATACTTCTATACAAGTAAGTCAGTCTGGAACAGGTTAGTGGTGTTTGATTTATTAAGTTACTCAACCATTGGTGGGTTGAAGCAACTGACCAAATAATCAATTACACGTATGTGGAGTTATCTCCCCTAGCTTATTTTTGTTGAAAACTATTGAACAGCATTTACTCTTAGCTGCAATGTAAGAAAACAATTTTCAAATGAAAAAATAACAACTAACCAATTAATCAATTACATGTATAATTTTCATGGATACATTTTAATTACTCGGTTCTGTGGAGTTATCTCCCCTAGCTTATTTTTTATGAAAACAATTTAACAGCATCTACTCTTAGCTGCAATGTAATATATATAAGAAAACAATTTTCAAATGAAAAAATAACAACTTCTGATTTTGGTTTTGTTGATGCTTTTACATTCTCTAATTTTCTTTCACAGATGACCATTCTTTTAAGTTATTTTGTTAAAACCAGATAAATATGCAAATAAGCACATTTATAAAAGTAAATTATAAGAATATTGGTTGTAGACAGTACTTTACTAAAGTCACTGTTACATCTTTTCTTCAAAGGCAGCCTTTTTTAACTGATTAATTATTTATCATCGATCAGTTATTACCAAACCATAAGAAATTTCAACTGATTCCCAACACTGGGACAAGTTGAGTGATTTTTCCCACTAATTATAACTGGGGAAACTATATGATATTATACCAAGATTCAGCTGTTTATTTATTACATCTCTACACAATTTGACAGAGGGACTGAAGTTCCGGTCGGAGAGGATCAGTTTTGTCATATAGAACTTGCTCGTGCCCTTGCAAAATTATTCAACAATCGATATGGAGAGGTCTTCCCTGAACCAGCAGTACTGCTGAGTAAGTAATGGATGTTGTGTGGATACTGAAAATAAATACACGTTATGTTGTTGACATGAAAATACAGTTTAAGCTCTTTATTTAACACTTTTATAAAAGCTGGTCAGTAATTTATCGTGTGTGGGAGGCTCCTGTATTAATATATCATTGGTGATGGGGTCAAAACCAGATCTGTATCCTACATTGTATTCCTTATACTAAATCCCCTTTTTTATATTTGATGGGTGGTGGAGTCTACCACCCCTCCCACAAAGGTAATTCTGGAACAGCCCTAACTCAAAGATCTCATTTAATTAGATGTATTTTGTCTGGAACAGCCCTAACTCAAAGATCCCATTTAATTAGATGTAGTTTGTCTGGAACAGCCCTAACTCAAAGATCTCATTTAATTAGAAGTATTTTGTCTGGAACAGCCCTAACACAAAGATCCCATTTAATTAGATGTAGTTTGTCTGGAACAGCCCTAACTCAAAGATCCCATTTAATTAGAAGTAGTTTGTCTGGAACAGCCCTAACACAAAGATCCCATTTAATTAGATGTATTTTGTCTGGAACAGCCCTAACTCAAAGATATCATTTAATTAGATGTATTTTGTCTGGAACAGCCCTAACTCAAAGATCTCATTTAATTAGAAGCATTTTGTCTGGAACAGCCCTAACTCAAAGATCTCATTTAATTAGATGTATTTTGTCTGGAACAGCCCTAACTCAAAGATCTCATTTAATTAGAAGCATTTTGTCTGGAACAGCCCTAACTCAAAGATCCCACTTAATTAGATGTATTTTGTCTGGAACAGCCCTAAAACAAAGATCCCATTTAATTAGAAGTATTTTGTCTGGAACAGCCCTAACTCAAAGGTCCCATTTAATTAGAAGTATTTTGTCTGGAACAGCCCTAACTCAAAGATCCCATTTAATTAGATGTATTTTGTCTGGAACAGCCCTAACTCAAAGGTCCCATTTAATTAGATGTATTTTGTCTGGAACAGCCCTAACTCAAAGATCCCATTTAATTAGATGTATTCTGTCTGGAACAGCCCTAACTCAAAGATCCCATTTAATTAGAAGCATTTTGTCTGGAACAGCCCTAACTCAAAGGTCCCATTTAATTAGATGTATTTTGTCTTGAACAGCCCTAACTCAAAGATCTCATTTAATTAGATGTATTTTGTCTGGAACAACCCTAACTCAAAGATCCCATTTAATTAGATGTATTTTGTCTGGAACAGCCCTAACTCAAAGATACCATTTAATTAGATGTATTTTGTCTGGAACAGCCCTAACTCAAAGATCCCATTTAATTAGATGTATTTTGTCTGGAACAGCCCTAACTCAAAGGTCCCATTTAATTAGAAGTATTTTGTCTGGAACAGCCCTAACTCAAAGATCCCATTTAATTAGATGTATTTTGTCTGGAACAGCCCTAACTCAAAGATCTCATTTAATTAGAAGTATTTTGTCTGGAACAGCCCTAACTCAAAGATCTCATTTAATAAGATTCCATTTAATTAGAAGTATTTTGTCTGGAACAGCCCTAACTCAAAGATCCCATTTAATTAGATGTATTTTGTCTGGAACAGCCCTAACACAAAGATCCCATTTAATTAGATGTATTTTGTCTGGAACAGCCCTAACTCAAAGATCCCATTTAATTAGATGTATTTTGTCTGGAACAGCCCTAACTCAAAGATCTCATTTAATTAGAAGCATTTTGTCTGGAACAGCCCTAACTCAAAGGTCCCATTTAATTAGAAGTATTTTGTCTGGAACAGCCCTAACTCAAAGATCCCATTTAATTAGAAGCATTTTGTCTGGAACAGCCCTAACTCAAAGATCCCATTTAATTAGAAGCATTTTGTCTGGAACAGCTCTAACTCAAAGATCTCATTTAATTAGATGTATTTTGTCTGGAACAGCCCTAACTCAAAGATCTCATTTAATTAGAAGTATTTTGTCTGGAACAGCCCTAACTCAAAGATCCCATTTAATTAGAAGCATTTTGTCTGGAACAGCCCTAACTCAAAGATCTCATTTAATTAGAAGTATTTTGTCTGGAACAGCCCTAACTCAAAGATCCCATTTAATTAGAAGCATTTTGTCTGGAACAGCCCTAACTCAAAGATCTCATTTAATTAGATGTATTTTGTCTGGAACAGCACTAACTCAAAGATCTCATTTAATTAGATGTATTTTGTCTGGAACAGCCCTAACTCAAAGATCTCATTTAATTAGATGTATTTTGTCTGGAACAGCCCTAACTCAAAGATCCCATTTAATTATTAGAAGCATTTTGTCTGGAACAGCCCTAACTCAAAGATCTCATTTAATTAGATGTATTTTGTCTGGAACAGCCCTAACTCAAAGATCCCATTTAATTAGAAGCATTTTGTCTGGAACAGCCCTAACTCAAAGGTCTCATTTAATTAGATGTATTTTGTCTGGAACAGCCCTAACTCAAAGGTCTCATTTAATTAGATGTATTTTGTCTGGAACAGCCCTAACACAAAGGTCTCATTTAATTAGAAGCATTTTGTCTGGAACAGCCCTAACTCAAAGATCTCATTTAATTAGAAGCATTTTGTCTGGAACAGCCCTAACTCAAAGATCTCATTTAATTAGAAGCATTTTGTCTGGAACAGCCCTAACTCAAAGATCTCATTTAATTAGATGTATTTTGTCTGGAACAGCTCTAACTCAAAGATCTCATTTAATTAGATGTATTTTGTCTGGAACAGCCCTAACTCAAAGATCTCATTTAATTAGAAGCATTTTGTCTGGAACAGCCCTAACTCAAAGATCCCATTTAATTAGAAGCATTTTGTCTGGAACAGCCCTAACTCAAAGATCCCATTTAATTAGATGTATTTTGTCTGGAACAGCCCTAACTCAAAGATCCCATTTAATTAGAAGTATTTTGTCTGGAACAGCCCTAACTCAAAGATCTCATTTAATTAGAAGTATTTTGTCTGGAACAGCCCTAACTCAAAGATCCCATTTAATTAGATGTATTTTGTCTGGAACAGCCCTAACACAAAGATCCCATTTAATTAGATGTATTTTGTCTGGAACAGCCCTAACACAAAGATCCCATTTAATTAGAAGTATTTTGTCTGGAACAGCCCTAACTCAAAGATCCCATTTAATTAGAAGTATTTTGTCTGGAACAGCCCTAACTCAAAGATCCCATTTAATTAGATGTATTTTGTCTGGAACAGCCCTAACTCAAAGATCCCATTTAATTAGAAGCATTTTGTCTGGAACAGCCCTAACTCAAAGGTCTCATTTAATTAGATGTATTTTGTCTGGAACAGCCCTAACTCAAAGGTCTCATTTAATTAGATGTATTTTGTCTGGAACAGCCCTAACACAAAGGTCTCATTTAATTAGAAGCATTTTGTCTGGAACAGCCCTAACTCAAAGGTCTCATTTAATTAGAAGCATTTTGTCTGGAACAGCCCTAACTCAAAGATCTCATTTAATTAGAAGCATTTTGTCTGGAACAGCCCTAACTCAAAGATCTCATTTAATTAGATGTATTTTGTCTGGAACAGCACTAACTCAAAGATCTCATTTAATTAGATGTATTTTGTCTGGAACAGCCCTAACTCAAAGATCTCATTTAATTAGATGTATTTTGTCTGGAACAGCCCTAACTCAAAGATCCCATTTAATTAGAAGCATTTTGTCTGGAACAGCCCTAACTCAAAGATCTCATTTAATTAGATGTATTTTGTCTGGAACAGCCCTAACTCAAAGATCCCATTTAATGAGATGTATTTTGTCTGGAACAGCCCTAACTCAAAGATCCCATTTAATTAGAAGCATTTTGTCTGGAACAGCCCTAACTCAAAGGTCTCATTTAATTAGATGTATTTTGTCTGGAACAGCCCTAACTCAAAGATCCCATTTAATTAGAAGCATTTTGTCTGGAACAGCCCTAACTCAAAGGTCTCATTTAATTAGATGTATTTTGTCTGGAACAGCCCTAACTCAAAGGTCTCATTTAATTAGATGTATTTTGTCTGGAACAGCCCTAACACAAAGGTCTCATTTAATTAGAAGCATTTTGTCTGGAACAGCCCTAACTCAAAGATCTCATTTAATTAGAAGCATTTTGTCTGGAACAGCCCTAACTCAAAGATCTCATTTAATTAGAAGCATTTTGTCTGGAACAGCCCTAACTCAAAGATCTCATTTAATTAGATGTATTTTGTCTGGAACAGCTCTAACTCAAAGATCTCATTTAATTAGATGTATTTTGTCTGGAACAGCCCTAACTCAAAGATCTCATTTAATTAGAAGCATTTTGTCTGGAACAGCCCTAACTCAAAGATCCCATTTAATTAGAAGCATTTTGTCTGGAACAGCCCTAACTCAAAGATCCCATTTAATTAGATGTATTTTGTCTGGAACAGCCCTAACTCAAAGATCCCATTTAATTAGAAGTATTTTGTCTGGAACAGCCCTAACTCAAAGATCTCATTTAATTAGAAGTATTTTGTCTGGAACAGCCCTAACTCAAAGATCCCATTTAATTAGATGTATTTTGTCTGGAACAGCCCTAACACAAAGATCCCATTTAATTAGATGTATTTTGTCTGGAACAGCCCTAACACAAAGATCCCATTTAATTAGAAGTATTTTGTCTGGAACAGCCCTAACTCAAAGATCCCATTTAATTAGAAGTATTTTGTCTGGAACAGCCCTAACTCAAAGATCCCATTTAATTAGATGTATTTTGTCTGGAACAGCCCTAACTCAAAGATCCCATTTAATTAGAAGCATTTTGTCTGGAACAGCCCTAACTCAAAGGTCTCATTTAATTAGATGTATTTTGTCTGGAACAGCCCTAACTCAAAGGTCTCATTTAATTAGATGTATTTTGTCTGGAACAGCCCTAACACAAAGGTCTCATTTAATTAGAAGCATTTTGTCTGGAACAGCCCTAACTCAAAGGTCTCATTTAATTAGAAGCATTTTGTCTGGAACAGCCCTAACTCAAAGATCTCATTTAATTAGAAGCATTTTGTCTGGAACAGCCCTAACTCAAAGATCTCATTTAATTAGATGTATTTTGTCTGGAACAGCACTAACTCAAAGATCTCATTTAATTAGATGTATTTTGTCTGGAACAGCCCTAACTCAAAGATCTCATTTAATTAGATGTATTTTGTCTGGAACAGCCCTAACTCAAAGATCCCATTTAATTAGAAGCATTTTGTCTGGAACAGCCCTAACTCAAAGATCTCATTTAATTAGATGTATTTTGTCTGGAACAGCCCTAACTCAAAGATCCCATTTAATGAGATGTATTTTGTCTGGAACAGCCCTAACTCAAAGATCCCATTTAATTAGAAGCATTTTGTCTGGAACAGCCCTAACTCAAAGGTCTCATTTAATTAGATGTATTTTGTCTGGAACAGCCCTAACTCAAAGATCTCATTTAATTAGATGTATTTTGTCTGGAACAGCCCTAACACAAAGGTCTCATTTAATTAGAAGCATTTTGTCTGGAACAGCCCTAACTCAAAGGTCTCATTTAATTAGAAGCATTTTGTCTGGAACAGCCCTAACTCAAAGATCTCATTTAATTAGAAGCATTTTGTCTGGAACAGCCCTAACTCAAAGATCTCATTTAATTAGAAGCATTTTGTCTGGAACAGCCCTAACTCAAAGATCTCATTTAATTAGAAGCATTTTGTCTGGAACAGCCCTAACTCAAAGATCTCATTTAATTAGAAGTATTTTGTCTGGAACAGCCCTAACTCAAAGATCTCATTTAATTAGATGTATTTTGTCTGGAACAGCTCTAACTCAAAGATCTCATTTAATTAGATGTATTTTGTCTGGAACAGCTCTAACTCAAAGATCTCATTTAATTAGAAGCATTTTGTCTGGAACAGCCCTAACTCAAAGATCTCATTTAATTAGAAGCATTTTGTCTGGAACAGCCCTAACTCAAAGATCCCATTTAATTAGAAGCATTTTGTCTGGAACAGCCCTAACTCAAAGATCCCATTTAATTAGATGTATTTTGTCTGGAACAGCCCTAACTCAAAGATCCCATTTAATTAGAAGTATTTTGTCTGGAACAGCCCTAACTCAAAGATCTCATTTAATTAGAAGTATTTTGTCTGGAACAGCCCTAACTCAAAGATCCCATTTAATTAGAAGCATTTTGTCTGGAACAGCCCTAACTCAAAGATCTCATTTAATTAGATGTATTTTGTCTGGAACAGCACTAACTCAAAGATCCCATTTAATTAGAAGCATTTTGTCTGGAACAGCCCTAACTCAAAGATCTCATTTAATTAGAAGCATTTTGTCTGGAACAGCCCTAACTCAAAGATCCCATTTAATTAGAAGCATTTTGTCTGGAACAGCTCTAACTCAAAGATCTCATTTAATTAGATGTATTTTGTCTGGAACAGCCCTAACTCAAAGATCCCATTTAATTAGAAGCATTTTGTCTGGAACAGCCCTAACTCAAAGATCTCATTTAATTAGAAGTATTTTGTCTGGAACAGCCCTAACTCAAAGATCCCATTTAATTAGAAGCATTTTGTCTGGAACAGCCCTAACTCAAAGATCTCATTTAATTAGATGTATTTTGTCTGGAACAGCACTAACTCAAAGATCTCATTTAATTAGATGTATTTTGTCTGGAACAGCCCTAACTCAAAGATCTCATTTAATTAGATGTATTTTGTCTGGAACAGCCCTAACTCAAAGATCCCATTTAATTATTAGAAGCATTTTGTCTGGAACAGCCCTAACTCAAAGATCTCATTTAATTAGATGTATTTTGTCTGGAACAGCCCTAACTCAAAGATCCCATTTAATTAGAAGCATTTTGTCTGGAACAGCCCTAACTCAAAGGTCTCATTTAATTAGATGTATTTTGTCTGGAACAGCCCTAACTCAAAGGTCTCATTTAATTAGATGTATTTTGTCTGGAACAGCCCTAACACAAAGGTCTCATTTAATTAGAAGCATTTTGTCTGGAACAGCCCTAACTCAAAGATCTCATTTAATTAGATGTATTTTGTCTGGAACAGCACTAACAAAAAGATCTCATTTAATTAGATGTATTTTGTCTGGAACAGCCCTAACTCAAAGATCTCATTTAATTAGATGTATTTTGTCTGGAACAGCCCTAACTCAAAGATCCCATTTAATTAGAAGCATTTTGTCTGGAACAGCCCTAACTCAAAGATCTCATTTAATTAGATGTATTTTGTCTGGAACAGCCCTAACTCAAAGATCCCATTTAATGAGATGTATTTTGTCTGGAACAGCCCTAACTCAAAGATCCCATTTAATTAGAAGCATTTTGTCTGGAACAGCCCTAACTCAAAGGTCTCATTTAATTAGATGTATTTTGTCTGGAACAGCCCTAACTCAAAGGTCTCATTTAATTAGATGTATTTTGTCTGGAACAGCCCTAACACAAAGGTCTCATTTAATTAGAAGCATTTTGTCTGGAACAGCCCTAACTCAAAGGTCTCATTTAATTAGAAGCATTTTGTCTGGAACAGCCCTAACTCAAAGATCTCATTTAATTAGAAGCATTTTGTCTGGAACAGCCCTAACTCAAAGATCTCATTTAATTAGAAGCATTTTGTCTGGAACAGCCCTAACTCAAAGATCTCATTTAATTAGAAGCATTTTGTCTGGAACAGCCCTAACTCAAAGATCTCATTTAATTAGAAGTATTTTGTCTGGAACAGCCCTAACTCAAAGATCTCATTTAATTAGATGTATTTTGTCTGGAACAGCCCTAACTCAAAGATCTCATTTAATTAGATGTATTTTGTCTGGAACAGCTCTAACTCAAAGATCTCATTTAATTAGAAGCATTTTGTCTGGAACAGCCCTAACTCAAAGATCTCATTTAATTAGAAGCATTTTGTCTGGAACAGCCCTAACTCAAAGATCCCATTTAATTAGAAGCATTTTGTCTGGAACAGCCCTAACTCAAAGATCCCATTTAATTAGATGTATTTTGTCTGGAACAGCCCTAACTCAAAGATCCCATTTAATTAGAAGTATTTTGTCTGGAACAGCCCTAACTCAAAGATCTCATTTAATTAGAAGTATTTTGTCTGGAACAGCCCTAACTCAAAGATCCCATTTAATTAGATGTATTTTGTCTGGAACAGCCCTAACACAAAGATCCCATTTAATTAGATGTATTTTGTCTGGAACAGCCCTAACACAAAGATCCCATTTAATTAGAAGTATTTTGTCTGGAACAGCCCTAACTCGAAGATCCCATTTAATTAGAAGTATTTTGTCTGGAACAGCCCTAACTCGAAGATCTCATTTAATTAGATGTATTTTGTCTGGAACAGCCCTAACTCAAAGATCTCATTTAATTAGAAGTATTTTGTCTGGAACAGCCCTAACTCAAAGATCCCATTTAATTAGAAGTAGTTTGTCTGGAACAGCCCTAACTCAAAGATCTCATTTAATTAGAAGTATTTTGTCTGGAACAGCCCTAACTCAAAGATCTCATTTTATAGGATCCCATTTAATTAGAAGTATTTTGTCTGGAACAGCCCTAACTCAAAGGTCCCATTTAATTAGAAGCATTTTGTCTGGAACAGCCCTAACTCAAAGGTCCCATTTAATTAGAAGTATTTTGTCTGGAACAGCCCTAACACATAGATCTCATTTAATTAGAAGTATTTTGTCTGGAACAGCCCTAACTCAAAGATCTCATTTAATTAGATGTATTTTGTCTGGAACAGCCCTAACTCAAAGATCCCATTTAATTAGAAGCATTTTGTCTGGAACAGCCCTAACTCAAAGATCCCATTTAATTAGAAGCATTTTGTCTGGAACAGCCCTAACTCAAAGATCCCATTTAATTAGAAGCATTTTGTCTGGAACAGCCCTAACTCAAAGATCTCATTTAATTAGATGTATTTTGTCTGGAACAGCCCTAACACAAAGATCCCATTTAATTAGAAGTAGTTTGTCTGGAACAGCCCTAACTCAAAGATCCCATTTAATTAGATGTATTTTGTCTGGAACAGCCCTAACTCAAAGATCTCATTTAATTAGATGTATTTTGTCTGGAACAGCCCTAACTCGATGATCCCATTTAATTAGATGTATTTTGTCTGGAACAGCCCGAACTCGAAGATCTCATTTAATTAGAAGTATTTTGTCTGGAACAGCCCTAACTCGAAGATCTCATTTAATTAGATGTATTTTGTCTGGAACAGCCCTAACTCGAAGATACCATTTAATTAGAAGTATTTTGTCTGGAACAGCCCTAACACAAAGATCCCATTTAATTAGAAGTATTTTGTCTGGAACAGCCCTAACTCAAAGATCCCATTTAATTAGAAGTATTTTGTCTGGAACAGCCCTAACTCGAAGATCTCATTTAATTAGATGTATTTTGTCTGGAACAGCCCTAACTCAAAGATCTCATTTAATTAGAAGCATTTTGTCTGGAACAGCCCTAACTCAAAGATCCCATTTAATTAGAAGTAGTTTGTCTGGAACAGCCCTAACTCAAAGATCTCATTTAATTAGAAGTATTTTGTCTGGAACAGCCCTAACTCAAAGATCTCATTTTATAGGATCCCATTTAATTAGAAGTATTTTGTCTGGAACAGCCCTAACTCAAAGGTCCCATTTAATTAGAAGCATTTTGTCTGGAACAGCCCTAACTCAAAGGTCCCATTTAATTAGAAGTATTTTGTCTGGAACAGCCCTAACTCAAAGATCCCATTTAATTAGAAGCATTTTGTCTGGAACAGCCCTAACTCAAAGATCTCATTTAATTAGATGTATTTTGTCTGGAACAGCCCTAACTCAAAGATCCCATTTAATGAGATGTATTTTGTCTGGAACAGCCCTAACTCAAAGATCCCATTTAATTAGAAGCATTTTGTCTGGAACAGCCCTAACTCAAAGGTCTCATTTAATTAGATGTATTTTGTCTGGAACAGCCCTAACTCAAAGATCTCATTTAATTAGATGTATTTTGTCTGGAACAGCCCTAACACAAAGGTCTCATTTAATTAGAAGCATTTTGTCTGGAACAGCCCTAACTCAAAGGTCTCATTTAATTAGAAGTATTTTGTCTGGAACAGCCCTAACTCAAAGATCTCATTTAATAAGATTCCATTTAATTAGAAGTATTTTGTCTGGAACAGCCCTAACTCAAAGATCGCATTTAATTAGATGTATTTTGTCTGGAACAGCCCTAACACAAAGATCCCATTTAATTAGATGTATTTTGTCTGGAACAGCCCTAACTCAAAGATCCCATTTAATTAGATGTATTTTGTCTGGAACAGCCCTAACTCAAAGATCCCATTTAATTAGAAGCATTTTGTCTGGAACAGCCCTAACTCAAAGGTCCCATTTAATTAGAAGTATTTTTTCTGGAACAGCCCTAACTCAAAGATCCCATTTAATTAGAAGCATTTTGTCTGGAACAGCCCTAACTCAAAGATCCCATTTAATTAGAAGCATTTTGTCTGGAACAGCTCTAACTCAAAGATCTCATTTAATTAGATATATTTTTTCTGGAACAGCCCTAACTCAAAGATCTCATTTAATTAGAAGTATTTTGTCTGGAACAGCCCTAACTCAAAGATCCCATTTAATTAGAAGTATTTTGTCTGGAACAGCCCTAACTCAAAGATCTCATTTAATTAGAAGTATTTTGTCTGGAACAGCCCTAACTCAAAGATCCCATTTAATTAGAAGCATTTTGTCTGGAACAGCCCTAACTCAAAGATCTCATTTAATTAGATGTATTTTGTCTGGAACAGCACTAACTCAAAGATCTCATTTAATTAGATGTATTTTGTCTGGAACAGCCCTAACTCAAAGATCTCATTTAATTAGATGTATTTTGTCTGGAACAGCCCTAACTCAAAGATCCCATTTAATTAGAAGCATTTTGTCTGGAACAGCCCTAACTCAAAGATCTCATTTAATTAGATGTATTTTGTCTGGAACAGCCCTAACTCAAAGATCCCATTTAATGAGATGTATTTTGTCTGGAACAGCCCTAACTCAAAGATCCCATTTAATTAGAAGCATTTTGTCTGGAACAGCCCTAACTCAAAGGTCTCATTTAATTAGATGTATTTTGTCTGGAACAGCCCTAACTCAAAGGTCTCATTTAATTAGATGTATTTTGTCTGGAACAGCCCTAACACAAAGGACTCATTTAATTAGAAGCATTTTGTCTGGAACAGCCCTAACTCAAAGGTCTCATTTAATTAGAAGCATTTTGTCTGGAACAGCCCTAACTCAAAGATCTCATTTAATTAGAAGCATTTTGTCTGGAACAGCCCTAACTCAAAGATCTCATTTAATTAGAAGCATTTTGTCTGGAACAGCCCTAACTCAAAGATCTCATTTAATTAGAAGCATTTTGTCTGGAACAGCCCTAACTCAAAGATCTCATTTAATTAGAAGTATTTTGTCTGGAACAGCCCTAACTCAAAGATCTCATTTAATTAGATGTATTTTGTCTGGAACAGCTCTAACTCAAAGATCTCATTTAATTAGATGTATTTTGTCTGGAACAGCTCTAACTCAAAGATCTCATTTAATTAGAAGCATTTTGTCTGGAACAGCCCTAACTCAAAGATCTCATTTAATTAGAAGCATTTTGTCTGGAACAGCCCTAACTCAAAGATCCCATTTAATTAGAAGCATTTTGTCTGGAACAGCCCTAACTCAAAGATCCCATTTAATTAGATGTATTTTGTCTGGAACAGCCCTAACTCAAAGATCCCATTTAATTAGAAGTATTTTGTCTGGAACAGCCCTAACTCAAAGATATCATTTAATTAGAAGTATTTTGTCTGGAACAGCCCTAACTCAAAGATCCCATTTAATTAGATGTATTTTGTCTGGAACAGCCCTAACACAAAGATCCCATTTAATTAGATGTATTTTGTCTGGAACAGCCCTAACACGAAGATCCCATTTAATTAGAAGTATTTTGTCTGGAACAGCCCTAACTCGAAGATCCCATTTAATTAGAAGTATTTTGTCTGGAACAGCCCTAACTCGAAGATCTCATTTAATTAGATGTATTTTGTCTGGAACAGCCCTAACTCAAAGATCTCATTTAATTAGAAGTATTTTGTCTGGAACAGCCCTAACTCAAAGATCCCATTTAATTAGAAGTATTTTGTCTGGAACAGCCCTAACTCAAAGATCTCATTTAATTAGAAGTATTTTGTCTGGAACAGCCCTAACTCAAAGATCTCATTTTATAGGATCCCATTTAATTAGAAGTATTTTGTCTGGAACAGCCCTAACTCAAAGGTCCCATTTAATTAGAAGCATTTTGTCTGGAACAGCCCTAACTCAAAGGTCCCATTTAATTAGAAGTATTTTGTCTGGAACAGCCCTAACACATAGATCTCATTTAATTAGAAGTATTTTGTCTGGAACAGCCCTAACTCAAAGATCTCATTTAATTAGATGTATTTTGTCTGGAACAGCCCTAACTCAAAGATCCCATTTAATTAGAAGCATTTTGTCTGGAACAGCCCTAACTCAAAGATCCCATTTAATTAGAAGCATTTTGTCTGGAACAGCCCTAACTCAAAGATCCCATTTAATTAGAAGAATTTTGTCTGGAACAGCCCTAACTCAAAGATCTCATTTAATTAGATGTATTTTGTCTGGAACAGCCCTAACTCAAAGATCCCATTTAATTAGAAGTAGTTTGTCTGGAACAGCCCTAACTCAAAGATCCCATTTAATTAGATGTATTTTGTCTGGAACAGCCCTAACTCAAAGATCTCATTTAATTAGATGTATTTTGTCTGGAACAGCCCTAACTCGAAGATCCCATTTAATTAGATGTATTTTGTCTGGAACAGCCCGAACTCGAAGATCTCATTTAATTAGAAGTATTTTGTCTGGAACAGCCCTAACTCGAAGATCTCATTTAATTAGATGTATTTTGTCTGGAACAGCCCTAACTCGAAGATACCATTTAATTAGAAGTATTTTGTCTGGAACAGCCCTAACTCGAAGATCTCATTTAATTAGATGTATTTTGTCTGGAACAGCTCTAACTCAAAGATCTCATTTAATTAGAAGCATTTTGTCTGGAACAGCCCTAACTCAAAGATCTCATTTAATTAGAAGCATTTTGTCTGGAACAGCCCTAACTCAAAGATCCCATTTAATTAGAAGCATTTTGTCTGGAACAGCCCTAACTCAAAGATCCCATTTAATTAGATGTATTTTGTCTGGAACAGCCCTAACTCAAAGATCTCATTTAATTAGATGTATTTTGTCTGGAACAGCCCTAACTCGAAGATCCCATTTAATTAGATGTATTTTGTCTGGAACAGCCCGAACTCGAAGATCTCATTTAATTAGAAGTATTTTGTCTGGAACAGCCCTAACTCGAAGATCTCATTTAATTAGATGTATTTTGTCTGGAACAGCCCTAACTCGAAGATACCATTTAATTAGAAGTATTTTTGTCTGGAACAGCCCTAACTCGAAGATCTCATTTAATTAGATGTATTTTGTCTGGAACAGCTCTAACTCAAAGATCTCATTTAATTAGAAGCATTTTGTCTGGAACAGCCCTAACTCAAAGATCTCATTTAATTAGAAGCATTTTGTCTGGAACAGCCCTAACTCAAAGATCCCATTTAATTAGAAGCATTTTGTCTGGAACAGCCCTAACTCAAAGATCCCATTTAATTAGATGTATTTTGTCTAGAACAGCCCTAACTCAAAGATCCCATTTAATTAGAAGTATTTTGTCTGGAACAGCCCTAACTCAAATATCTCATTTAATTAGAAGTGTTTTGTCTGGGACAGCCCTAACTCAAAGATCCCATTTAATTAGATGTATTTTGTCTGGAACAGCCCTAACACAAAGATCCCATTTAATTAGATGTATTTTGTCTGGAACAGCCCTAAGACAAAGATCCCATTTAATTAGAAGTATTTTTTCTGGAACAGCCCTAACTCAAAGATCCCATTTAATTAGAAGTATTTTGTCTGGAACATCCAAAACTCGAAGATCTCATTTAATTAGATGTATTTTGTCTGGAACAGCCCTAACTCAAAGATCTCATTTAATTAGAAGTATTTTGTCTGGAACAGCCCTAACTCAAAGATCCCATTTAATTAGAAGTAGTTTGTCTGGAACAGCCCTAACTCAAAGATCTCATTTAATTAGAAGTATTTTGTCTGGAACAGCCCTAACTCAAAGGTCCCATTTAATTAGAAGCATTTTGTCTGGAACAGCCCTAACTCAAAGGTCCCATTTAATTAGAAGTATTTTGTCTGGAACAGCCCTAACACAAAGATCTCATTTAATTAGAAGTATTTTGTCTGGAACAGCCCTAACTCAAAGATCTCATTTAATTAGATGTATTTTGTCTGGAACAGCCCTAACTCAAAGATCCCATTTAATTAGAAGTATTTTGTCTGGAACAGCCCTAACTCAAAGATCTCATTTAATTAGAAGTATTTTGTCTGGAACAGCCCTAACTCAAAGATCTCATTTTATAAAATCCCATTTAATTAGAAGTATTTTGTCTGGAACAGCCCTAACACAAAGATCCCATTTAATTAGATGTATTTGGTCTGGAACAGCCCTAACTCAAAGATCTCATTTAATTAGATGTATTTGGTCTGGAACAGCCCTAACTCAAAGATCCCATTTAATTAGAAGTATTTTGTCTTGAACAGCCCTAACTCAAAGATCCCATTTAATTAGAAGTATTTTGTCTGGAACAGCCCTAACACAAAGATCCCATTTAATTAGAAGTATTTTGTCTGGAACAGCCCTAACACAAAGATCTCATTTAATTAGATGTAGTTTGTCTGGAACAGCCCTAACTCAAAGATCCCATTTAATTAGATGTAGTTTGTCTCTAACAGCCCTAACTCAAAGATCTCATTTAATTAGAAGTATTTTGTCTGGAACAGCCCTAACTCAAAGATCCCATTTAATTAGATGTATTTTGTCTGGAACAGCCCTAACTCAAAGATCTCATTTAATTAGATGTATTTTGTCTGGAACAGCCCTAACTCAAAGATCCCATTTAATTAGATGTATTTTGTCTGGAACAGCCCTAACACAAAGATCCCATTTAATTAGAAGTATTTTGTCTGGAACAGCCCTAACTCAAAGATCTCATTTAATTAGAAGTATATTGTCTGGAACAGCCCTAACTCAAAGATCCCATTTAATTAGAAGTATTTTGTCTGGAACAGACCTAACTCAAAGATCCCATTTAATTAGAAGTATTTTGTCTGGAACAGCCCTAACACAATGGTCCCATTTAATTAGAAGTAGTTTGTCTGGAACAGCCCTAACTCAAAGATCTCATTTAATTAGATGTAGTTTGTCTGGAACAGCCCTAACTCAAAGATCCCATTTAATTAGAAGTAGTTTGTCTGGAACAGCCCTAACTCAAAGATCTCATTTTATTAGATGTATTTTGTCTGGAACAGCCCTAACTCAAAGATCCCATTAAATTAGATGTATTTTGTCTGGAACAGCCCTAACTCAAAGATCCCATTTAATTAGATGTATTTTGTCTGGAACAGCCCGAACTCGAAGATCTCATTTAATTAGAAGTATTTTGTCTGGAACAGCCCTAACTCGAAGATCTCATTTAATTAGATGTATTTTGTCTGGAACAGCCCTAACTCGAAGATCCCATTTAATTAGAAGTATTTTGTCTGGAACAGCCCTAACACAAAGATCCCATTTAATTAGATGTATTTTGTCTGGAACAGCCCTAACACAAAGATCCCATTTAATTAGAAGTATTTTGTCTGGAACAGCCCTAACTCAAAGATCCCATTTAATTAGAAGTATTTTGTCTGGAACAGCCCTAACTCGAAGATCTCATTTAATTAGATGTATTTTGTCTGGAACAGCCCTAACACAATGGTCCCATTTAATTAGAAGTAGTTTGTCTGGAACAGCCCTAACTCAAAGATCTCATTTAATTAGATGTAGTTTGTCTGGAACAGCCCTAACTCAAAGATCCCATTTAATTAGATGTATTTTGTCTGGAACAGCCCGAACTCGAAGATCTCATTTAATTAGAAGTATTTTGTCTGGAACAGCCCTAACTCGAAGATCTCATTTAATTAGATGTATTTTGTCTGGAACAGCCCTAACTCGAAGATCCCATTTAATTAGAAGTATTTTGTCTGGAACAGCCCTAACACAAAGATCCCATTTAATTAGATGTATTTTGTCTGGAACAGCCCTAACACAAAGATCCCATTTAATTAGAAGTATTTTGTCTGGAACAGCCCTAACTCGAAGATCCCATTTAATTAGAAGTATTTTGTCTGGAACAGCCCTAACTCGAAGATCTCATTTAATTAGATGTATTTTGTCTGGAACAGCCCTAACTCGAAGATCCCATTTAATTAGAAGTATTTTGTCTGGAACAGCCCTAACACAAAGATCCCATTTAATTAGATGTATTTTGTCTGGAACAGCCCTAACACAAAGATCCCATTTAATTAGAAGTATTTTGTCTGGAACAGCCCTAACTCAAAGATCCCATTTAATTAGAAGTAGTTTGTCTGGAACAGCCCTAACTCAAAGATCTCATTTAATTAGATGTAGTTTGTCTGGAACAGCCCTAACTCAAAGATCCCATTTAATTAGAAGTAGTTTGTCTGGAACAGCCCTAACTCAAAGATCTCATTTTATTAGATGTATTTTGTCTGGAACAGCCCTAACTCGAAGATCCCATTTAATTAGAAGTATTTTGTCTGGAACAGCCCTAACACAAAGATCCCATTTAATTAGATGTATTTTGTCTGGAACAGCCCTAACACAAAGATCCCATTTAATTAGAAGTATTTTGTCTGGAACAGCCCTAACTCAAAGATCCCATTTAATTAGAAGTAGTTTGTCTGGAACAGCCCTAACTCAAAGATCTCATTTAATTAGATGTAGTTTGTCTGGAACAGCCCTAACTCAAAGATCCCATTTAATTAGAAGTAGTTTGTCTGGAACAGCCCTAACTCAAAGATCTCATTTTATTAGATGTATTTTGTCTGGAACAGCCCTAACTCAAAGATCTCATTTTATTAGATGTATTTTGTCTGGAACAGCCCTAACTCAAAGATCCCATTTAATTAGATGTATTTTGTCTGGAACAGCCCGAACTCGAAGATCTCATTTAATTAGAAGTATTTTGTCTGGAACAGCCCTAACTCGAAGATCTCATTTAATTAGATGTATTTTGTCTGGAACAGCCCTAACTCGAAGATCCCATTTAATTAGAAGTATTTTGTCTGGAACAGCCCTAACACAAAGATCCCATTTAATTAGATGTATTTTGTCTGGAACAGCCCTAACACAAAGATCCCATTTAATTAGAAGGAGTTTGTCTGGAACAGCCCTAACTCAAAGATCTCATTTAATTAGATGTAGTTTGTCTGGAACAGCCCTAACTCAAAGATCCCATTTAATTAGATGTATTTTGTCTGGAACAGCCCGAACTCGAAGATCTCATTTAATTAGAAGTATTTTGTCTGGAACAGCCCTAACTCGAAGATCTCATTTAATTAGATGTATTTTGTCTGGAACAGCCCTAACTCGAAGATCCCATTTAATTAGAAGTATTTTGTCTGGAACAGCCCTAACACAAAGATCCCATTTAATTAGATGTATTTTGTCTGGAACAGCCCTAACACAAAGATCCCATTTAATTAGAAGTATTTTGTCTGGAACAGCCCTAACTCAAAGATCCCATTTAATTAGAAGTATTTTGTCTGGAACAGCCCTAACTCGAAGATCTCATTTAATTAGATGTATTTTGTCTGGAACAGCCCTAACACAATGGTCCCATTTAATTAGAAGTAGTTTGTCTGGAACAGCCCTAACTCAAAGATCTCATTTAATTAGATGTAGTTTGTCTGGAACAGCCCTAACTCAAAGATCCCATTTAATTAGATGTATTTTGTCTGGAACAGCCCGAACTCGAAGATCTCATTTAATTAGAAGTATTTTGTCTGGAACAGCCCTAACTCGAAGATCTCATTTAATTAGATGTATTTTGTCTGGAACAGCCCTAACTCGAAGATCCCATTTAATTAGAAGTATTTTGTCTGGAACAGCCCTAACACAAAGATCCCATTTAATTAGATGTATTTTGTCTGGAACAGCCCTAACACAAAGATCCCATTTAATTAGAAGTATTTTGTCTGGAACAGCCCTAACTCAAAGATCCCATTTAATTAGAAGTATTTTGTCTGGAACAGCCCTAACTCGAAGATCTCATTTAATTAGATGTATTTTGTCTGGAACAGCCCTAACTCGAAGATCCCATTTAATTAGAAGTATTTTGTCTGGAACAGCCCTAACACAAAGATCCCATTTAATTAGATGTATTTTGTCTGGAACAGCCCTAACACAAAGATCCCATTTAATTAGAAGTATTTTGTCTGGAACAGCCCTAACTCAAAGATCCCATTTAATTAGAAGTAGTTTGTCTGGAACAGCCCTAACTCAAAGATCTCATTTAATTAGATGTAGTTTGTCTGGAACAGCCCTAACTCAAAGATCCCATTTAATTAGAAGTAGTTTGTCTGGAACAGCCCTAACTCAAAGATCTCATTTTATTAGATGTATTTTGTCTGGAACAGCCCTAACTCGAAGATCCCATTTAATTAGAAGTATTTTGTCTGGAACAGCCCTAACACAAAGATCCCATTTAATTAGATGTATTTTGTCTGGAACAGCCCTAACACAAAGATCCCATTTAATTAGAAGTATTTTGTCTGGAACAGCCCTAACTCAAAGATCCCATTTAATTAGAAGTAGTTTGTCTGGAACAGCCCTAACTCAAAGATCTCATTTAATTAGATGTAGTTTGTCTGGAACAGCCCTAACTCAAAGATCCCATTTAATTAGAAGTAGTTTGTCTGGAACAGCCCTAACTCAAAGATCTCATTTTATTAGATGTATTTTGTCTGGAACAGCCCTAACTCAAAGATCTCATTTTATTAGATGTATTTTGTCTGGAACAGCCCTAACTCAAAGATCCCATTTAATTAGATGTATTTTGTCTGGAACAGCCCGAACTCGAAGATCTCATTTAATTAGAAGTATTTTGTCTGGAACAGCCCTAACTCGAAGATCTCATTTAATTAGATGTATTTTGTCTGGAACAGCCCTAACTCGAAGATCCCATTTAATTAGAAGTATTTTGTCTGGAACAGCCCTAACACAAAGATCCCATTTAATTAGATGTATTTTGTCTGGAACAGCCCTAACACAAAGATCCCATTTAATTAGAAGTAGTTTGTCTGGAACAGCCCTAACTCAAAGATCTCATTTAATTAGATGTAGTTTGTCTGGAACAGCCCTAACTCAAAGATCCCATTTAATTAGATGTATTTTGTCTGGAACAGCCCGAACTCGAAGATCTCATTTAATTAGAAGTATTTTGTCTGGAACAGCCCTAACTCGAAGATCTCATTTAATTAGATGTATTTTGTCTGGAACAGCCCTAACTCGAAGATCCCATTTAATTAGAAGTATTTTGTCTGGAACAGCCCTAACACAAAGATCCCATTTAATTAGATGTATTTTGTCTGGAACAGCCCTAACACAAAGATCCCATTTAATTAGAAGTATTTTGTCTGGAACAGCCCTAACACAAAGATCCCATTTAATTAGAAGTATTTTGTCTGGAACAGCCCTAACTCGAAGATCTCATTTAATTAGATGTATTTTGTCTGGAACAGCCCTAACTCGAAGATCCCATTTAATTAGAAGTATTTTGTCTGGAACAGCCCTAACACAAAGATCCCATTTAATTAGATGTATTTTGTCTGGAACAGCCCTAACACAAAGATCCCATTTAATTAGAAGTATTTTGTCTGGAACAGCCCTAACTCAAAGATCCCATTTAATTAGAAGTAGTTTGTCTGGAACAGCCCTAACTCAAAGATCTCATTTAATTAGATGTAGTTTGTCTGGAACAGCCCTAACTCAAAGATCCCATTTAATTAGAAGTAGTTTGTCTGGAACAGCCCTAACTCAAAGATCTCATTTTATTAGATGTATTTTGTCTGGAACAGCCCTAACTCAAAGATCCCATTTAATTAGATGTATTTTGTCTGGAACAGCCCTAACTCAAAGATCCCATTTAATTAGATGTATTTTGTCTGGAACAGCCCGAACTCGAAGATCTCATTTAATTAGAAGTATTTTGTCTGGAACAGCCCTAACTCGAAGATCTCATTTAATTAGATGTATTTTGTCTGGAACAGCCCTAACTCGAAGATCCCATTTAATTAGAAGTATTTTGTCTGGAACAGCCCTAACACAAAGATCCCATTTAATTAGATGTATTTTGTCTGGAACAGCCCTAACACAAAGATCCCATTTAATTAGAAGTATTTTGTCTGGAACAGCCCTAACTCAAAGATCCCATTTAATTAGAAGTAGTTTGTCTGGAACAGCCCTAACTCAAAGATCTCATTTAATTAGATGTAGTTTGTCTGGAACAGCCCTAACTCAAAGATCCCATTTAATTAGAAGTAGTTTGTCTGGAACAGCCCTAACTCAAAGATCTCATTTTATTAGATGTATTTTGTCTGGAACAGCCCTAACTCGAAGATCCCATTTAATTAGAAGTATTTTGTCTGGAACAGCCCTAACACAAAGATCCCATTTAATTAGATGTATTTTGTCTGGAACAGCCCTAACACAAAGATCCCATTTAATTAGAAGTATTTTGTCTGGAACAGCCCTAACTCAAAGATCCCATTTAATTAGAAGTAGTTTGTCTGGAACAGCCCTAACTCAAAGATCTCATTTAATTAGATGTAGTTTGTCTGGAACAGCCCTAACTCAAAGATCCCATTTAATTAGAAGTAGTTTGTCTGGAACAGCCCTAACTCAAAGATCTCATTTTATTAGATGTATTTTGTCTGGAACAGCCCTAACTCAAAGATCTCATTTTATTAGATGTATTTTGTCTGGAACAGCCCTAACTCAAAGATCCCATTTAATTAGATGTATTTTGTCTGGAACAGCCCGAACTCGAAGATCTCATTTAATTAGAAGTATTTTGTCTGGAACAGCCCTAACTCGAAGATCTCATTTAATTAGATGTATTTTGTCTGGAACAGCCCTAACTCGAAGATCCCATTTAATTAGAAGTATTTTGTCTGGAACAGCCCTAACACAAAGATCCCATTTAATTAGATGTATTTTGTCTGGAACAGCCCTAACACAAAGATCCCATTTAATTAGAAGTAGTTTGTCTGGAACAGCCCTAACTCAAAGATCTCATTTAATTAGATGTAGTTTGTCTGGAACAGCCCTAACTCAAAGATCCCATTTAATTAGATGTATTTTGTCTGGAACAGCCCGAACTCGAAGATCTCATTTAATTAGAAGTATTTTGTCTGGAACAGCCCTAACTCGAAGATCTCATTTAATTAGATGTATTTTGTCTGGAACAGCCCTAACTCGAAGATCCCATTTAATTAGAAGTATTTTGTCTGGAACAGCCCTAACACAAAGATCCCATTTAATTAGATGTATTTTGTCTGGAACAGCCCTAACACAAAGATCCCATTTAATTAGAAGTATTTTGTCTGGAACAGCCCTAACACAAAGATCCCATTTAATTAGAAGTATTTTGTCTGGAACAGCCCTAACTCGAAGATCTCATTTAATTAGATGTATTTTGTCTGGAACAGCCCTAACTCGAAGATCCCATTTAATTAGAAGTATTTTGTCTGGAACAGCCCTAACACAAAGATCCCATTTAATTAGATGTATTTTGTCTGGAACAGCCCTAACACAAAGATCCCATTTAATTAGAAGTATTTTGTCTGGAACAGCCCTAACTCAAAGATCCCATTTAATTAGAAGTAGTTTGTCTGGAACAGCCCTAACTCAAAGATCTCATTTAATTAGATGTAGTTTGTCTGGAACAGCCCTAACTCAAAGATCCCATTTAATTAGAAGTAGTTTGTCTGGAACAGCCCTAACTCAAAGATCTCATTTTATTAGATGTATTTTGTCTGGAACAGCCCGAACTCGAAGATCTCATTTAATTAGAAGTATTTTGTCTGGAACAGCCCTAACTCGAAGATCTCATTTAATTAGATGTATTTTGTCTGGAACAGCCCGAACTCGAAGATCTCATTTAATTAGAAGTATTTTGTCTGGAACAGCCCTAACTCGAAGATCTCATTTAATTAGATGTATTTTGTCTGGAACAGCCCTAACTCGAAGATCCCATTTAATTAGAAGTATTTTGTCTGGAACAGCCCTAACACAAAGATCCCATTTAATTAGATGTATTTTGTCTGGAACAGCCCTAACACAAAGATCCCATTTAATTAGAAGTATTTTGTCTGGAACAGCCCTAACTCAAAGATCCCATTTAATTAGAAGTATTTTGTCTGGAACAGCCCTAACTCGAAGATCTCATTTAATTAGATGTATTTTGTCTGGAACAGCCCTAACTCAAAGATCTCATTTAATTAGAAGTATTTTGTCTGGAACAGCCCTAACTCAAAGATCCCATTTAATTAGAAATAGTTTGTCTGGAACAGCCCGAACTCAAAGATCTCATTTAATTAGAAGTATTTTGTCTGGAACAGCCCTAACTCAAAGATCTCATTTTATAGGATCCCATTTAATTAGATGTATTTTGTCTGGAACAGCCCTAACTCAAAGGTCCCATTTAATTAGAAGCATTTTGTCTGGAACAGCCCTAACTCAAAGGTCCCATTTAATTAGAAGTATTTTGTCTGGAACAGCCCTAACACAAAGATCTCATTTAATTAGAAGTATTTTGTCTGGAACAGCCCTAACTCAAAGATCTCATTTAATTAGATGTATTTTGTCTGGAACAGCCCTAACTCAAAGATCCCATTTAATTAGAAGCATTTTGTCTGGAACAGCCCTAACTCAAAGATCCCATTTAATTAGAAGTATTTTGTCTGAAACAGCCCTAACTCAAAGATCCCATTTAATTAGAAGCATTTTGTCTGGAACAGCCCTAACTCAAAGATCTCATTTAATTAGATGTATTTTGTCTGGAACAGCCCTAACTCAAAGATCCCATTTAATCAGAAGTAGTTTGTCTGGAACAGCCCTAACTCAAAGATCCCATTTAATTAGATATATTTTGTCTGGAACAGCCCTAACTCAAAGATCTCATTTAATTAGATGTATTTTGTCTGGAACAGCCCTAACTCGAAGATCCCATTTAATTAGATGTATTTTGTCTGGAACAGCCCGAACTCGAAGATCTCATTTAATTAGAAGTATTTTGTCTGGAACAGCCCTAACTCGAAGATCTCATTTAATTAGATGTATTTTGTCTGGAACAGCCCTAACTCGAAGATACCATTTAATTAGAAGTATTTTGTCTGGAACAGCCCTAACTCGAAGATCTCATTTAATTAGATGTATTTTGTCTGGAACAGCCCTAACTCGAAGATCCCATTTAATTAGAAGTATTTTGTCTGGAACAGCCCTAACTCGAAGATCTCATTTAATTAGAAGTATTTTGTCTGGAACAGCCCTAACTCAAAGATCCCATTTAATTAGAAGTATTTTGTCTGGAACAGCCCTAACAGCCCTAACTCAAAGATCTCATTTAATTAGATGTATTTTGTCTGGAACAGCCCTAACTCAAAGATCTCATTTAATTAGAAGTATTTTGTCTGGAACAGCCCTAACAGCCCTAACTCAAAGATCTCATTTAATTAGAAGTATTTTGTCTGGAACAGCCCTAACTCGAAGATCTCATTTAATTAGATGTATTTTGTCTGGAACAGCCCTAACTCAAAGATCTCATTTAATTAGAAGTATTTTGTCTGGAACAGCCCTAACTCAAAGATCCCATTTAATTAGAAGTAGTTTGTCTGGAACAGCCCTAACTCAAAGATCTCATTTAATTAGAAGTATTTTGTCTGGAACAGCCCTAACTCAAAGATCTCATTTTATAAAATCCCATTTAATTAGAAGTATTTTGTCTGGAACAGCCCTAACACAAAGATCCCATTTAATTAGATGTATTTGGTCTGGAACAGCCCTAACTCAAAGATCTCATTTAATTAGATGTATTTGGTCTGGAACAGCCCTAACTCAAAGATCCCATTTAATTAGAAGTATTTTGTCTTGAACAGCCCTAACTCAAAGATCCATTTAATTAGAAGTATTTTGTCTGGAACAGCCCTAACACAAAGATCCCATTTAATTAGAAGTATTTTGTCTGGAACAGCCCTAACACAAAGATCTCATTTAATTAGATGTAGTTTGTCTGGAACAGCCCTAACTCAAAGATCCCATTTAATTAGATGTAGTTTGTCTCTAACAGCCCTAACTCAAAGATCTCATTTAATTAGAAGTATTTTGTCTGGAACAGCCCTAACTCAAAGATCCCATTTAATTAGATGTATTTTGTCTGGAACAGCCCTAACTCAAAGATCTCATTTAATTAGATGTATTTTGTCTGGAACAGCCCTAACTCAAAGATCCCATTTAATTAGATGTATTTTGTCTGGAACAGCCCTAACACAAAGATCCCATTTAATTAGAAGTATTTTGTCTGGAACAGCCCTAACTCAAAGATCTCATTTAATTAGAAGTATATTGTCTGGAACAGCCCTAACTCAAAGATCCCATTTAATTAGAAGTATTTTGTCTGGAAGAGCCCTAACTCAAAGATCCCATTTAATTAGAAGTATTTTGTCTGGAACAGCCCTAACACAAAGGTCCCATTTAATTAGAAGTAGTTTGTCTGGAACAGCCCTAACTCAAAGATCTCATTTAATTAGATGTAGTTTGTCTGGAACAGCCCTAACTCAAAGATCCCATTTAATTAGAAGTAGTTTGTCTGGAACAGCCCTAACTCAAAGATCTCATTTTATTAGATGTATTTTGTCTGGAACAGCCCTAACTCAAAGATCCCATTTAATTAGATGTATTTTGTCTGGAACAGCCCTAACTCAAAGATCCCATTTAATTAGATGTATTTTGTCTGGAACAGCCCGAACTCGAAGATCTCATTTAATTAGAAGTATTTTGTCTGGAACAGCCCTAACTCGAAGATCTCATTTAATTAGATGTATTTTGTCTGGAACAGCCCTAACTCGAAGATCCCATTTAATTAGAAGTATTTTGTCTGGAACAGCCCTAACTCGAAGATCTCATTTAATTAGATGTATTTTGTCTGGAACAGCCCTAACTCGAAGATCCCATTTAATTAGAAGTATTTTGTCTGGAACAGCCCTAACTCAAAGATCCCATTTAATTAGAAGTATTTTGTCTGGAACAGCCCTAACACAAAGGTCCCATTTAATTAGAAGTAGTTTGTCTGGAACAGCCCTAACTCAAAGATCTCATTTAATTAGATGTATTTTGTCTGGAACAGCCCTAACTCAAAGATCCCATTTAATTAGAAGTAGTTTGTCTGGTACAGCCCTAACTCAAAGATCTCATTTTATTAGATGTATTTTGTCTGGAACAGCCCTAACTCAAAGATCCCATTTAATTAGATGTATTTTGTCTGGAACAGCCCTAACTCAAAGATCCCATTTAATTAGATGTATTTTGTCTGGAACAGCCCGAACTCGAAGATCTCATTTAATTAGAAGTATTTTGTCTGGAACAGCCCTAACTCGAAGATCTCATTTAATTAGATGTATTTTGTCTGGAACAGCCCTAACTCGAAGATCCCATTTAATTAGAAGTATTTTGTCTGGAACAGCCCTAACTCGAAGATCTCATTTAATTAGATGTATTTTGTCTGGAACAGCCCTAACTCGAAGATCCCATTTAATTAGAAGTATTTTGTCTGGAACAGCCCTAACTCGAAGATCTCATTTAATTAGAAGTATTTTGTCTGGAACAGCCCTAACTCAAAGATCCCATTTAATTAGAAGTATTTTGTCTGGAACAGCCCTAACAGCCCTAACTCAAAGATCTCATTTAATTAGATGTATTTTGTCTGGAACAGCCCTAACTCAAAGATCTCATTTAATTAGAAGTATTTTGTCTGGAACAGCCCTAACAGCCCTAACTCAAAGATCTCATTTAATTAGAAGTATTTTGTCTGGAACAGCCCTAACTCGAAGATCTCATTTAATTAGATGTATTTTGTCTGGAACAGCCCTAACTCAAAGATCTCATTTAATTAGAAGTATTTTGTCTGGAACAGCCCTAACTCAAAGATCCCATTTAATTAGAAGTAGTTTGTCTGGAACAGCCCTAACTCAAAGATCTCATTTAATTAGAAGTATTTTGTCTGGAACAGCCCTAACTCAAAGATCCCATTTAATTAGATGTATTTTGTCTGGAACAGCCCGAACTCGAAGATCTCATTTAATTAGAAGTATTTTGTCTGGAACAGCCCTAACTCGAAGATCTCATTTAATTAGATGTATTTTGTCTGGAACAGCCCTAACTCGAAGATCCCATTTAATTAGAAGTATTTTGTCTGGAACAGCCCTAACTCGAAGATCTCATTTAATTAGATGTATTTTGTCTGGAACAGCCCTAACTCGAAGATCCCATTTAATTAGAAGTATTTTGTCTGGAACAGCCCTAACTCAAAGATCCCATTTAATTAGAAGTATTTTGTCTGGAACAGCCCTAACACAAAGGTCCCATTTAATTAGAAGTAGTTTGTCTGGAACAGCCCTAACTCAAAGATCTCATTTAATTAGATGTATTTTGTCTGGAACAGCCCTAACTCAAAGATCCCATTTAATTAGAAGTAGTTTGTCTGGAACAGCCCTAACTCAAAGATCTCATTTTATTAGATGTATTTTGTCTGGAACAGCCCTAACTCAAAGATCCCATTTAATTAGATGTATTTTGTCTGGAACAGCCCTAACTCAAAGATCCCATTTAATTAGATGTATTTTGTCTGGAACAGCCCGAACTCGAAGATCTCATTTAATTAGAAGTATTTTGTCTGGAACAGCCCTAACTCGAAGATCTCATTTAATTAGATGTATTTTGTCTGGAACAGCCCTAACTCGAAGATCCCATTTAATTAGAAGTATTTTGTCTGGAACAGCCCTAACTCGAAGATCTCATTTAATTAGATGTATTTTGTCTGGAACAGCCCTAACTCGAAGATCCCATTTAATTAGAAGTATTTTGTCTGGAACAGCCCTAACTCGAAGATCTCATTTAATTAGAAGTATTTTGTCTGGAACAGCCCTAACTCAAAGATCCCATTTAATTAGAAGTATTTTGTCTGGAACAGCCCTAACAGCCCTAACTCAAAGATCTCATTTAATTAGATGTATTTTGTCTGGAACAGCCCTAACTCAAAGATCTCATTTAATTAGAAGTATTTTGTCTGGAACAGCCCTAACAGCCCTAACTCAAAGATCTCATTTAATTAGAAGTATTTTGTCTGGAACAGCCCTAACTCGAAGATCTCATTTAATTAGATGTATTTTGTCTGGAACAGCCCTAACTCAAAGATCTCATTTAATTAGAAGTATTTTGTCTGGAACAGCCCTAACTCAAAGATCCCATTTAATTAGAAGTAGTTTGTCTGGAACAGCCCTAACTCAAAGATCTCATTTAATTAGAAGTATTTTGTCTGGAACAGCCCTAACTCAAAGATCTCATTTTATAAAATCCCATTTAATTAGAAGTATTTTGTCTGGAACAGCCCTAACACAAAGATCCCATTTAATTAGATGTATTTGGTCTGGAACAGCCCTAACTCAAAGATCTCATTTAATTAGATGTAGTTTGTCTGGAACAGCCCTAACTCAAAGATCCCATTTAATTAGATGTAGTTTGTCTGGAACAGCCCTAACTCAAAGATCTCATTTAATTAGAAGTATTTTGTCTGGAACAGCCCTAACTCAAAGATCCCATTTAATTAGATGTATTTTGTCTGGAACAGCCCTAACTCAAAGATCTCATTTAATTAGATGTATTTTGTCTGGAACAGCCCTAACTCAAAGATCTCATTTAATTAGAAGTATTTTGTCTGGAACAGCCCTAACACAAAGATCTCATTTAATTAGAAGTATATTGTCTGGAACAGCCCTAACTCAAAGATCCCATTTAATTAGAAGTATTTTGTCTGGAACAGCCCTAACTCAAAGATCTCATTTAATTAGAAGTATTTTGTCTGGAACAGCCCTAACTCAAAGATCCCATTTAATTAGAAGTATTTTGTCTGGAACAGCCCTAACACAAAGGTCCCATTTAATTAGAAGTAGTTTGTCTGGAACAGCCCTAACTCAAAGATCTCATTTAATTAGATGTAGTTTGTCTGGAACAGGCCTAACTCAAAGATCCCATTTAATTAGAAGTAGTTTGTCTGGAACAGCCCTAACGCAAAGATCTCATTTTATTAGATGTATTTTGTCTGGAACAGCCCTAACTCAAAGATCCCATTTAATTAGATGTATTTTGTCTGGAACAGCCCTAACTCAAAGATCCCATTTAATTAGATGTATTTTGTCTGGAACAGCCCTAACACAAAGATCTCATTTAATTAGAAGTATTTTGTCTGGAACAGCCCTAACTCAAAGATCTCATTTAATTAGAAGTATTTTGTCTGGAACAGCCCTAACTCAAAGATCTCATTTAATTAGAAGTATTTTGTCTGGAACAGCCCTAACTCAAAGATCTCATTAAATTAGAAGTATTTTGTCTGGAACAGCCCTAACTCAAAGATCCCATTTAATTAGATGTATTTTGTCTGGAACAGCCCTAACACAAAGATCTCATTTAATTAGAAGTATTTTGTCTGGAACAGCCCTAACTCAAAGATCCCATTTAATTAGATGTATTTTGTCTGGAACAGCCCTAACACAAAGATCCCATTTAATTAGAAGTATTTTGTCTGGAACAGCCCTAACTGAAAGATCTCATTTAATTAGATGTATTTTGTCTGGAACAGCCCTAACTCAAAGATCTCATTTAATTAGAAGTATTTTGTCTGGAACAGCCCTAACTCAAAGATCTCATTTAATTAGAAGTATATTGTCTGGAACAGCCCTAACTCAAAGATCCCATTTAATTAGAAGTATTTTGTCTGGAACAGCCCTAACTCAAAGATCTCATTTAATTAGAAGTATTTTGTCTGGAACAGCCCTAACTCAAAGATCCCATTTAATTAGAAGTATTTTGTCTGGAACAGCCCTAACACAAAGGTCCCATTTAATTAGAAGTAGTTTGTCTGGAACAGCCCTAACTCAAAGATCTCATTTAATTAGATGTAGTTTGTCTGGAACAGCCCTAACTCAAAGATCCCATTTAATTAGAAGTAGTTTGTCTGGAACAGCCCTAACGCAAAGATCTCATTTTATTAGATGTATTTTGTCTGGAACAGCCCTAACTCAAAGATCCCATTTAATTAGATGTATTTTGTCTGGAACAGCCCTAACTCAAAGATCCCATTTAATTAGATGTATTTTGTCTGGAACAGCCCTAACACAAAGATCTCATTTAATTAGAAGTATTTTGTCTGGAACAGCCCTAACTCAAAGATCTCATTTAATTAGAAGTATTTTGTCTGGAACAGCCCTAACTCAAAGATCTCATTTAATTAGAAGTATTTTGTCTGGAACAGCCCTAACTCAAAGATCTCATTAAATTAGAAGTATTTTGTCTGGAACAGCCCTAACTCAAAGATCCCATTTAATTAGATGTATTTTGTCTGGAACAGCCCTAACACAAAGATCTCATTTAATTAGAAGTATTTTGTCTGGAACAGCCCTAACTCAAAGATCCCATTTAATTAGATGTATTTTGTCTGGAACAGCCCTAACACAAATGTCTCATTTAATTAGAAGTATTTTGTCTGGAACAGCCCTAACACAAAGATCTCATTTAATTAGATGTATTTTGTCTGGAACAGCCCTAACTCAAAGATCCCATTTAATTAGAAGCATTTTGTCTGGAACAGCCCTAACTCAAAGATCCCATTTAATTAGATGTAGTTTGTCTGGAACAGCCCTAACACAAAGATCTCATTTAATTAGATGTAGTTTGTCTGGAACAGCCCTAACTCAAAGATCCCATTTAATTAGATGTAGTTTGTCTGGAACAGCCCTAACACAAAGATCCCATTTAATTAGAAGTAGTTTGTCTGGAACAGCCCTAACACAAATGTCTCATTTAATTAGAAGTATTTTGTCTGGAACAGCCCTAACACAAAGATCTCATTTAATTAGATGTATTTTGTCTGGAACAGCACTAACTCAAAGATCTCATTTAATTAGATGTATTTTGTCTGGAACAGCCCTAACTCAAAGATCTCATTTAATTAGAAGTATTTTGTCTGGAACAGCCCTAACTCAAAGATCTCATTTAATTAGATGTATTTTGTCTGGAACAGCCCTAACTCAAAGATCCCATTTAATTGGATGTATTTTGTCTGGAACAGCCCTAACTCAAAGATCTCATTTAATTAGAAGCATTTTGTCTGGAACAGCCCTAACTCAAAGATCCCATTTAATTAGATGTAGTTTGTCTGGAACAGCCCTAACACAAAGATCTCATTTAATTAGATGTAGTTTGTCTGGAACAGCCCTAACTCAAAGATCTCATTTAATTAGATGTATTTTGTCTGGAACAGCCCTAACACAAAGATCCCATTTAATTAGAAGTAGTTTGTCTGGAACAGCCCTAACTCAAAGATCCCATTTAATTAGAAGCATTTTGTCTGGAACAGCCCTAACTCAAAGATCCCATTTAATTAGGTGTAGTTTGTCTGGAACAGCCCTAACTCAAAGATCTCATTTAATTAGGTGTATTTTGTCTGGAACAGCCCTAACTCAAAGATCCCATTTAATTAGATGTATTTTGTCTGGAACAGCCCTAACACAAAGATCTCATTTAATTAGAAGTATTTTGTCTGGAACAGCCCTAACTCAAAGATCCCATTTAATTAGATGTATTTTGTCTGGAACAGCCCTAACACAAATGTCTCATTTAATTAGAAGTATTTTGTCTGGAACAGCCCTAACACAAAGATCTCATTTAATTAGATGTATTTTGTCTGGAACAGCCCTAACTCAAAGATCCCATTTAATTAGAAGCATTTTGTCTGGAACAGCCCTAACTCAAAGATCCCATTTAATTAGATGTAGTTTGTCTGGAACAGCCCTAACACAAAGATCTCATTTAATTAGATGTAGTTTGTCTGGAACAGCCCTAACTCAAAGATCCCATTTAATTAGATGTAGTTTGTCTGGAACAGCCCTAACACAAAGATCCCATTTAATTAGAAGTAGTTTGTCTGGAACAGCCCTAACACAAATGTCTCATTTAATTAGAAGTATTTTGTCTGGAACAGCCCTAACACAAAGATCTCATTTAATTAGATGTATTTTGTCTGGAACAGCACTAACTCAAAGATCTCATTTAATTAGATGTATTTTGTCTGGAACAGCCCTAACTCAAAGATCTCATTTAATTAGAAGTATTTTGTCTGGAACAGCCCTAACTCAAAGATCTCATTTAATTAGATGTATTTTGTCTGGAACAGCCCTAACTCAAAGATCCCATTTAATTAGATGTATTTTGTCTGGAACAGCCCTAACTCAAAGATCTCATTTAATTAGAAGCATTTTGTCTGGAACAGCCCTAACTCAAAGATCCCATTTAATTAGATGTAGTTTGTCTGGAACAGCCCTAACACAAAGATCTCATTTAATTAGATGTAGTTTGTCTGGAACAGCCCTAACTCAAAGATCTCATTTAATTAGATGTAGTTTGTCTGGAACAGCCCTAACACAAAGATCCCATTTAATTAGAAGTAGTTTGTCTGGAACAGCCCTAACTCAAAGATCCCATTTAATTAGAAGCATTTTGTCTGGAACAGCCCTAACTCAAAGATCCCATTTAATTAGGTGTAGTTTGTCTGGAACAGCCCTAACTCAAAGATCTCATTTAATTAGGTGTATTTTGTCTGGAACAGCCCTAACTCAAAGATCTCATTTAATTAGAAGTATTTTGTCTGGAACAGCCCTAACTCAAAGATCTCATTTAAGTAGAAGCATTTTGTCTGGAACAGCCCTAACTCAAAGATCCCATTTAATTAGAAGCATTTTGTCTGGAACAGCCCTAACTCAAAGATCCCATTTAATTAGAAGCATTTTGTCTGGAACAGCCCTAACTCAAAGATCTCATTTAATTAGATGTATTTTGTCTGGAACAGCCCTAACTCAAAGATCTCATTTAATTAGATGTATTTTGTCTGGAACAGCCCTAACTCAAAGATCTCATTTAATTAGAAGTATTTTGTCTGGAACAGCCCTAACTCAAAGATCCCATTTAATTAGATGTATTTTGTCTGGAACAGCCCTAACTCAAAGATCTCATTTAATTAGATGTATTTTGTCTGGAACAGCCCTAACTCAAAGATCCCATTTAATTAGATGTATTTTGTCTGGAACAGCCCTAACTCAAAGATCCCATTTAATTAGAAGCATTTTGTCTGGAACAGCCCTAACTCAAAGATCCCATTTAATTAGATGTAGTTTGTCTGGAACAGCCCTAACACAAAGATCTCATTTAATTAGATGTAGTTTGTCTGGAACAGCCCTAACTCAAAGATCCCATTTAATTAGATGTAGTTTGTCTGGAACAGCCCTAACACAAAGATCCCATTTAATTAGAAGTAGTTTGTCTGGAACAGCCCTAACACAAAGATCCCATTTAATTAGAAGTAGTTTGTCTGGAACAGCCCTAACACAAATGTCTCATTTAATTAGAAGTATTTTGTCTGGAACAGCCCTAACACAAAGATCTCATTTAATTAGATGTATTTTGTCTGGAACAGCCCTAACTCAAAGATCTCATTTAATTAGATGTATTTTGTCTGGAACAGCCCTAACTCAAAGATCTCATTTAATTAGAAGTATTTTGTCTGGAACAGCCCTAACTCAAAGATCCCATTTAATTAGATGTATTTTGTCTGGAACAGCCCTAACTCAAAGATCCCATTTAATTAGATGTATTTTGTCTGGAACAGCCCTAACTCAAAGATCCCATTTAATTAGATGTATTTTGTCTGGAACAGCCCTAACTCAAAGATCCCATTTAATTAGATGTATTTTGTCTGGAACAGCCCTAACTCAAAGATCTCATTTAATTAGAAGCATTTTGTCTGGAACAGCCCTAACTCAAAGATCCCATTTAATTAGATGTAGTTTGTCTGGAACAGCCCTAACACAAAGATCCCATTTAATTAGATGTAGTTTGTCTGGAACAGCCCTAACTCAAAGATCTCATTTAATTAGATGTAGTTTGTCTGGAACAGCCCTAACACAAAGATCCCATTTAATTAGAAGTAGTTTGTCTGGAACAGCCCTAACTCAAAGATCCCATTTAATTAGAAGCATTTCGTCTGGAACAGCCCTAACTCAAAGATCCCATTTAATTAGAAGCATTTCGTCTGGAACAGCCCTAACTCAAAGATCCCATTTAATTAGAAGCATTTCGTCTGGAACAGCCCTAACTCAAAGATCCCATTTAATTAGATGTATTTCGTCTGGAACAGCCCTAACTCAAAGATCCCATTTAGTTAGATGTATTTTGTCTGGAACAGCCCTAACTCAAAGATCCCATTTAATTAGATGTATTTTGTCTGGAACAGCCCTAACTCAAAGATCCCATTTAATTAGATGTATTTTGTCTGGAACAGCCCTAACTCAAAGATCCCATTTAATTAGATGTAGTTTGTCTGGAACAGCCCTAACTCAAAGATCCCATTTAATTAGATGTAGTTTGTCTGGAACAGCCCTAACTCAAAGATCTCATTTAATTAGGTGTATTTTGTCTGGAACAGCCCTAACTCAAAGATCTCATTTAATTAGAAGTATTTTGTCTGGAACAGCCCTAACTCAAAGATCTCATTTAAGTAGAAGCATTTTGTCTGGAACAGCCCTAACTCAAAGATCCCATTTAATTAGAAGCATTTTGTCTGGAACAGCCCTAACTCAAAGATCCCATTTAATTAGAAGCATTTTGTCTGGAACAGCCCTAACTCAAAGATCTCATTTAATTAGATGTATTTTGTCTGGAACAGCCCTAACTCAAAGATCTCATTTAATTAGATGTATTTTGTCTGGAACAGCCCTAACTCAAAGATCTCATTTAATTAGATGTATTTTGTCTGGAACAGCCCTAACTCAAAGATCTCATTTAATTAGAAGTATTTTGTCTGGAACAGCCCTAACTCAAAGATCCCATTTAATTAGATGTATTTTGTCTGGAACAGCCCTAACTCAAAGATCTCATTTAATTAGATGTATTTTGTCTGGAACAGCCCTAACTCAAAGATCCCATTTAATTAGATGTATTTTGTCTGGAACAGCCCTAACTCAAAGATCCCATTTAATTAGAAGCATTTTGTCTGGAACAGCCCTAACTCAAAGATCCCATTTAATTAGATGTAGTTTGTCTGGAACAGCCCTAACACAAAGATCTCATTTAATTAGATGTAGTTTGTCTGGAACAGCCCTAACTCAAAGATCCCATTTAATTAGATGTAGTTTGTCTGGAACAGCCCTAACACAAAGATCCCATTTAATTAGAAGTAGTTTGTCTGGAACAGCCCTAACACAAAGATCCCATTTAATTAGAAGTAGTTTGTCTGGAACAGCCCTAACACAAATGTCTCATTTAATTAGAAGTATTTTGTCTGGAACAGCCCTAACACAAAGATCTCATTTAATTAGATGTATTTTGTCTGGAACAGCCCTAACTCAAAGATCTCATTTAATTAGATGTATTTTGTCTGGAACAGCCCTAACTCAAAGATCTCATTTAATTAGAAGTATTTTGTCTGGAACAGCCCTAACTCAAAGATCCCATTTAATTAGATGTATTTTGTCTGGAACAGCCCTAACTCAAAGATCTCATTTAATTAGATGTATTTTGTCTGGAACAGCCCTAACTCAAAGATCCCATTTAATTAGATGTATTTTGTCTGGAACAGCCCTAACTCAAAGATCCCATTTAATTAGATGTATTTTGTCTGGAACAGCCCTAACTCAAAGATCTCATTTAATTAGAAGCATTTTGTCTGGAACAGCCCTAACTCAAAGATCCCATTTAATTAGATGTAGTTTGTCTGGAACAGCCCTAACACAAAGATCTCATTTAATTAGATGTAGTTTGTCTGGAACAGCCCTAACTCAAAGATCCCATTTAATTAGAAGTAGTTTGTCTGGAACAGCCCTAACTCAAAGATCCCATTTAATTAGAAGCATTTCGTCTGGAACAGCCCTAACTCAAAGATCCCATTTAATTAGAAGCATTTTGTCTGGAACAGCCCTAACTCAAAGATCCCATTTAATTAGATGTATTTTGTCTGGAACAGCCCTAACTCAAAGATCCCATTTAATTAGATGTATTTTGTCTGGAACAGCCCTAACTCAAAGATCTCATTTAGTTAGATGTATTTTGTCTGGAACAGCCCTAACTCAAAGATCCCATTTAGTTAGATGTATTTTGTCTGAAACAGCCCTAACACAAAGATCCCATTTAGTTAGATGTATTTTGTCTGGAACAGCCCTAACTCAAAGATCCCATTTAATTAGATGTATTTTGTCTGGAACAGCCCTAACTCAAAGATCCCATTTAATTAGATGTATTTTGTCTGGAACAGCCCTAACTCAAAGATCCCATTTAATTAGATGTAGTTTGTCTGGAACAGCCCTAACTCAAAGATCCCATTTAATTAGATGTAGTTTGTCTGGAACAGCCCTAACTCAAAGATCCCATTTAATTAGATGTAGTTTGTCTGGAACAGCCCTAACTCAAAGATCTCATTTAATTAGATGTAGTTTGTCTGGAACAGCCCTAACTCAAAGATCTCATTTAATTAGATGTATTTTGTCTGGAACAGCCCTAACTCAAAGATCCCATTTAATTAGATGTATTTTGTCTGGAACAGCCCTAACACAAAGATCCCATTTAATTAGATGTATTTTGTCTGGAACAGCCCTAACTCAAAGATCTCATTTAATTAGAAGTAGTTTGTCTGGAACAGGCCTAACACAAAGATCTCATTTAATTAGATGTAGTTTGTCTGGAACAGGCCTAACACAAAGATCTCATTTAATTAGATGTATTTTGTCTGGAACAGCCCTAACACAAAGATCTCATTTAATTAGATGTAGTTTGTCTGGAACAGGCCTAACTCAAAGATCCCATTTAATTAGATGTAGTTTGTCTGGAACAGCCCTAACTCAAAGATCCCATTTAATTAGAAGTATTTTGTCTGGAACAGCCCTAACTCAAAGATCCCATTTAATTAGAAGTATTTTGTCTGGAACAGCCCTAACTCAAAGATCCCATTTAATTAGAAGCATTTTGTCTGGAACAGCCCTAACACAAAGATCTCATTTAATTAGATGTATTTTGTCTGGAACAGCCCTAACTCAAAGATCCCATTTAATTAGAAGTATTTTGTCTGGAACAGCCCTAACTCAAAGATCCCATTTAATTAGATGTATTTTGTCTGGAACAGCCCTAACTCAAAGATCCCATTTAATTAGAAGCATTTTGTCTGGAACAGCCCTAACTCAAAGATCCCATTTAATTAGAAGTATTTTGTCTGGAACAGCCCTAACTCAAAGATCTCATTTAATTAGATGTAGTTTGTTTTCCAATACCAGACTTCAAAATAAAGCATTCAAACTAACATGCACTTTACTCAATTAATTACTCAGATAAGTCGAAGCTTTTCCATGGTCCCATCTACTTTGAGATAACAAGGTTCACCTGTACATATCAACATTTCATTTAAAGGCCCAATATATGTAACTTCAGGAAATTTATCGTGATTCTGAAAAATTATGAAAAAAAATCCAGTTGATCACCATGCAAAAATGAGCCTAAAACGAAGTAAACCTGAGCGGTAACTAACAAGGAACGCTTGACAGAAAAATCCAAAATATTGAAAATAATTCATGTGGGGCCCACTTCAACAACAAGCCGAAGGTAGAAGACGGTTCGAAATGGACACGTGTTTACAAATAGCGTGTTTCAAATGCTGCTGTACCGGTGACCGCGAAAGAATTCATCTTGAATATTGCTGTTATCAGTTAATCTTAACTAAACCTATAAATATAAAAAGTTATTAGGCTTGATTATGCCGAAAGTTACGTATATTGGGCCTTTAAACAGCTTCTTATTAACCACTCCTTTCAATGCTGTTAGCACCCACACCATATGCGGTGGGATTCAAAATTGTACGAATGGTGGAGCTGAAGCCCCAGTCCCCGGGAGCTGAGGGTTGGGGCTGTAAACATATTGCTTTAAGTGACTTCTTCTCTAGAAGGAATTGATGAATATCAGACATATTGGGAGCATTCTGAAGTGGTAGGAATTCAAAATTGTACCAGTTTCTCCAAGTCTGAGGGCTAGAAAGAAACAAAAAGTAACATGTGTTTAAAAAAAATTTTGATTTTACCATAGTTCCTTTTTCACTGAACGTGTGTTAAGAGACCACCTGTGTAGAATGATGTCTCTCTTTGACTTCCCATGGGTAGCCTCCTAGTTTCTTCGCTGAACCTGTGTTAAGAGACCACCTGGGTAGAATGACCACGTCTCTCTTTGACTTCCCTTGGGTGGCCTCCTAGTGCAGGTTTGTGTCTTTATATACACTTGTAAAATAATATTCATAAAAAAAATTTGTTTTATTCTCAGCTGATGTTCCAAGGATAAAAAGTTTTCGCCATCCAGAAAAGAAAATGAGCAAATCCGAGACCAACCCAAACAGCAGAATAGATCTCACAGATTCTCCCGATGAAATTAGGAGGAAAGTGAAGAAAGCCGTAGTTGATAGCCTTTCTGAAATAACATACAACATGGACAGTAGACCAGGCATCTCAAATCTGATTGGTTTAGAATGTGCCATAACCCAAAAATCACCATCCCAGGTTTGCGAGGAAAATATAGGTGTGCTAACCGGTCAATATAAATTAAAATTAGCCGATCTTCTCATCGAGGAACTGACTCCAATACGACTTGAAATGGAACGATTGCTGAGTGATCGGCAACATTTAAACAGTGTCATTAGAAAAGGACGTGATAGAGCTATAGAAATATCCGAACCGAATATAGCAGAAGTGAGATCTCTAGTCGGGTTTTTGTGATCGATTCTTAGATTCTGTGATATCCACTTCATTTACTTATCCCTAAAAGCATATTTGAACTATCCCAATACAAAGGTTGGAATAGTTCATTATTAAATTTCAGGGGTAAATTAGTTAAGGTAGAAAGTCCTACTTTTTTTCTACTGTTTCTTGCATTGAAAAGAACACAACTGTTCATTTCTTTTTATTTTTTATTCATGCAAGAAATATCCAGTGATGTTATGTTGCAGAAAAGTTTTTATAGGACTTAGAATAAATTCAATGCTTTATAATATACAGATCTAAGATTTCAAACATGCTCTATACAGATCTTGGATTTCAATCAAGAGCCTTTGTTTTATTAAAAAAGAAAATTATGATAAATTCATCTTAGTTATTTGTTAACCTGGCCAAACTGTAATGTGAGAAGTTTCATATTTTAATTCTTGTGTTGAAATGTGTGCATTTGGACTATTAATACCCTCTTGACTAATCGTCGAGGGTATATAGGAATACCCCTGTACATACAGTATGTACATGTTCCTACGTTTGACATTCATCCCTCTACAGGCTGCATTTCTTAATTGATTGGCATGAAACTTTATACAAGTGTTCACAAGCATCATCTTTTATATTAACTGGCATTTCAGCCTTCTGCAGTCAAAAACTAGGTCAGAATTTGTATTGTGGAAATTAACAGAAATGAACGTCACTGCTCAACAGGCAAGATGCATTTCTCTATGGATTGCCACAAAACTTAACACAAGTGTTTACACATATACAACCTCTTGTAGAAATTTACATTTCCACCTTCTGTGAAAAAAATTAGGTCACAGTAACTATAAATAGAAATTGACAAAATGTTTTACATCACTGCACATTCTAAAGGCTGCATTTTTCAACCAATTGGCATAAAACTTCACACAAGTACTTGCAAGCATCACCTTTTGTATGACTTTGTGTTTCAGCCTTTTGTGGTAAACAATACAGGTCATCGTTACTATAAATAGAAAATAACAGAAATTTGGAAGTCACTGCTCTACAGGCTGCATTTCTTAACTGATTGACACAAAATTAAACTTTACACATCATCTCTTGTAAGAGATATCTTTTCAGCCATTTTGGATAAAAAAAAATAGCTACATATAGGTCACCATAACTTTAATTAAGGATTGAATTTTGCTTTGATCCATTTTATGGGGTGATGCATGAGTTGGTCTTGAAATATATATAGAAGTGAACAGATATTTGGATGTCACTGCTCTGTATAGGCTGCAGCTCTTAACTGATTGACAAGAAACTTGTATGTACAGTATAAACAGAATTTCAGCGTCATTGTTAAAGTTTATTTATCCCGGCCACATTACTTTTAATTCAATCACTCGACATTTCACTTTGTTGTTTGGAAGTTTTGAATCGCAAATGTATTAGTATCTCCTGCAATGTCTGATATGGAATTTTTAGTGTTTGCAATATGGCACAGAAATCTCTGTGATCTATATTTATTTGTGATCTTTACGATGTATACATGGACACTTATATATAAACATTTGCATTGGGATAATTTTGTGCCATTTTACTCAGTGTGAAAAATCTGAACATTTCCAAATTGCACAATATTTTCACTTTTTTGATAAAAATAATTTAAATCAGATATTTTTCCATAATTTAGAACTCTTCTTTGTTGGAAAAACAATTTATCTAAGTGTGTTAATTTGCGCTCTGTACAGTTCATTGACTTTAATGTCATAGGTACAAAAATGTATACAATTTACAAATATTGTACTGGGAACTAGCGTGCGATAATTTTAATTTAACAAATCATTTGTGGAATAAACTTATCAGTTTCTAAGCTCTATATATGTTTTGTGTCATTTCCACATTGGATAAAAGACTCGCATAATATAACTACCAGTTAAAACCAGACAATAAGTATGTGTTTTATATCAGAATTTACTAATTGTTGACATAGTTTACAATGAATGAAATATACAGATATAGAACTTACAGTGTGAATATATAGTATAGTCCAGACGTTACATACATCAGAAATATTTTATGTTAATCTGATCACTCGTCCATGGTTTTCATTGCTTACACTCATTTCATCTGATATTATGGTTTCCAGTCTATTTCGCAAGGCTTTTAACTGTCTTCTACGTTTATTCCTAGCATGTAAATATCACGCACGTGCTGACTGACTACACGTCAGCTATCGTCATAAGTTACAAGCGTTGGTATGGGGTCAATGACAACGCGTTTCCGGTGAAATGACCTCCTTTGTGTCATGGGGTGACTTGGCGAATCGGATTCCCGGCCGCCATTTCCCTGACCTGACTTATATGTATTAAAAATGGCCTCTCTCATCCGTCTGTTCTCGCTCTCCCCACATTCTGAACAAAAGCGTTTTCCCAGCACGTCACAGAATTGTGCACGAGTTCCTCGATTTCTGATAGAAGATTTTTTATCATTTTTCCTTGTTGCCATGGCAACACATTTTGGCTTCTTTGAATTTCTCGTGGCGAACGCTTCTGTGTACATATCACTGACGTAACGTCGTCTGCATTCATAGCACGTGAAAATTTCTTTGTTTACGCTGGGAAAATACACCTCGTCACGCGCAAATTTGGACATTTTCCCTTCCGTCTGCAAATCTTTCATGACATATTTCTTCTCTGCCATGTCAATGTAGTTTGAGATGTTGAATTTAACTCTACCGGAAGTCTGTATGGGTGGGAGCATTATAGAGTTTTCCCGCGTAACAAGTTTGTAAAACTTATCGACGCTCTCGTTATATATACCTGTTTCCGAGATATTTCCGTACTTGTGAATTTCTTTCTGAAAACGAGACTTTCCATATTTCCCATTGCTCCAAAGTTGCGTCTTGTCACGGAGTTGCCTCTGAAACAATTTGGAACTTCCCATGGATGACTTGACTGGGATTAAAGGTTTGTATCCCAATTCTTCCAGATCCTCAGGATCTTCGTCAGAACTCCAGCTATTGTTGATAAAGACGGACGGAAGCTGTAGTTCTCGCTTTTGGTTTGTCCGTTTAACTCGTTTGAAATTCATGCCTTTTTAAAGATTATGAAAGCGGCACCACAATACTCTCCGCCACATCGCTAAATATACATGTACATGTATATTCACTAGGTTTCATATTACTGTGTGACATACACTGGTATATATGAGAACTTATCGCACTCACGCAAGTTTTCGTCACATTTACCGTCAAAATAGAAGCTTAGTCATTGCAGAGTTACGATTGGGCACCCTCGTGAAATTCTGCAAATATTTCAAATTTGTTTAAACACTTCAATAAAAAGGCGTAATTCCTTTATAATGACGAAATATAAACTGTTGCACATTAGTTTCACATTTAAACACTGCAATTGATTTCGTCCAAAAATCGAAAATGGCTACAGTCGATATTTACAGCTAAATACGTGTGTGTCACCATACAGAACGTCAAATATTTAACGTTTCAGGATTCACACTTGTTTGTACGGTACGGTTTACTGTACGCTGAATTCCTCTAGCTGGTGTACATAATCTCCATTATTTGGTTGAAGCAGATCTAGATTGGCCACTTGTAATATCCTTTACTTTTACATCCATCGTTGTAATTCCTTCATTCTTCATCCATGTGGAATTATTGTATATGTTATAATACAAATGCATTCAACAGTCAATATTAGTAAATTCAAATCTCATCCGTAATTTTATTCCAAATCTACACAAGACCCTCACTTTAGTTCCGTGCTATCCTGTACAGGTGCTGTTCTAGATCTGATCCGGAAGGTCTCGCCGTCTGATGGAATGCAGCCACTACATTTCTATATGTTTACAAGTTTTCCGATATCGGCAGTCGGACGCAACACTTCTATCAATAATATACACCCTATATATACAGGTGTACCTGGACTGCCAAAACTTGTGTGTATGCATAGTCTAAACTCCCGAAATGTTTGATAAATATGCTCATTAGGTCCCTAAATACCTGTATACCTGTACAGGTAAGTACACTACCGGTCCTGTAAATGTCAACTCTTCATTTTAATATACGACCCCAAACCTTGAACCCCCTCTACTCCGCGCACACGTATTTAAAATGTTATCGTGTGTATGTGGTCAGCCCAACGAAAGGCCTTGCGTTTTTTCTCTGAGTTTTCTTTTTATTGTTGCTCCATTATACAAATCATTATATACGGCGAGGGCTTTTTGTGGCATTTCAAGTAAAGTTTCGTAGCTCAATAACACTGCATTTGTATAATTGAAAAGGCCAGAGAAAATAAACTTGTTGATTTGTTCTGTAAACAGACGGTAGAGGTTTTGAACGCGGAGTTTACTTAGCTAATACACCCCGATCTACTCGTCACTTTATAATAATACCATTAAAAATTCTCTCCATTGACCTCTTCTATTGACACCTTTGGTGGTTTGAACCTTATTTTATCAGAAGACGCATAAATAAAATTATGCATGCGGATTTAATCGGGTGTGTTTTTCTTTATATCACAATGGTTAATGTGTGGGTTTCTCTTCAAGCAAGACGCGAACCAAATTTATATTTGCTGGAAGGATGAATATGATTTGGTCAATATCGTCGAATGTGTTATTGAAATTGTTGTTAATCCTATAATGTACTTTTAAGTCGTTTAATCACATTTGATAGCACGCGTGTTTTATCCTTTAAAACGGTAGGTGGTATTGTCATAAACTGAGGTCAATTATATTGCCCGAATGTGTTTGGTTTTCGGATCAACCCAGATTTATCATCGTTTTGTGCTCGTTTCAAAAGTATTGAGTAAGCGCGATATGATATTGTTTCGATACCCAGGAGGATTATAATGTTGTCAACAAGATAAACTGATTAAGTCTTTCTTTATAGTAGTACTTTAACAATCTCGTTATAACGACAATGGGGGAAATGTTTCTTTATAGAACTGTGGAAGTCTCGTTATAACGACAACGGATGAAATGTTTCTTTATAGAACTGTGGCAGTCTCGTTATAACGACAACGGGGGAAATGTTTCTTTATAGAACTGTGGAAGTCTCGTTATAACGACAACGGATGAAATGTTTCTTTATAGAACTGTGGCAGTCTCGTTATAACGACAACGGATGAAATGTTTCTTTACAGAACTGTGGAAGTCTCGTTATAGCGACAACGGGTGAAATGTTTCTTTATAGTACTATAAATATCTCGCTATAGCGACAACGAGCAAAATGTTTCTTTATAGAACTGTGGAAGTCTCGTTATAACGACAACGGGTGAAATGTTTCTTTATAGAACCATAAAAATCTCTATATAACAACAACGGGCGAAATTTTTCTTAATAGTACGATGAAAATCTCGTTATAACGACAAGTTTGTCATTTTAAAAGGATTTGATGGTATATCGAAGAAGATGTATGAAACGCATGGGAAAGAGGAAGTAAAACGTTTTGAATTATATATTGGCGAAACGTGTGATGGCAACTAAAGTACAAAGGGCAGTATATCGAGGTCATATCAATAGAGAGATGGAGGTGGGGGGGCATAAATATTTATATGACATAAATGTATACTCTAATTTAATGAATCAAACTTGCCTTCTTGTCCCGTCCACAAGGTGGTACACATTGAGTCTTCGCTTTAACTATTCCAGGCCCCAGTTTCACGAACATTCCTTAACTTGAGAAAATGCCTTACCTTTAAAACTCATAGGAAAGCATTACAGAAGTTATGGAAAATATCTTTCCTTAACTTCTGTGATGCTTTCATATGGAGATTTTTGTAAGTTGAGGTATTTCCTTAAGTTAAGGAACATTCATAAAACTGGGGCCATATTGGAGAAGTCCAAAAAGTGAGCCGAACATCTTAGTATCGAGGCACAAGAGGCACGGTGGTCTAGTGGTAGAATGCCGGGCTCGTGATCGAAGGGTTGCGAGTTCGAGTCCCGGTCACGGCACTTGAGCAAGATACTTTACTCTGATTGTTCCAGTCTACTCATCTGTAAATGAGTACATGGTTGGGCAGTGCTGGAAATTGTAGAATGCTAGCTGTGAACACCGAAATAGCAGCACCGGTTGTATGCTCCCCAACGAGTTGAGAACGATATTGGCTGGTTGCTAAGGCCCTATAACCACGGAAAATAATGTGAGAGCCGCTTTGAGACGGTCTTTAAGTTCGCGATAAAGCGGTATATATGAACCTAGAATCATCATTATTATTATATGACAAAGCTACAACAAGTAATACATATGGCGTGGCCTTAAGATTATAGAACCTATCGTTATGATAGTGTGTACTATTTATGTTGATACAAATGTATTTTTCTGCCACGACCGTTTGATGTTGTATATTCATAAAGGCATGTTACATTGAAATCGCTTAAATGAAAATGTCATTCAGGGGGTTTAAATTACATTTGACTTTTGTACAGATTTAGATATCTATCTCTTTACAAAGGTTTGTTCTCTTAACAAGAATCTTCACTCAAAGGAATATATCGGTTGGTTTGTTTAAATATGTTTATGAATAAAATTATCATTCACATGGCGCTATAATCACAAATCTGTTAATCACTTTGTGTTTAATTTAACGATAGATTTAGCGAGTGTTTTTTAAATTTCGTTCGTAACAAAAACTATTTTTGAGTTTGCAGCTGACAATACTTTGTGATAATGCAGTATTGCACTTCAAGGCTAGACTGACTGTGTCTAATTATATCATAATAGCAGGACAAATTAGTCGATAATTTGGATTATGTTGTCATAATTCTATCAAGCCCCCATTAATCAGATATCCGACTATCTATGTGTTACTGTAGTTTAAATGGAATTGTTAAATACAGAACTTCAAGCTGCCTCTGGTTTTAATTGCTGTCTCACTCTTCGCAAACTTATTTCAACTCAGTAATTTGACTGAAATTTCAACAATCTCCTTATAACAAAGTATCGTAAAGAGTGGATGGTGGGTGAGAAAAAGGCAAAGACCAAATATCTTTAAATGTTATTATGTCCATATTTAACCTCATATTCAACTGGGTGATTTTCATATTGTGGTAATAAGGTTTTACCTGTTGTATTTTTACAGCATCAAGTATAGAGAAAACATGTATAATTAAAAAATCAGACGTTATAAGGAATAATCCTATGTTAATAAAGGAAACGTTCTTCACTTCTGACGTAACACAGACATGCTGCACCTTGTAACACTTTCCTATGGAGATTGTTTAGGTAAAGAGCATTCGTGAAACTGAAGCCATATTGGAGGAGTGCAGACAGTCCCAAATATCAGCCAAATATCTTGAGTATCGAGAATGACATTTTAAACAGTTTGCAATTTTCATTTTTTCATAAATTCAATTAATGTATTTACACATATTGGGGCGATACTTGTTTATTCAATGTGTAGTATAGTTTTCAATGTCAAAATTATCTACAGTGTAGGTTAGACTTTTAATAAGGCGTGTCGTGAAATATGGAATCATATAATTCAATTCAATTTAGATATGTTTATTTACGTGTCACACTTCAGAGTACGTATATATAATACATAAGGTAACTTCAGGGAAATTTTCGTGATTCTGAAAAATTCTGAAAAAAAAATCCAGTTGATAACCATGCAAAAATAAGCCTAAAACGAAGTAAACCTGAGCGGTAACTAACCAGAAACTCTTGACAAAAAAATCCGAAGAATTGAAAAAAAATCAGGTGGGGTCCACTACAACAACAAACCGAAGGTAGAAGACGGTTCGAAATAGATGCGTGTTTACAAATAGCGTGTTTCATCTGCTGCTGTACCGGTAACCGTGTAAGAATTCATCTTGAACATTGCTGATATCAGTTAATCTTCAGTAAATCTATAAGAATAATAAGTTATTAGGCTTGATTTTCGCTTCAGGTTTTGCCGAAAGTTACGTATATTGGGCCTTTAAGTATGGAAATATTTGTTTATTTTGCTATATATTCCATGTATTTCTAACTTTTTTTTCAAATAATTATTCTGACATTGTTTATGAAAACATTATGATAAAATTTTGTTTATTTATAGAGAAGTGTTTCCTGCTTCATCTCATAATATTTGCACTGTTCTCCGTTTTGTATGAACAAAAATTTCATAATTTATTTACAACATCCATTTTTGGGGCGACATTTTTACGTCATTTCGGTAACGTTATAATATAAAAAAGGCGCCACACGGAAATGATCAGTGTAGATAATTCTGTGCTGCTCCTAAATACACGACAGGAAAATTAAAGGAAAATTAGGAGAAGAAATTATAGATATTTCTGTACAATATGACTAAACAATGTCAAAATTCAGCCATAAACAAAGTAAGGACAGTTCATTGAAAAAAGTTAGGAAATACAAAGAATACATATATACAGCAAAATGAAAAATGGGTCCATACGTTTGCCAAAGTATACGTACTGTACATTCATTTGAGAATTATGAGACACGGACCAGTATTATACATATTAAAAGTTCAATATTAGCATTTGTGTTAAAAAAGTTTAGACATGTAATTACAAAACATACATATGAACTATTTTACATGGTATTTAAAAATCATATCGCACTTATTGAACAGGGCCACAATGATCATAATATATTTGTCCTTCGCACAAGTCAATAAAAGCCCTAGTTCTAGCATCCTCGATATCCAGGGGTTACGATCACCTACGCTCTCTCCACCCCTGGAGACAAAACTGAAGGCTGTGTGTGCGCCAACTTATTGGAGAGGCAAGGAGACTGGTTCGACCCTTTAATGTACATCAAAAGAATCGCGCGGTCACATAACGGTAAAATTGAAAGGCTTTGAAGTCGGTCGCGGTTCCTTTGTAATCTTCAAAGGACAGGCATGCAGCCTAACGATTGGTCAGGGTTTTTTTTACCTGAGCGTGCCTTCAGTTTTGCCATGACATAATACAGGGGTGTAGAGAGCGTAGGTGATCGTAACCCCTGGATGTCGAGGATGTAGTCATAGATACTATATACATGTATAATATCATATTATATATTACTTGTATATATAACAGTTGCCTAGCAGCGGCGACATAAATATCATAACCGACTTTGGCAGAGATATTGACACGGATAGTTGCTCTGAATCAAAGCCATATTGTACCATTCCTGGTACATTTCAAACATTGTCCCGTCACCTCCAACTCAAAGGTCATCGCTCTCTGTTTGAGATATGCGATTATTAAAACGACAAAGTCTTGTTTGCTTTCAGAACATTTAAGTCAATATTGTCTTTTGAATCGACACCATTCGCGACATCTCTATCTTATTATCCCGGTTTGCAGACGACCTCCTCGGGTACCAGAAAAACAGTTTCGTCTAATAGAACATTTTCTATGTAGATGAATGTCTTCTCCACGCCGTCAACGTAAACCCTGGAAAACAAAACAGAAAAAAAACAGTTTCAAAACCACCAAAGTCAGACGACTTAGAATCAAAATAAATTAGAGAATACCGAAGCGTTAACACAATCATAATCCGAAATCAAAATCGATTAAACCAGGGGCAAAATATGAACAAAGGAAAGATTTACATGGAGACCCTTGTAAAAGTACAAGATAATAAGACCAGGTGTTCCAGAAGAGGAAGCGTCTTCTGCTACAGTATATATTAAATATCAAATTAAATATCGTTCTTTTTAATTACAAATTATGGCGACGTTCGTACATTGGAAGTCATCCTCAAACTTACAACCCCCCCCCCCCCCCTAATTACCTGTCTGAATGGAGCGTTTCGAATGTAAACGTAAAATAATGAAAACAAAATTATGCATCTTGATGACAAAATGTTTTATAACCAGTTTTATAATAAAAATATTTTAATAAAACTACACAAGAATTGCATAGATTTAACAAAATCAGTGATATTATATGGAAGTGATTTGTATACGGTATATGACTTTTTTTAGACACAGACTCTTCATTAAAGCTATTTGAAACAAGCTAATTCGTAGAATTGGATACTATGTGTTGATGTGATTGCCGTGATCCGCCAAATAACATCAGCCAAATGTGGCGATCAACCTTCCTTGTTACCCTGTTACAAGAAAATCAGATAATATTTGTTGCTGTTCTTGCACGGAAACAGCAGAAAATGACATTTTTTGTTTATAAAGGGGCAATAACCCCGCCAAAAAATGTCCGCCAGAAGTGGCAATCGAATTTGGCCGAGCGCTTTAGGCATTTTACCTTGTAATCAAGTTTTAAGAAAATCAAATACTATTTCTTGTCGTTATTGCACGGAAACGGAGTGTGACAGAAAGACCAGACGAACGAACCTAAATTAATATCCCCGTTTTGGTGAAAGCGTGGGATAAAAAGGTATATGTATGTATAATGTATAATGGAGACCGATCATGCGCCGAGTCACTTTTTTTTGTCAGGATGAGATTACATTTCACCGAAAAAAACATTGTTATCAACGAGCATTCAGTTATCATTAAAGATATATGATCCCCGTCGAAATCGCGAGAAAGGCTTGTTTTTCCCCATCCTTTCACAATAGTACTGGTCATAAGAACGAGCCAAGTTTGGGTTGTGGAGAACACCGGAGTGCCCGGAGATAACCACCGACCTGAGGCCAGTGCCTGGCGACTATTCTTATAGCGGGATAATAATCACATAGGACCAGACGTCTTAACTACTCCGCCACTGCGGTCCTATTCCAAGAAAAGAAAAAAATAAGTTCACTGACTTGTACGGTAGCCCATTGGCGACATGGAAGAAGTAGTCGTTGGTAAAGAGAAAGAACTCAGCCCTCCAGTGGGTGTAGGTGGTGAAGTTGTCCGTCCTTTGGTCGATAAACTCTAGTCCGGGCAGTAGTGGACTTTGTGGATATTGCGTCGAAATGTTACTGTAAAGAACTTTTTTTGTCAAACACGTGGCTATTTGTTGATATTACAATGTATATTATACAGGGTTTGAATTTAATACTCGCGCACTCGCCAAATGCGAGTTGATTCCTGAAATTGAGAGTAGAAAATTATTGAACATGCATTTTTCGGCGAGTGGGTATAATGCCTGTTGAAGATGTATATATTATTCCAATCGATACACAGGTGAGAAAAGGTCATCGAAAGTATAAGACGAATCGTGAAACGAAACCACACATACACAAATTGTGCAATGTCTTAAAAGTTTATTTGATCACAATACAACTGTTATATTTGAGACCTTTTACATCATTTTAAAAACTAAATTGTAAGTTACACTGATTCAGAGTTAGTGCTTTCATTATCCACTTCAAAATTGCAAGCAAATTTTTAATTTAGCCAGTTAAAATTTAACCCACTCGCCACAAAATGCGAGTTGTTAAAAAAAAGTTAACTTGTACCCCTGATTATACTCTAGGGTCTGGACCCAAGTTTTATGCAATTTTTATGTATAAGGGGGGGGGGGATATTTTTATATGGTAGGCTTCAAAAACAACATGGAATCCGTATCTAGATATTCCCCAGCATGCCCCAAAAGTTTCCCGTTAGGCGAGAAACAATACTGGTCATATATCTCGGCCATTTCTTGAGAGATTTTGGTCAACCTTTTTTCTAAATAGTGATATTTTGGGATGGGAAACTTATTTAAAACTATAAGAAATCGATATGGAGTCTCTATCCAGTAATTTAAATGTCAATCGAATTAATCAAATCATATTTCTGCATATTTACTCATCAATGAAATTAAATATACAAAGATATAAACAAAGATATTGAAATGTAATTTGGTATGTCGATTCATCATGATAAAATGTAGGTCAAGTTTTGATTTCGTGACGATCCACTAATACATTCAAAAGTTAGAGATTGAATTTGAAAATTTTTATTATTTAGGGCATGCATGACCCAGCGCGGAACCTTGTCGAACTCCAGTCAGATTTGTGTAAGATTTTGCTCTATATAGTTTAGTATAATATTTACTGCAGTCAGATTGAGTTTGGTCTCAATAGCAGTGTTTATTATAGGACTGTACAAATTTGCTAAAGTTCATTACTTATATTTGATTTTTGATAGAATAATAGTGCTTTATTTAGTTATTTCGAAGAGTTCTTGAAAAGCAAATCGAGTGCAGACAACAATGAAACTGATGACGTCACAATAGGGATTGATGACGTCACAATAGCAAATGTTGTTACAGCCTTATAACAATGGTTTGCCTTCACAAATTCACAATGAATTACAATGAGAGTATGCACAGGAAATGTAAATATACTGTTATGAAATATACTCACTACGTCGTACATTGGTGGTACGGTTTCTTCGGGGCAGGAAATATGTCATATTCTCTCCCGTTGTCATAGTGATATAAATAGGTGTACAAAGGCTTCCCAAGGTGTGAGCATGCGTAGTCGAAGCCGTCCTTTTCGTGTGTGTGGTTACTGGGATAGTCTTACCGGTAAAATACAAAATCTTTAATCTTTTACTGGGGGTTGGGTATGAAACCCGTTCATATAGCGTCACATTATCAATATGAGTTTTATTCGTAAAAAAAAGTTGCCTCCAATGTGCGGTATGTATTTACGTCAATGCATAAGTTTGCTGAGGAAATGGAGTATTAAGTCTACAGTTTCCCGCATATATTCCAAGAAAAAAATCAAAATGCAAACGACGTACATAATGACATCACAATGAAAATGACGTACATAATGACATCACCATGGAAATGACGTACACTATGACATCACAATGGAAATGACGTACACAATGACATCACAATGGAAATGACGTACATGACATCACAATGGAAATGACGTACATAATGACATCACAATGGAAATGACGTAAACCTATTAATTTGAAAATATTTAATACACATTCCAAAATATATATTACATACTTTTACATTTATTAAGAAGTGTCACAACTGTGTCTAGAAGGTTTTACAGTCATATTCATATTCCGAGACCATATTAAATTCTGGGCACGAGATGAAAGATATATGATACATCTGTGTTACAAGTTTAAAAAAAAACACTTTTTTTTAAAGATGGACACAAATCACATCAGTAAAGACATGACATTCCAAAAGATATATTATATCAAAACATTTCCAGGTCCTTGTGACCACACTCACCCTCCGGTGTACCGTAGCTATCCAGTCGCATCCTACGTGTAAGTCCGTTCACATACCAACCCGTCGGGACGTACTCCTGCTCGTTCTGCACATAAACACACGCCTGCGCAGTACACAAAAACAGGTTTCATAAAGGAATTGATATTAGCCCAAATCACAAAACGTATCTATGGGTTAGACCTTGATTAACATTGCGGGTGTCGCCGATGAAGCAGAAGACATTACCCTTCTGGAACACCTGGTCTGATTATTTTATAAATACTTTTAATTTCAAAGAGATAGTATCTTGGTCAGTTTGATTAATGATGGATCTGTATATTCTCTGTTTTTTCTGTCTTTGTAAATATGGCACCTTGTCGAATAACGGTGACAGCAAATATTATTTTTTGATCTCATTGTGCGAGCGTTTACCGGTTTGACAGGGCCGCTGCCGGAAGCAATCGACAGCAAGAGCTGACAATCGGTAGCCGTCGGTATTTTACGTAAACAATCAGACCTCAAAATGTCCATAGAGAAGCATTATCCTATAATTGATATTCCCCTTAACTTCTCTAATGATTTCATATGGACATTATAAAGTTAGGGCATTAATTGCATTAAGTTAAAGAACGTTTTTTCTCGATAAAAATGCCTTTATGACCGTTGTGGGGGCATTTTTATCGAACATTGATCTAAACCCCCAAAAGTGTCAAATTACTCTAAACACCCTAGTTTAGGTCCAAAACTAGCTGTAACAAATTCTCAGGTCCCTGTGATTTTACCTTGTATGTGGTAGGCCATTCTGGAAACTGTACTTTGAGTGTTCTCGAAATGACAAAGAAAACGGGAAGCCACAGCAGAAACGATTTCATTGTGATCTCCTATGGTGTGTTATACGTCTCTGGTTATATGCACAAGTGTTGTTTATCTCGTGTGTACCCGTAAATCTGCACACATACGGGCGACATACGTGTGTGAAGTCACAATTGTCCCCTGTACCCCGATAGATAACATCACTGATTAGAGAGACACATATATATATATATACCGGTTCAATAATCAGTAAATACATCCTCGATATATGTTTAGTCCGAAATAACTGATTAGAATTATAATAGTCTCCTTTGACTTTTTGATGGGACGGAGATACACCTATTTGATATTTTCGTAATCAACAGTTACCTCCCTTTTGGTAGATTACGTCATTTCCATTGTGACATCATTGTATTGAGCAAGAAACCGACATAAAGAAACTGTATAGGCTTAAAATGCCACGTATTTCCTCAGCAAACTAACGATGCCATAATGTTATTGACGTAAATAAAAGGGAACTCCTGCCTAAATGGGAGACAACTCTAGATCTCGTTTTCGAAACAAGAGGCCCAATGTGCCTGCATCGCTCACCTGGTATCAATCTCTGACTTATATTATAGTGTAACCCTAAAGTCGCCTATAAAATCGTTTACTGTAAGACATTCAGAAGAACGTGTTAATATTTAAACATATTTGACCCCTGTAACCTGGTAAGACAACGTCATTTTCATTTGCCAATTTTGTTTGGCTTCATCCAAGGAAGCTACCTGCCAAATATCATGTCTCTAGGCCTTTGGGTTTATCAATAGAAGTTGCTCAAAGGTTTTAACAGATTTGACCCCTGTGACATTTAATATGGGTCAAGGTCACTTTTTTCGCAAAGTTTGTCGGGGTTTCTCCAAGGAACCTTTCAGCCAAATATCATTCTCCTATGTCTTTTGGTATTTTAGAAGAAGTCATTTGAAGGTTTTAACAGATTTGACCCCTGTGACCTTGAATACGGGTCAACGTCATTTTCATTGCAAATTTTGCTCGGCTTCTTCCAAGGAATCTACCAGCAAAATATCATGTCTCCAGGCCTTTTGGTTTATCACAATGTTGTTTAAAGGTTTTAACAGATTTGACCCCTGTGACCTTAAATATAGGTCAAGGTCATTTCTTTTCGCAAACTTTAATCGGCTTTATCCAAAGAAGCTACCAGTCAAATATGATGTCTCTATGCCTGACGGTATTTCAGAAGAAGTTGTTTGGAGGTTTCGACAATTTTGACCCCTGTGACCTTGAAAGTAGTTCAAAGTGATTTTGTTCGCAAACTTCGGACCAGCTGAGCTGAAAAGGGGGAAATTCCTGTCAGTAATCAATTGAAATAGAATAAAAGAAAAAAGTAAATCAGTTTAATAGATAAAAATAAATTTCATTAATTAAAATGGAATTTTTTGATTATTTATTAACTAATTATTCAAGCTTTGAATTGGTTTCAGTACGCATTCATAGGTAATATGAATGCCAACAGGACAAAGGCAAATCCAGCTTACGCTTTATTCATACTGCCGAATGAAAACTGACGTATACTTATTTTTTCTGTATCATGCTTTTAAAATATGTTCATCTCCTAAAAATTTTTTTACTTGTTATTCAGGTCAAGTTAAAATAATGTATATATGTTTGCTCAATGATAATGTTCGGCCATCCCATATTCATGAATTAAGGGTCAATAGTATCCAACGTCAGAATCGCAACGTCAACTATCGGTCCATGGCATTCATGGTATAAATGAATTCAATATTTTGTCCTACCGCAGCATTCATGTAGCGTAACGTAGCCGAAAAACACCTTCTCTCGCCGCGTCATACTTTGAACTAAGTACGACAGGAACGTTTTGCTGGCAGATGATTAAAAATTCTCGTTAGTTGCAATTCAGTATAATTATGTTACTGTTAGCAATAAAGTATCTTAACTCAGGCTACAAATGTAAATTGAAGCTGCCTATGGAAATCTTAATGAAATCACTTAAGGAGGGTGCTTTTGTTCCAGACTATTCGATGGCATTTGAGAGCAATTTTCGAGCGTTTATAAATATTCCTCATTATTTTAGAATGTATATAAAACGGGACGAATTAAGATACAATACAAGTAGATTCCAATTTCAGTATCAGTTACCCCGCCATGCAGTGAGTTTTGAAGATGACAATAGAACGCTTCTTAATATTAGAAATTCTACGTTGCTACCGCTGATCAGATCATTGGGAATTTTCTTTCTAGCTCGAAGCTTAAAGGTAATTTTGTATGGAACTGCTTTCTGGTTTCAAAATCATCTACTCGCCTTATGTTAAGCATTCGCTTTTTATATAGGACTTGATACCTTTTGATAAGTTAAAAATAGACCGAAACAAAAGATGAATAAGCCTCATTTTGCTTCAAATCATTTCATAATATTCCCGCGCGTAAACTTAAACATTTATACGACATTGATCAACCATAATCTCGGTCACATGAAGGCTTAAAATGGAAGACTGACAATGGGGAATAAAGACAGTAGACTTTCAGTAGCTGTTGATGAAAATAACGAAGACGATGTAACAGACACCCAGGAAGAGGTTTCAGATACATGTATCGACGAAGAGGAAACATCTATTCCTGAAATACCATTTACAACAGAAGCACAAGAACTGTCGCCGTTAATGGTTCAGGTATGCTGCAGTAAGATGTTTTCGCACAACTTCTTAAATGCTTTTGATTTTTAAGTCTTTAATGGTCATCTTAACAGCATTTAGAGTGATATCTTGATCAATCACTCTTTCGGGCAAATTACATGTCAAAAGCAGTGATCAATCTACGTGCGAGTCCCGAGTCCAATACTCATAAAATTATGATGGGAAATGCTTCAATTAAACATTGTGGGACCCATCGTTTTCAGCAATGTGTTACAAAAAGGACCCATGAAAATAAATTTAAAATTGACCACTAAAAAGCAAGGTCCATGGTTAGCCATAATACATACCAACATATTGAAATTATCAATTAAAGTTATCTGTTAAATTTGCCAGAATTAGTGATTGATAAGCTTGTAAAAATATCACTCGAAATCTATTTAGACCATAACCAGATAATCATTTCTCAGAAAACTTACAGAGATCTAAGCCGAATGATAAGAGAATGATATTCACCTGAAAACAACCTAATTAACATTACTTAATGGATCAAAAGTCTTTTGTATAATTATAAATAATTGTTTCATGTTTCATCTCATGATATTTTGACTGTTTTTCAATGAGTATGACCAGGGAAATCATACTTTATTTTACAACATTCATGTTTTTTTGGATGCCTTTTTGACATTTTTTTTTTTTGTTATTTTGGTAACATCATATAGAGAAATGGCATCACACAGAAATTAGCAGTGAAGATAATTCTGTATTACAAATACACAACGGAAAATTGAATAAATATTATGAAAAAAAAACTGGATATTTCTGTACATAATGACCAAATATTGTCAAAATCTGTAAATAAAGTTGGATATTTCTGTACATAATGACCAAATATTGTCAAAATCTGTAAATAAAGTCAGGAAAATTAATTGAAAAAAAATGTAAATAAAAAGAATATATCATAAAAGAAAAAGAAAAGGAAAGACTTTTGACCCATAACAATCAATATAGCCACACTCTTATTTGTTAAACACAGGTAACCCAATAATAATTACTCCTACGCCTAGTGATCAATCTAAAATAATTTTTCATTGGTCCTTTTCATTTGTTTTGCCAAAACAATGGGTCCCACAATGTTAAGCTGAATCATTTTCAGAAATTCAATTGGTCCTTTCAAAATTTTATGAGTACAGGATAGAGGATGCACACCTAGATTTATCACTGTACATCTTATTACAATGTACAAATCAATTATTTTCTGTTCTGCAACTTCTGTATGTGAATAAAAAAGAAATACAAACTTGCTTTCAAAGAACAGTTTAAATCATACGTCTATTAAATTTGATTTGATTTTCAGAAGGTCCGGCATTGTCTGTATTCTCTTCCACTGGCCAAGCCTGAAGTAACAGACAAAGTGTTGGAGGATCTGACCAGCCAAATTGTGGTTCAAGAATACAAATCTGGCCAAGATGTTGTTTGCAATGGTTAGGCCCTAACACAACCAGATCAAGATTTATATAAGAATATCTGATAGACAGATTTATACATATTGATGAAAAGAATATCCTATCTTTAATTTAAAAAGAAAGAATATGAATATTTATAATTTCATATTTTTAAACAGAGAATCAAAATGACATATTTGTGATTTATTAAATATTATAGAATATTAAGATATCTTTAAATAAAAGAGAGAGAGAGTGAGAGAGGGAGAGAGAGGGGGAGAGAGAGACAGACAGACAGTATTGAAGAGCATAATTAATAATCCATCATTTTTCTTCCTTTGCTCTTTCTGACCAAGCTTTGTCTCCCAATCACAGGCTTGCTTTGACTGCTCTCTCAGATTCTCCTCAAATTCACTTTCTATCAACTCCAATATCTACTCAGCTTTACTGCTAGTGGACTTAATAGAGAATAAGATAGGCTAGTATAATTATATTTAGATAGAATGATACAGGATCAAATATATTGGATATACAGAACCATATATTACATCTTTAATTGGATAGGCTATAATATATATCTTTAATCAAATAGAGAATTAGATATATATATTTAGATAGTATAGAGAATCAAATATAATATTATACCTTTGATAAGATACAGAACCATATATTACATCTTTAATTGGATAGACTATAAGAACTTGATCATTGATACAGAATCAGTTAAATTATATGAATCACCACCCCATAACCACATGTACAATTGCTTGTTATGAAATATATTATACAGCAGTGCAAGTAGGTTTAAGATTGGCCTTAGGGTTTTACCCTTTTCCCCGGAACCTTTTGGTGAATATAAGATATACAAAGATAAGTGATACAGACCCTGTATACCTTTTGCAGTTTAATATCAACATTACAGACTCACGATTACATGGTTAACTAAAGTATTATACATGTTGTTACGAAATGGGACGGCATATAGAACCTGACATACGTATGCATACAAATCAAACAGATCCACCACGACGTAACGTTTAATCGGGTACCAGGGGCTGTAATTATATTTAAGAAATTATCATCGTGATAATTAGTACTTTTCGTACATACAAACACCCAGACATGGGTTCTTATTAATACAAATGTCCCGACATGGGAAATAAACTGTATTATACAACAAGGAGCAGAAATGAAACTAGTGAGATGAGCCAAGCCGAGCCGGGCGTGAACCCGAGACCTCTAGGTTATGGAGCCAGGACGTTACCACCAGGCCGAAAGGTCCGAACGAGTTGACCTGGTTTTGTAATTCCCTGATATTGTTATGCAAGGTCGCGTCTCCACGTAACAATATTACTAATAAATTCATGCAACAAAATTATCTCATTTTCTGATATTTTTGTAGAATATTAATGTCTTTGTAGAGAGAACAAAAATCATTTAGTGTAAAAAAACATGAAGTTCCATAATTTAATGTGTCAGATTTTTTTTTTCATTTTACACAGGTAAATTGTTTTTTTTTCATTTTACACAGGTTTTAAGGCATGCGGAATATTCATCATCGAAAAAGGATGTGCTGAGGTTATGACCCCGACAAGGGAGGTAATAGCAGACTTATTCAAGGGAGACTACTTCGGGGAGATTTCTGTCCTGTATGATGTGCCCTGTACAGCCAGAGTCAGAACTAAAGGGAAATGTCGGCTTCTCTTGCTGGAGCGTGAGGTCTGTCGGGAACTTTTTGGCAAGGTCAAGGTCAAGGTGGATATGATAGATTGGTTTGTTGCTAAGCGATACATCCCACTTCCAGCTAGCACAAACGTCGACCATGACAGAATTGTCCGTAGGATGGTATTCACATGTCTCAAAAAGGTTATTTCTTAAATCAGGATTATTATGTCAAAACTGGGTAATGTAAAACCTATATGTCAAAACTGTGTAGTGCTTAATCATTTTTTATTTTTATGAATAAGACATGTACATTTGCATAGGCCTTATCAAATGTAAAGCAATTCATTTTATTAAAATTTAAAAAAAAAATAAGAATATTATGAGATAATGTAAGATGGAATATTGTGAAAATAAACTTTACAGTAAATTAATTTTTGACAGGTCCCTGTATTTGCAGACTGGTCTGATTCAGCTCTAAGATGTCTTGTGTTGGAAATAAAACCGGCGCTGATTGTGCTGTACCCACCCAACTCTGTGGTCGCTCTACATGGGGATCCTCCTGTCTCAATCAACATTATTATCAGGGGGAGGTAATAAATCCATTGCTATGGGGACATAATTGTTAGGCCATTGCTGAGCTTAGGGGAGATAATTTACATCATTGCAAAGATGAAGTTATTTAGCCTTGCCAAGTGGCCATACTTATGCCATCTCTTGGGGTAGGGTATAAGGTGATTACTAAGGGGAGATAATTAACATCATTGCCAAGATGAAGTTATTTAGCCATTGCCAAGAGGACATAATTATGCCATCTCTTTGGGTACTAGGGTATAAGGTGATTACCAAGGGGATGTTTTAACAAGAGGCCCAACGGGCCTTAGCGGTCATCTGACTACCAATTGTAAAATCACTATGAAAATACGTGTAGTATGCCACAGGCCCAATATCAGGTCTCTGGGCCTTTTGGTTATTCAGAAGAAGTCGTTTAAAGATTATGACCGTTTTGGCCCCTGTGACCTTGAATGAAAGTCAAGGTCATTTCTTTGAACAAACTTGGTAGCCCTTTATCCCAGCATGCCACAGGCCCAATATTAGATCTCTGGGCCTTTTGGTTATTCAGAAGAAAATGTTTAAAGATTATGACCGTTTTGGCCCCTGTGACCTTGAATGAAAGTCAAGGTCATTTCTTTGAACAAACTTGGTAGCCCTTTATCCCAGCATGCCACAGGCCCAATATCAGGTCTCTGGGCCTTTTGGTTATTCAGAAGAAGTTGTTTAAAGATTATGACCGTTTTGGCCCCTGTGACCTTGAATGAAAGTCAAGGTCATTTCTTTGAACAAACTTGGTAGCCCTTTATCCCAGCATGCCACAGGCCCAATATTAGGTCTCTGTGCCTTTTGGTTATTCAGAAGAAGTCGTTTAAAAATTATGACCGTTTTGTCCCCTGTGACCTTGAATGAAGGTCAAGGTCATTTCTTTGAACAAACTTGGTAGCCCTTTATCCCAGCATGCCACAGGCCCAATATCAGGTCTCTGGGCCTTTTGGTTATTCAGAAGAAGTCGTTCAAAGATTATGACCGTTTTGGCCCCTGTGACCTTGAATGAAAGTCAAGGTCATTTCTTTGAACAAACTTGGTAGCCCTTTATCCCAGCATGCCACAGGCCCAATATTAGGTATCTGGGCCTTTTGGTTATTCAGAAGAAAATGTTTAAAGATTATGACCGTTTTGGCCCCTGTGACCTTGAATGAAAGTCAAGGTCATTTCTTTGAACAAACTTGGTAGCCCTTTATCCCAGCATGCCACAGGCCCAATATTAGATCTCTGGGCCTTTTGGTTATTCAGAAGAAAATGTTTAAAGATTATGACCGTTTTGCCCCTGTGACCTTGAATGAAAGTCAAGGTCATTTCTTTGAACAAACTTGGTAGCCCTTTATCCCAGCATGCCACAGGCCCAATATCAGGTCTCTGGGCCTTTTGGTTATTCAGAAGAAGTTGTTTAAAGATTATGACCTTTTTGGCCCCTGTGACCTTGAATGAAAGTCAAGGTCATTTCTTTGAACAAACTTGGTAGCCCTTTATCCCAGCATGCCACAGGCCCAATATTAGGTCTCTGTGCCTTTTGGTTATTCAGAAGAAGTCGTTTAAAAATTATGACCGTTTTGTCCCCTGTGACCTTGAATGAAGGTCAAGGTCATTTCTTTGAACAAACTTGGTAGCCCTTTATCTCAGCATAACACAGGACCAATATCAGGTCTCTGGGCCTTTTGGTTATTCAGAAGAAGTTGTTTAAAAAGATTTTGACCTTTTCGGCCCCTGTGACCTTGAATGAAGGTCAAGGTCATTTGTTTGAACAAACATGGTACCCCTTCATCCCAGCATGGCACAAGCCCAATATTGGGTCTATGGGCCTTTTGGTTTATGAGAAGAAGATGTTTAAATGGAAAAGTTTACGGACGGCGCACGACGACGGACGAAGCATGATGACTATAGGTCATCCTGACCCTTCGGGTCAGATGACCTAAAAACCATTTCCAAGGGGAGATAATTTACTAAGTTATTTAGCCATTGCTAAGGGGACATAATTATGCCATCTCTTGGGGGATGGGAGATGATTTATATCATTGCCAATATGAAGTTATAAAGCTATCGCCAAGGAAACATAATTAAGCAAATACCAGGAGAGGGTATATATAGGATGTGATAACCAAGGCGAGGTTCAAATAGCCATTGCCAAGGGGAGATAGTTAACATTATTGCCAAGATGAAGTTATTTAGCCATTGCCAAGAGGACATTATTATGCCATCTCTTTGGGGAGGGTATAAGGTGATTACCAAGGGGAGGTTTTAAAAACCATTTCCAAGGGGAGATAATTTACATCATTGACAAGATGACATTATTTAGTAATTTCTAAGGGGACATAATTATGCCATCTCTTGGGGGAGGGTATAAGTTGATTATCATGGAGAGGTTTAAAAGCCATTGCCAAGGGGAGATAATTTACATTTTAATTGCCAATATGAAGTTATTAAGCCATCACCAAGGGGGCATAATTAAGCAAATGCCATGAGAGGTATAAGGTGATTGCCAAGAGGAGGTTTTAATAGCCATTACCAAGGGGAGATTATAATTTACCTCATTGCCAAGATGAAGTTATTAAGCCATGGCCAAGGGGACATGATTAAGCAACCTTCAGGTAAGGCTATTACGGTGATTGCCAGGAGTGAGGTTCAAACAGCTTTTGGCAAGGGGAAATAATTTACACCATTGCCAAGATGTAGTTATTAAGCCATCATCAAGGGACATAATTAAGCAAATGCCAGGGGAGATAATTTACATCATTGCCAAGGTCAGGGTAATAATCCATTGCCAGGGGGAAGTAGTTTATGTCATCATCAGGGGGCAGTAATCAGTATCTGACCACTGGTAAATCATCAATATCATTCTCGGGAGGGTGTGGTCAAGGGGAGAGAATTATATTTATGTTTAAGGGGAGACAATTCTAAAATAAATATCCTTATTAATGAGAGGTAATTCATTTCATCATCAGGGTGAGTAGTTCCTCTTGATAAGGATAAATGATTATCATCGAAGAATATACATTTTAGGAGTAAAGTTTGATAATGTTTTATTGATCTGTATGCCAGGTATATACATGTATGGTTAAACTGCTCTTAGGGCAAATAAGCTAAAATGTGTCCTGGTGCAGTGTCCGTCGTCCATCTGGCGTCAACTTAATTTCTTTAAATGACTTCTCCTGAAATACTGAAAGGCCTAGAAACATGATATTTGGCTGGTAGCTTCCTTGGAAAGAACAAATCAAGGTTTGCAAAAAATAAGTTTGACCTATTTACAAAGTCACAGGTGCCAAAACATTCAAACAACCTCTTCCAAAATGCCTAGAGATATGAAATTTGGCTAGTTGCTTCCTTGAAGTTTGTTAAAAAAAAAAAATCTGTTTTCAAGGTCACAGAGGTCAAATATGTCAAAAAATCCCCTGTCTGTCCTGCCTCCGTGTACTTTTCCTTTAAACAAATTCTGAATTCTGAAAGGCCTAGAGACATGATGTTTGGCTGGTATCTTCCTTGAAAGGAGCCAAAAGGGTCACAGGGGTCAAAAATGTTTAAATCTTGACACGTTCTCACAGCCATAGATTTTATACCACTTCAACGTTACATTAGTGAGAGATTAGTACCAGGTGAATGATTCAGGCCCATTGGGCCTCTTGTTTGATGTCAGGGCAGCTCTGGCTGACCAGGATTGCTGGACCTTAGCAGAAGTGGACGCACACACTGACCCTGTTGTCATTGGAGAAGAAAGTAAGCCTTAATATGTTCAAGTACTTGTTTTCTGAACTTGGCCAAAATATTTCCAAATAAACTGAGTTTAAACACCAATAAATTCTGATGATCAACTATAAACGTGCAAGATATACTTTTTAGTACTATTTATCTATTATGGCCCTGTTGGGAGAGGGCCCTATTGCCTCATATAGTATGGTTGAGGGCACTTTTCTCATCACGAGACAATACTATGAGGCAATAGTGCCCTCTCAACAGTGCCATAATGGGTTTAGTACGAATCATCCTTTAATTTAACCTCCAAAACCTGGCACGTTCTTTAATGACCCTGGCTGTAAATAGGACGTAAAACAAAATAAACCAAACTTTAATTTAAATACATATGTATACACCAAGACTTATTTTATTTTGATGGACCATGTCCAGCTTTGGGAAGTTTCTAGAGTCATTTTCAAGCAGAACTGTAGCACAACGTAATAATGACATAACTCAATAGTGACGTCTTAATAAATTTAAATTGAACATCGCGCCAAATTTGATAGTGCCCGGGTTAGTGGGCACTGTCGCTTCATAGTACCCATGTGTGTGTAGCCAATGGAGGGCAGTATTCAGTCATGTGATGTACTTTCATACTGAACTGTCCCTACATTTGAATCAGCAATTAAAGCTCAAATGTGTCTGCAGGTGATGAATGAGGTAAATTAGTTTATAATAATAATAATGATAATTTGAGGTTATTATACCACTTTATCACAACCTTAAAGGCCGTCTTAAAGAGGTTCTTAAAGTGTTAACCGTAGTTATAGGGTCTTAGCAATCGGACAATATCTTTCTCAACTCCCTGGGGAGCATTCAACTGATGCTGCCATTTCGGCACTCACAGCTAGCATTCTACAGTATCTAGCACTACCCAACCATGTACTCATTCACAGATGAGTAGACTGAAACAAGTGGACTGAGTGAAGCAACTTGCTCAAGGATACAACACAAGTGTCGTAAGTTAAAAATGATTATAGGAGTTGAGTGAACCTATCAAAGATAGATTGTCTTTTGTAGGTCCACTAGCTGTTTGAGTGTTTAACCTTTTGCTACAGACAATGATACCACAGGTGCTTGTCACAAAAATATGTTGTGTAACACTACTATAAACTATTATATAGTAGTACGCACAACTTATATGTGTGACAAGCACCTGTGAATGACAGGCATATATCAACAACAGATAGGCACACATATAATGTGTAATCAGTCAGTGCAGCGGAATCCCGCACTTGCCTTTCACAAAGGCGGACAGTGTTTGATTCCCCGACCAGACATGAAAAGAGGTTACAGTGCCAAACATGGGTTTTCTCTGTGTTATCCAGTTTCCTCCCACAATAAGACACCTTACGTGTTAACACCCTGGCCAACAAGGGTGATTGATATAAGTTGGACAGCTAATGTTTCATAATTGTTTTGTAAATTGGATAAAGTTTACGTTTGATAGTCCCATATACTGGACGCTAAACGTGATCTCTGTGACCTAATTGACAGGTGTGCTGCTGGGACTGGACAATGAAGTAACTGTGCTGACCACAACCCACTGTGAGGTCATCTCTATCAGGAAAGAGTGGGTACAAAATGTTGTGTCTCAGGTACGTTGAAGCTAATATATACATCAACAATTGGGAACTGTCGATTGGCACCCTCTGTTTAAATGAGAAATACTCATTTACAGAAAAGTTCCAGCAGTTTTCCAACTGCATTGTTAAACAGAATGTATATTCCCGTAATGAAACTCTAACGCAACATGCATACAAGGAGATATTAGGAAAGTTGTGAAATTTTGTGCTAGCTAGCAAAAACACAAAAGGAACATGATCGATTAACAAACCTTTGTACAGGAAAATGTTTTCATGTGAATTAATTGCACTTGTATCTAAGAACTTCATTAATTTTATAGGGTTTATTATGGGCACATGCATGTACCCATTCCCTTTAAATTGTATCCCTCCCTCGGAGGGGGGAGGTCGCTACATTAAGTATGGGGGGTTATGATGAAATTTAGACTGTTTAACTTGACTGAAGAAAAATAAGTTTGGTTTTTGTTTTTAATTCACCAATTTAGCCCCCAGGAGGATCTTAATAGCCAATGAGATCCCTACCAAATTTCATTCAAATCTGTTCAGCGATTTTTGAGAAGAAGTTAAAAATGTAAATTCTTGTCTGAAATATTATCAGTATTTATATCGGTAAATGGATATTTGTAACAGTGATAAAAATTTTTTTAAAAACATTTGTCACCTTTGTTGTCATGGGTTTCAATATGTATCCTTCCAGCATCCACAGGAGGCTGGGACAGCTTGGAGCTTGATGCAGGCAAAATGGATGATTCATGTGAAAAGTAAAAAAGATTCCAGAATTTACTCAAAGTATTCAGCCCATCTTCAATTTGAGGTAACTTCTCTCTCCCCCACCCCCCACCCCAAGTTTTACATTTCTTTATTTTCAAATCACATATTCATTTTATTTTCACACATTAAAATCATCACATAAAAAAACAAGTCAATTAAAAGGTTAAATTTTTAGTTTACCCTGGAAAAAAACTCTACCAAAATATAAAATCTTATTTTTTTGAAAAATTAGTTTGATTCCTTATAAATTACACATTTCTCCCAAATATATTAGGCCTACTATATAATAATCCATATCATCTCGAAATTAATCAGTTTTAATTTTAGAAAACTCCACTGTACTTTTCAGGAAATCATATTTAGGCGAACCTCATTACCTGTTATGGGACCATTGAGAAAATTCGAGGTATCCAAGTATTCGAGTTACGTGATTTTAAATGCTGAAGCTCGGCCGGGACCTAAAAAATTATTTGAATTAAGCGGGGTCTTCAAGTTATAAAGTTTCTACTGTATCTTAATACAGGTTTAGATTAATTAGATTGGCTCTTCTAGTGCATATGGTCAGCATTTATGACATATATGTTCTAGCTTTAGGGTTAACTTGTACAAATATTGAAAAACAAGTCATCTGTTATATGTATATTAATTAATGTTTGTGCAGCACTAAAATTACAATGATTTAATTACTTTTACCACACAAAATAATTTGCCGTCGCCAGGAAAATAGGAACTGATTTCACCTGCTGTACATGTGATTACTACTTGTTATGCTATATAATTACTTTACATATATGGAAATCCTTTCATAAGGTTTGTCCTCAAAATGAAGGGTGAAATGTACATGTAGCTGTCTGCTGAGTACTGTAAACCAACTTATTTTCATGAGCAATTAATTTTCGCATATTTTGCAGTTGATTAGAATTACCAGGTAGTGAAGATTAATCACAGCTAAACACTTTCAATCATGCAGAGTGTGGCAACTGTAGAAATACTGTACATAAGATTCATGACCGTATTTATCGCGAAATTAAATTGCCGCAAAATAGTCGTTTCATATGAAAATGCGAAATTTAGTCTCCACGAAAATAAGTTGGTTTACAGAAGTTAAAATAGGGTAAAAATGACCTATTTAATATATGTAATATATGTTACTGTAATTCATATGTATAGTCATTGTTCAATTGAAAATAAATTTGATTGGTATATTGCTTTAAAGGCCAAATATACGTAACTTTCGGCAAAACTTGAAGCGAAAAATCAAGTCTAATAACTTATAATATCTTTAGATTTAGTTAAGATTTAATGATATCAGCAATATTTAGGCTGAATGAATTCTTACACGGTTACCGATACAGCAGCAGTTGAAACACGATATTTGTAAACACGCGCCCGTTTCGAACTGTCTTCTACCTTGGGCTTTGTTGTTAAAGTGGGCCCCACCTGAACTATTTTCAATTCTTTAGATTCTTTTCATCAAGAGATTTTGTTAGTTAATGCTCAGGTTTACTTGGTTTTAGGCTTATTTTTGCATGCATGTTATCAACTAGATTTTTTTTCATAATTGTTCAGAATCCCGGAAAAAATCCTTAAGTTACGTATATTGGGCTTTTAATAGTTGGTATATTTATATATTAACGTGATTTCACTTTTTATATCTTATTTAAGGATTTATGGTACATGTACAATTGTACCTTATGTGCAAAAACATATGATATATAAAAGAGCAATCTCACTTGAAAATTTAGATGGAATCAACTTCACAAATATATATACCCGTGTGTAGGGTCCGGTAGGCACAAAATACGTTTTTCTTATACTTGCTAATAATTCTGCATTTTTCTATTAAATAAATAACACGAACTCATCCATGTTTTTTTTTATTTACTGGAGAAAATGTCGCCTATAAAGAGAAAAAAGAATATTGAATGACATGAGAACGAGACAAATTAATGGTCGTCAACCTGGCGATTTTTTCGATTTTTTTGGGTGCGTAAATTATATTGATACAGACCTTTTTCCAGCAGTTTTGGGGTGATTTTTAGGGTGCGCAAATTAAACTGGAGCGTAAATTACACGAGTTTTTACGGTATCTGTTACCAGGAATCATATTGTTTTACAGACAAAAGCTAGAATATATAGCCTTAAAAGATTATAGAAAGAAATTCATATCTTGCGTAATTTGTTGCGGAATTGTTGCGGAATCGAAACTTGAATTACCTGAATTGTTGGATCATTACTATTCAAAGGAGTAAAAGTAAATCTTAGGTAGATGTGCATGAGGGAAAATAATTGTATTAAATTTGTGTACATAGCCCCTACACTAAAACAAAATGAAAAAAAAATGATATCATACTTTAATATGACGCAGATTGTATACAAATGTATCTTTAGAGAGCTCCCTGATAATCAGTTTCTAGGTAATTTTTTTCCCGGCAGGTTGTTTTCCAGATGATGAAGCAGAGTAGCGTGTTCAGTCAGTGTTCTGTCCGATGTTTGTATGATATTAGTCTACTTGGCGTTCCTCATGAATATCATGCTGGCGAACTTGTGTATACAACGGAGGAATTCGGTATGTTAATATTGGTGTCGTTTTTAGTTAAGCTTTAGACTATTGGGGAATGCAGGATTCTCGAAAGTGAGAGTTATATAAGTATATAGTATTCCTCCCTTTTATTTCATCTTTAATCCGTATATATACTGTAAAAACATTTAATTTTGTTGGGGTGAAATTTTGTTGTTTGGAGACAATCGTTGTATACAATTGCTAAAATAAAAATTGTTGAGTTAAAATTTTGTTTGTATTTTAATTTCGTTGTTCCTCATATCCCCATGAAATTAACGAAATTATATGTTCAACGAAATTTAATGGTTTTACAGTATACAACAGCTAGCACAGGCAAAATAATCTGTTTGGCATGCATTTTCAGAATGGAAAACACGTTTTTAATTATTAATAAATTAATGACTTTTTATGGAGCCATAATGAATATAACCACTATAGACCCCTTCGAAAGCAAATATTGTTTGTGTCTACTTGGCATACACATAAAATCTGGAGTTTTTGGTTTATTACACCATAACATATATATTTGATACACATCATGATATTTAAAACAGTTATATATATATATAAATAAGTCATACAATTTAATTGTATTACGATCGGTTGCATCACTTAATGATACATGTACATGTAGCTACATGTGCAGATCTATAGACAGAACTTGTTTTTTAGCTGTATCACCTTGACTTCGAACAGAGTAAAATGTGGTCTCTATTCTGCATAAAGCAGACCTATACTTTTGTTATTGGCAATTTAGATGTAGTTTTTGTTCTGGAAACATTTTCCGGTATCATACAGATTTAGCCTAACTTATAAATTTTTCGATAGTAACATGTAGCTCTTGATTTACAAAGGTCATTGATGGCTATGTTAAGAATACGAGACTCTCCGAGTCCTTTCGAAAATTTTCTGTTACCGTATCATCACTATATGTGTTAAGCTAAGTGTAATTCTCTTCCAGACCAACATGTATTTGTTTTGGTGCTGACCGGAGAAGTTGAACTGGAAACTGATTTGGAGACTCCCTGGGTATATACTGTAGGAGCAGGTGATACATTCTGTAAGTCAATAAATTATGGTATACCCAGCTGTGCTGTTCCTATGTCAAAATTAAAGAATCTATCGCATATCTGTCTGAAGGAAATAGCATTAATAATAAAACTATTATTCTCAAAATCCAAGATGGCCACTCGTTGATTATATTGTTTATACATATACCTGATCAGTCTAAAAATGGAACAATGCACAGTACTAGGGGACAAAATATTGGAAATATTCCCTGACAGAAGAAACTAAGAAAAAAGAACAAGAAATGGAGCTAACACACAATATGCCCCCCCCCCCCTACTTTGTTTGGGGGACCTAATGCCCTATTATTTATTGGAAAGAAAAAGCTGAACATTCTTAACACATTTGACCAATTGGGACCTTGAAAGCGAGTAAAGACTTTTAAAGAGGGTCAAGGTTATTTGTTTGAAAAAATTCGGTAGCCCTTCTACCAAGCATGTAACTCAGGTCCAATATCAGTACTTTGGGGATTTAGATAATTGAGTGAATTTTAAACACATTCAAACCCCAGTGAGTTAAGGTTACTTGCAAAAGTATGCTACAGGCCAATTTCAGTACCCTGGGCAATTTGGTTATTGAAAAGAAGTTGTTTGAAGATTTTAAGATATATATATTTGACCTTGAAAGAAGGTCAAGGTCATTTTTTTCCGAACTTCATCCTAGCATACTTACTATTGACCCAATTTTATGACCATGGGCCCTTTGGTTATCGAGCAGAAGTGGTACAATGAAAGTAAAAAAGTTGACCTTTGGTCGGACAACGCACAATGCAGCAGAGCATATAAGCTCGACGGTGGGCTAAAAATTTCACAGATTCAATCACACTTATACCTTTTTAAAACAATTACATGTATAAAGTTCCCCTTTAAACAAATAAATATCCCATCTATAAATTTGTAATAAAATCATGTTGCTAAGTGTTCACTCTCATACTCTACTAATGAGAGGAGATTTTCCTGCCCCACCTGGGTATTTTCATCTTGAAACTAAAAAGGGTAGAAGAATTTCTTTACTGAACTTGCAGTGAATATTTGATTTAATGATATATGTGAGGTATATGTTGTGGCAAGTCAATTTTTTGCAGCACCTCAAAACTCTCAGCTACCAAACAGTGTCGAATATTCCATGTTTTCATATATAGGAATGTATTCTGGCCCCACACCAGATATCTATCTGTCAAAATATGTAAGTCTGGTGTTAGGGTTAAATGAAACTCGGGCTAAGCCAGAAATCTATCTGTCAAAATACCCATGTCTGGTGTTAGGGCCAGAGGAAACTCGGGCTTGACTTGCATGTACAGGTTATAGTCTGAACGTTTTCCTTCCTCCAGGTCGCTGTGATTGGATGAAAGACCATGGTCAACTTGAAGCCCTAGGTCAGTGTTTGGTTTTGAAGGTGACCTACGATGATGTTCTCCAAGCCATTACATCCAATCCACACTCGGTCCTTACTTATCCACCAGAACCGCAGAGCTATATGTACCATAACTAATCCACCGGAACCGCAGAGCTATGTACCATAACTAATCCACCGGAACCGCAGAGCTATGTACCATAGCTAATCCACCAGAACCACAGAGCTATATGTACCATAGCTAATCCACCAGAACCACAGAGCTATATGTACCATAGCTAATCCACCAGAACCACAGAGCTATATGTACCATAGCTAATCCACCAGAACCACAGAGCTATATGTACCATAGCTAATCCACCGGAACCACAGAGCTATGTACCATAGCTAATCCACAGGAACCGCAGAGCTATGTACCATAGCTAATCCACCGGAACCACAGAGCTATGTACCATAGCTAATCCACTAGAACCGCAGAGCTATATGTACCATAGCTAATCCACCAGAACCGCAGAGCTATATGTACCATAGCTAATCCACCAGAACCGCAGAGCTATATGTACCATAGCTAGAGTAAACCACTGACTGGCCACTAGGTACACACGTGTGGCAAGACCAGATTATAAATGTGTTGTGGAAAACGTGGAACTATATAGCTACAAAAGTGCATCTCGACATTGGTGACATATGGCGGACGTTCTTTGATCACATCAGAAAACAGATTAAATTTCTGTTAGGATGTATGTCTAATTAGAAATTTGAAATCTTGGTACTGTAAAACCCCACTTTCTCAAATCCATTTTACTCGAATACCCCTCATTCGTCGAATAGTTTGTTTAGTCTTGACCGAGTTGGAACTTATTCAACCAACCTCGAATTACTCAAATACCATGTATTCCTCAAACTAATGATCATGCAGATCCCAGCCAGTTCAAGTGAGTGGGGTTTTACTGTATGTATATAAAAATCATTGTAAAATTATCAAATTCATAACAAGTTTTATTTCCTTTTAACAAATGATGTCATGCCGTTGTTACAGCAGATTCCTGTAAAAACCTTACCCGCAAATTTACGCAAAGCACACAAATTAAAATACTTATTTTACCCATCTGTACTAGTAATTTTTAAGGAATACAGTAGAAGAAAATCCAACACCACCAAACAGTGGCGTTTTATATCTGATTTATTGTCTACTGTTAAACAGCCCCGGGTGAAACAGGTTGGCTGTTCCATAATATGTATTGAACAAATCAATAAAAACACTGTTAACATACAAGGTAGAAATTGTAAGGTTGTGTTGGAATTACACCTATAGAAATACAGTGCTGTGCAATAAGTATTCAGATACTATATTTTTACTTATTATTTCAAGCATTTTGAAGAATTTTCAGTGAATTTTTATGACTCTTACAAATTTATTGAAATCATGCATGTACGTGGAGAATTATTTGCTCATTCTTTCCATACTATTTGTTTAATTTTCCATAGCCGTTTTCAAGAAATATATTGCACATTAAAGTTTAAAAACTTTAGCAATGGTATAATTAAGTAAGACTTAAGATCTAAACAGTGTCACACTTTGTTTACATTGCATATATCTCATCTATTTTAGAAACAAGAGACCCAATTGGCCTGCATCACTCATCTGCTTTCAAACCTTTAAGTCGCCAAAATTCTATTACTGTAAGACATTCAGAAGAACATCTTTTACCCCTGTGACCTTGAGAATGAGACAATGTCATTTTCATTCACAACCTTTGTTCAGCTCCTTCCAAGGAGGCTACCAGCCAAATTTCATGTCTCTTTACCTTTTGATTAATCAGTAGAAGTCGTTTAAAGGTTTTAACAGATTTGACCCCTGTGACCTTGAATATGGGTCAAGGTAATTTCTTTTAGCAAACTATGTTCAGCTTCATCAAAGGAACCTGTCGGCCAAATATCATGCTTATTTCAGAAGACTTTATTTGAAGGTTTTAACATATTTTACCTCTGTGACTTTAAAAATAGGTCAAAGTGATTTTTTTTTTTTTTTTGTGAAAAGTTTGTTCAGCTCCTTCCAAGAAACTACCAGCCAAATTTCATGTCACTAGGCCTTTCAGTATTTCACAAGAAGTCATTTAAAGGAAAAGTTGACTGATCGACGAACGGACGACAGATGCCATACCATTTGGGCCAGGTGAGCTAATAATGCAGGAATTAGTTTTTAATATCTTTTTTTTGGCCAAGAATATTTTTGCTTTTATCCACATTTATTTTTTTTCTAGGTTAGCTAGCTTACCAGGTATTATGTAAGTTGAAATTCACATGTGCGTGTACATAGTTGAAATAAATTTGTTCAGTAAAATATAATGGAATTCATGCAGTTGTTCATACAGTACATACATATAAATGTCCATACAGAGTACATACAAAAATACAACAAAGACAGTGGTCTATTGGCCTTTCATCTCTTATTATTAGGCCCTTCAGGAGAATACAGTTTATATTTAAAGAAAGCAAATTAACCTTTTTTTTGTGAATGTTATTCTTATCATACAGATGCATTTTTATGCATTTTCAATATAGATTTGATCCTTAATATCTCAAACTTCAAAGAATCTTTTAAAAGGCACTGGCAAAAATTAACCATTTACATGTATACTGGCTTAAATACTCAGATAACTTTTTCCACAGTCCCACCAAATTCAAAATAACAACTGTTCAACTGTATATTATACATGTTCATTTAAATTTTTTCTAATGCTTATAAAGTTAATAATTCAAATATTCATCAATATATATGTACATTGTAATTCCCACAAAAAAAAAAGAAAAATTGAAAAAAAACAACATGTAACTGTGGAAACTTCAGCAACAATTAAAGCAAGCAGGTACAAGTGGCTTATCTTTAAAAATGCCTTTTTACAAATCTTAGAAAAAACATTGTTCTTTTTGAACCAGATAAAAAACAACTTAATGCCATTCCCTTAAAAACATAAAATATTGTTCTATTTTTTACCCAGACACATTAAAGGCCCAATATACGTAACTTCAGGAAATTTTTCGGAATTCTGAAAAATTATGAAAAAAAAATCCAGTTGATAACCACGCAAAAATAAGCCATAAACGAAGTAAACCTCGGCGGTAACTAACAAGAAGCCGAAGGTAAATGACAGTTTGGAATGGACACGTGTTTACAAATACAGAATTTCAACTGCTGCTGTAACGGTAACCGCGTAAGAATTCACCTTGAATATTGCTGATATTAGGTAATCTTAACTAAATCCATAAATACAATAAGCTATAAAACTTGATTTTCACTTCAAGTGTTGCCGAAAGTTACATATATTGGGCCTTTAAACAGGCGTATATCAGTATTATGTTCACCAGAAAGAGTAAGAAATCTGTAACCTGGAATATTAAACGAGGGATTTAATATTTCATCTAAATTCTCAAACCTGCTGTTCCAGTCTGTAGGTGATCAATTATTATTTGAATCTTTACTTAAATATTATAATTATGTAGTTTATATTTTGAGTTTCAATATCTTTTAACCCTTAACCATTGAACGCCAGTCAAATTATATTCAATGTTAATATGAATGCAATCTGGGTCCAAGATATTGCATAGAATGACATCATGAATATTTATCCGACACCAAGATTGCATTCATACTGACAATGAATATAATCTGACAGACATTCAATGGTAACAATTACATTTAATATATTTTGTTATACATATAATTATTAATCATGTCATTTTTCAAATTTTTGAAGTTTTTTTTATCCTTGTTTGTTAACATACTGGAAGAACTTTCTGAAAATCACAATCACCTTTAATGATTAATGTAAAGCTATAACATCTGTTTAAATCAGAGATGAAGTGCAAAATGGACATAACTTTAATTACTTTTAGTTATGGAGATTGGAAATGCACTAGATTTAGTGGAAAAATATGTTTCCCTTAATGTCACATTCCTGTTAAAATCATGTTTTGTCTGACAAATGCAACATGATGACATAAAGAGGAATGCACTGTATATCAATAACACCAAACACTGTGAAGATCAAAAATGTAAATACCCCAAATCCCCTAAATCAGGGTTTTATATTCATCCAAAAAGAGCAAAACCACAGAATAAATTTCCTCAAAATCTGGGGTAAGGTGTTTAGTATGATGGTATTAGTATTAAATCTTATCAAGTTTCAATTTAATCGTATATCAATAACACAATAAAAAGTTTACTTAAACACAACTGCACACAATTTAGATATCATTTACCCCAAAATATCAGAACCTGTTGAACAATTTCAGATAAATTGAGGTTAGGTGTTCAGTATGATAGTATGAGTAATGAGTACCTAAGGTTATTACCTTTAATCCAATCAAATAAAAACAAGCATACCGAGTATTGCTGAAACGATACATGTCCCCTACTGGCCCCTCCAAGATATAAAGATGCAAAAATTCATTAAAAAATTACAGGGACTTGACAAAGATATCCCAATGATGTATCTGTATACCAAATTTCAGTTCAGTATGTTCACTGTGAAAAGTGGACTTAACACATATGTCAACGCGGTCTCTGGACGCTGCTTGAACGGCAACAAACACCTTACTCGTAAAAGACGAGACAAAAACCACCATGCAGCGAGAAATGGATCTTTTGCTTTGAACACAATAAAACACTTTGTTTTTTATATAAACTTATAAAACCCTTTTGTTTTTGATATAAACTTATAGAACCCTTTTCCTTTTGTGGTTGCCCTTTGTCGGAGACCCTTGTGGACCAACATCATCCTTCAAAGAGTTCCTTAACCCACTTGATTGCGGTCCGTTCTTTCGGTAAACTTTTTCGTTGCGCCTTTCCGAGTGAAATGACTCGGGCACCATCACTTCATTTTCGTATCTCATTGTTTCCATGTCCATTCTGCCACCTCGGACGGTTTCTTTGATAATTCTGTTTCCTCGGACTGTGTCCTGGTCTATTCTATTCACTCGCATGGCTTCCGTGTCCATCCTTTTCAACTGAGCTGCTTCCGTGTCCATCCTGTTCGCTCTCATTCTATCCAAGCTCTGTCTTTTTTGTCGGACGATTTCCGCATCTAACCTGCCTGCAGCTGGAGGAAGATTTTCTGCCTCTTCCGCATGAATACTGGACTCCAACATCTCCACTCTGTGGTCCAAACTCACTATAACAGTCTGAAGCTGAAGAAAACAAACCATCATGTCTACAAAATAAGTCAAAACAGGAAGACTGTTTGTTACCCATAATACCGTAGCACCTGCTGGATCGATCAGCTGATCGTTCAGTTGGGTTGACCCAGTTTTGGAATCGGCTGTTCATTGTGTTAAGAACATTCCAGGATTGTTGGGAAAGGTTATGAAACCTAAACTATAAATGCTGAGATCAACTGGTAATTTAATATCAATTTATAATCCTATCATTATTATTTTTTACGAGTGTGAGTGAATTGTTGTAATGGTGCATCGGGTAACACTAGCTAAATATAGCCGCATTTAACGAAACACATTTTGTGAAATTTGACGCTATGAAGTTGATTTCATCTAGGTATCACCTGGTTTGGTCGTATTTGGTCACTCTAGGAATGGCCTGGTTTGGTCGTATTTGGTCACTCTAGGAATGGCCTGGTTTGGTCGTATTTGGTCACTCTAGGAATGGCCTGGTTTGGTCGTATTTGGTCACTCTAGGAATGGCCTGGTTTGGTCGTATTTGGTCACTCTAGGAATGGCCTGGTTTGGTCGTATTTGGTCACTCTAGGAATGGCCTGGTTTGGTCGTATTTGGTCACGCGGGCTATCGTTCATTCCTTTACCGTCATCAACTAACACGACTATGTTTGATTACGTCATGAAATCGGCTACATATCCGAAGTCACTCTTTAGAGTGTTGTTATAGTTCGATTGATATTAGATAAAGCTTTTTTATAAGTTTATAATACTTATAGAATACGTTTAAGTTGATGGTGCAAAATTTGTTAACCAATTATTTTTATCGGTTTATCAGGATTACTGCGCATTTACACAGCATGATTTGGATTATTAATGGCACTAGCCAATCAGAAAGCCAGGATTAATTGCAACTAAAATGTAAACAAGCAAATCTGCTCTAACGGTCATCTTGAATAAGCGGCCACCTCCGTTAAGCGGCCAGTCTATGGTCCGCCCGATGGAAAACAATATATATTGAACCTTAAATAAGCGGTCACCTGTCTAACGCGGCCAACGGCCACAAAAATTGTCCCAAGTCGTTGTATCATCCTGTATTAAGCAGCCATTTTGTCCGGAAATAGACATCTGCGATGATCACATGACCAGTTATTTTTATCGATCGTCACATGATTTGGTTTTGTCTACGATAATCCATGGATAATCTCCGCAAAGAGCATGTATGATTAAGTGCATTATAATCTTTAACTGTTGAAAAAAAAATTAGCAATAGGCCGTTTCTGGCCAACCTGGTTTAAGCAGCCACCTGTTTTAGGCAGCCAATATCTGTTGGTCCCTTGGGTGGCCACTTAATACAGGTTTGACTGTACATGTAAATAGGGGTGAGCACGTAGGCTCAGCATCTCCGTTTCACCGGTACCAGCTAAGTATCCATACACAAGTATTTTGTCGTTAGTACTTGGAACTCTTTATTCTAAGAGTGCGGCTTTTAGTATTTCAGTATTATTCTATAATAATATTATCTAAGCATAATAGGGAATCCGCACCTTACTTTAAAGCAAAGAGAACACTCTGAATTCACGGATAAACTGATCAAAAGAAAAATGTGGCTCTTAGTACTTTTATTGGTGTCTCCTGTTACTTAATATTATTTTTAAAGGTTTAGTGCTTGGTAAATTCCTGTTAGGGAATGAATTTACGCTATAGGCAGTCTAGAATCCTTGTTGGATAGAATAGCAGAAAAGTGGAGAGTTATCTCCCTTATACCAATAATCAACAGAAAGAGTGACTGTTTTTCATAGTCTTACATTTTATTGATCACTCGCATACATGCATGCATATATGTTAGGTGAAATCATTTTGTCAATACTGAGAATATTCCTTAATGCTATTTATATCATAATTGTTCCATGGTTGAACAGTTGTTGAAGTAAGGTGAATCTGGAGAGAAAGATAGTGATTATTGCGATCCATTTGTAAATACTCATCATATGCTTACAGTAGCTTTAACTGGCATAATATATTTCTGTCTGGAGTTTTCTATCTTGAGTTTCTGAGTCATATAGTCTGAGTAACTACTGACAAACTGGTAAATTAAAAGCTGCAGTTGTATTATGGTTACTACAGAAGATGAAAAGTGCTTGAATTTGCTCACAAATGCCTGAAAAGTGCTTGAATTCATACTTACTAGATTTAAACATTCTATTTTTTCCAGATTATATTAAGAAAATTTTCAAAAGATTAAAGTTGTCGATTATACCCCTTTTCTTGTAAGTTTGGACAAAATAATACACATTGAAAATTGAGAAAAAGGGCTTGAAAAGTGCTTGAATTTTGGTATGAAGAATTTGTATGAACCATATGTATGAGCACCTGAAACATAGACTTGTAGTCTACACCCACAGACGTACAACAGTAATACAACCGTACAAGAATAATAGACAAAAAACAGAACCTGAGTGGAGATTTAGTCATGAATATGAATGTTTCACATTGCTTAGATCCAGAGAAGAAATCGTTAATATGAATATAGCCAAATGGACCCCTTTTGGCCCCACCCCTGGGGGTCAGCTCCATCATTTGAATAAATTTGAATCCCAGCCATCTAAAGATGCTACTACTAAAATATGAATGTTTCACATTGCTTAGATCCAAAGAAGAAGTCGTTAATATGAATATAGCCAAATGGACCCCTTTTGGCCCCGCCCCTGGGGGTCAGCCCCATCATTTGAATAAATTTGAATCCCAGCCACCTAAAGATGCTACTACTAAAATATGAATGTTTCACATTACTTAGATCCAGAGAAGAAGTCGTTAACATGAATATAGCCAAATGGACTGCTTTTGGCCCCATCCCTCAGGCCCCTAGGGGGTCAGCCCCATCATTTGTATAAATCTGAATCCCAGATACATAGGGATGCTTCCTACCAAATTTAATTACATTCTGATCAGTAATTAAGAAGAAGTTGATAATCGACTGTTGACGGACGGGCGCCGGACGCCATGGTATGGCATAAGCTTCCCCTGGGCATTTGGACCAGGTGAGCTAAAAAGACAAGTATATCGGTGAGTATATCAGCTTTTTTCATGAGCGTGCCTTCAGTTTTGCCATGACACATTCTAAGGGTGCAGAGAGCGCAGGTGATCGTAACCCCTGAATATCGAGGTTGATGTAGAGTTTGCCCAATGAAGAAAGCTATGCAAGAAAAATTCCTCTTACATAGCATATCACGCAACCCTATGCACAATGGCTCAACAATGACATGTCTTCACGAATACAGTAAACTCTGATGCAGAAAAAAGAGAAAACGTGAAAAACCTATCGCAAAATTTTAACCATAAACATTAGAAAGATGAGATTAATTTTTCTGCACAATGCTTTGTTTGCAAATACGGGGTATGCTTATCTCCCAGTCTGATTTGTTTTTCGTCAAAAAAGATCAAGGAAAAATGTTGAAATTTTCAAAATGGTAGCCAGTCAAAACGTATTTTCTTGGTTTTTGAGCTTATTCAGGTAATTCATATGAGAAAAAATACTCTTTCATGACCAAATGTGTAAGATAGGGAAATTCCAACCTCAGGGTTTTCAAATTTGGCATAAAGCCCTAGGGTGGAATTTCAAGCCTCGGGTTTTTCCAAATGAAATTTGTAAACCCCTCGGGTGGAATTTCCCTATCTTACATCTCTGGTCATGAAAGAGTCTTATAGTATTGCACTGCACTCCTTTACCTTTTTCAGTTCCTTTAAAAGCTCTTTTACACTCGGCAAGGTCACAAGGTCATTGATGTTCACATCACTTTCCTGGTTACAACTTCCAAACGTGTAACTGAAACAAAAAGCACAAGAAACATATTCATAGAAATATTTCAAATGGAACAAAAATTGCATCCGACAAAACGAAACACTATTCATATAAATTAATTAAAGCATTTTTATTTTGCAATACAAGTGAATAGTATGGTAACTGTTCTTGTTGCATAATTTCACATAGTTTTAAGTATTCTGTCTTCCATTGCCTCTTGTGAGTTAGCCAACATTTGATTCACTTCTTATTTCTAAATTAAAACAAAAAAACAATTCTGCAATAAAATTAAATTATAGATCCTTATTTTCACTGTTAAATCAGAATCTGACAACATCCCACAATAGGTCATGTTCTGGTGACCTTTGTAGCCTCTTTACTTCACTCTAGTAGAATTGCCTAATGGGTGACAGCTGATGCTGTCGTCGGCAGCAAGTCATTTCGTCACAATATGATCGTAAGCTTGTTGTGACAACAATTACAGTCGAACCTTGTTATCTAAAACTCGTATAACTTGACAACTCTCATCGGTCCCGACCAAGCTTTACGCTAGTATTCAAACTCTTGTAAGTCAAATACTCAGATATCTGGAAGTTTTCCTTTGGTCCTGTTGACTTGGAGATCACGAGGTTCGACTGTACCGGTATATGCAAGCTTTTCCGAACACAAATATTTCACATGTAGGATTCAGTAAGCGTGGTAATTATACCCCCCCGCAACGAAGTTAGGGGGGTTATACTGGAATCAGCTTGTCTGTCCGTCTGTCTGTCTGTCCGTCTGTCTGTCTGTCCGTCCGTAGAAAAATGTTGTCCGGACAACTCCTCCTAAACTACTGGATCGATTTCAATAAAACTTGGCAGTATTGTTGGGGACCACGTGTAGATGTGCATGCAGGGTTTCGTTTGTCAAAATTTTGGTTGCCATGGTAACCAGGTCACTATACACAGGTTTCCATAATAAAATGTTGTCCGGACAACTCCTCCTAAACTACTGGATCGATTTCAATAAAACTTGGCAGTATTGTTGGGGACCATGTGTAGATGTGCATGCAGAGTTTCGTTTGTCAAAATTTTGGTTGCCATGGTAACCAGGTCACTATACACAGGTTTCCGTAATAACGTGTTGTCCGGACAACTTCCTATAAACCACTGGATCGAGTTTAATGAAACTTGGCAGTATTGTTGGGGACCATGTGTAGATGTGCATGCAGAGTTTTGTTTGTCAAAATTTTGGTTGCCATGGTAACCAGGTCACTATACACAGGTTTCCATTATAATGTGTTGTCCGGACAACTCCTCCTAAACTACTGGATCAATTTCAGTGAAACTTGGCAGTATTGTTGGGGACCATGTATAGATTTGCATACAGGGTTTGATATGAAATCTACACTGTAATGTATGTAAGACCAAAGGTGCCTTCTTTGTTTTTGTTTTTTAGATATGCGGTGATACATAGTAATATAAAATAATACATTATATAATGCATGTTATATACAACTTGTACTACATCATGTTTTTTTCAAAAACATGTCAGACACCTCTAATAAGAGGTAGCGGGGGGGTATTAGTCAGCCATCGGCTTACAGTTCTAGTTTGATTTGACTGATGCAAAAAGGTCAACAGAACATGACCTCATATGGGATGTTGTCAGATCCTTGTACATGTATATAGGGATTGAAAAGTCATTTTTTTAACTTTCATATTTAGCATGAAGCTCTAGCGGGCTTCATTCAATATGGATGTAACGGCTGACCTTTCATAGCACTATGAAAAATAAAAAAATGACTTTCAATCCATATATTTACATTTTTACTTAAGAACAGTTGCTTAACTCAATTCATATATTTTCCAATTAATTGTTTATTACCTGTATTTGTATTGTCATTTAAACGACATTGGCTGAACAGCCCAGCTTAAATAAAATTGGTGATAATAATAAGTCATTTGAGCGTTTGATGCAAGGGCATTCTCCATGTTATTCGAAGCAGCGTGGTAAGACTCTCATTGAACAAGCTTGACCTATGACATCAAAATTAAACCATGTGCTACGTCTCGAGAACCATTGCTTTCATACTTTTATGAAAGGCATTTTTGCTGGTAATGTTCATATAGTGGGTTGCAGCGCAAATGTAAATGTAAAGGAGTGAGAATAAGGATTTGCATTTTAATCAGATTGAAAATTCTGAAAAATGATGCAGATGTTATATATATATATATCAACGATGTCGCCCTGACCGTTCTGTTTGAAGTGACCACACATGACATCACATCCGCTCATTTTCTTACTCGCATTCTCATGCGCTAATTTCCCACGCGCACTAAAATTAACATATAATACTTCGCGAAAAGCTGACTTCTGCCCATACGAATGTGTATAATTGAAATACAAAACATAATAAAAGAATAGTCAAATAATGACTCTACTACAAGAACCAGGGTTTTCCCTGATGCACAAAAACCTGCATGTTGGCTCCTAAAATTGTCAAAGGACCCCAAAATTGTTTCAGTTTTACTATATATTATTTGTGATGGGAGTCCCAGGACTCCTAAATTCATTAACTTTGAGGGTCCCAGGGAAAACCTTGAGAACATTAGCCTTCTTATATATGTACAAAGAAATGTTCTGTTCAAATAAATACTAAATGAACAAAAGTCCCATGGAACATGCATTGCTCACCTGGCTAATCAATTTCAACAAGAGGCCCAATAGCTCACCTTGTATCAATCTCCCATGTGTATATTGGCTATATAAGTGGACTGAAATAAAGCTCTAGGCAAAATTTTACTTTTTTAAGAATGTGATTAAGATTCAAATATATTTGACATCTGCAACCTTAAATACGGGTGAATTAAGGCCTAGGTCATTCATTTCAACAAAAGTTGGTAGTATTTCAATCATCTCTAGATTATACAGAAGAAGTCTTTTACAAAAAACATTCAAAGGTATTCAATATGCACCTAAGAAAATATAAGTCAAGGTCAATTATTTATGGGCAAGTTGTTGGAGTCAATCAACACTTCATCCTTCCACACAGATGGCCAGGGTTTGATCCCGAAGTCGTTATACACATAGATTATTAAGAGAAAGTGTTTTTCTTCTGGCAACACAACTTCAACAACCAGTGAGGTTGAGTACTATTGTCTAGCATGGTCATGGGTGGGTGTTGCAGTATCTGTGCTGTAGCATTCAAGTACAACATTTAAATTAATTACACCTACGCAAAGTCATTTTGGAGGCAAACTCGTCTCTTAACCTGTAGCATTTAAGTGAGGGGCCGGTTCACTTTGTAATTCATATCCGATTATTAAAATATTACCTTGAGATTTTCTCCACATACAACGTGTAGACCTCCCTCATGTGGTCCAGATTTCCTGGCGTGGTTCTGTACATGCGGCCTAGGTCTCCTTTGCACACCTCACAATGCAGTATGTTATATGTACTGCAAATTAAGTAATGCAAGCAAAAATTACTTGACAGCTTCTGTTGGTTTTTTTTTTTATAATTAACCTAAACATGCAAATTATAATATATAAACAGAATTTCTTCATAATTTTTATGCTGTAAAATTAACATTTTGTATGATGGCTTCCCATGAACTCAGTATTAATCTGGACTGTATTCACAGTTACTGTAGTAGAGATGCAGTCAACACCATTGGACAATAACCAGACGTCATTTTGGCGCCATGTTGACCTACATTACATCAAAGCTTTGCACATGGCCTCAGATAACACGCATTATAGACCCATGTGACCTTGAAAGTGCAGCAATCAATTTACAATCTATTTCATGGGTCCTTTTTGTACATATTGCCGAAAATTATGGGTCCCACAATGTTAAATTGAAGCATTTCCAGAGTTTCTATGAGTCCTTTCATAAATTAACAAGTACTGGACTCGGTACTTGCATGTAGATTGATCAATGAAAGTGGGTCAAGGTTATTTATTTGAACTAATTTGGTTGCCCTGTAAGCCAATGTGTTACAGGCCCAGTCGTTTGATTTCTGTGAGATACTTTATTTAAAAGTACCACTTTAACATTGACAACAATTTGAACATAAGCTTACTCGTAAAATTATTATCCCCCACTTTTCCCTCTTTCATAAGGGGGGTAAATATTGTAGGTACATTGTTTTGGTAATTTTCCTGCTGTTGACACATGATGTATTGTTTGGATAAAAACAAAAGCCTTATACACAGAAATTGGATAATATTTGTTGCCGTGATTGCAAGGAAACGTTAATCAAGGGGCTATAACTCTGCCAAATAAATTCCGCAAATAGTGGTGATCAAACTTGCCGTTATTGCAAAGAAACGAAAGAAAATGACAGTAATCAAAGGGGCGATAACTCCTCCAAATAACATCCGCCAAAAGTGGCAATTGAACTTGTCTGAGCCCTTTAGACATTTTACCTTGTAACCAATTGCAAGTTTCAAGAACATTGGATAATATTTGTTGCCGTTAATTTATGAAAGCAAAGTGTGACAGACAGCTGAATGGACGGACAAACCCAAATTAATATATCCCCCGTTTCAGTGAAAGCGGGAAAAACAAAATAGTGATCATGAGTGGTAAATGATTTCTGTTTTCTGTAAAGGGAAGTAACTCATACATGTAGCAGTTGCTGTCAGAGGGCAAGAAAATTGGGACAGATGAAACCTACCTTCCCAAGTCTGTGCCTGTTTTTGATGTGATCAGTCTGTCTTTCACTTCCACTTTCTTGCTGACATCTAAATCAAATGAATTTAATGAACTGTGGTCTGTGGAGTATTTTTGTATATATACATGTACAGTTGAGTGTAAGCTAACCTTTACACCCTAGTGCACTAGGAGTGCACTACGTTTAAACTAGTAGTGTACTGCATTTAAACTACAGGTAAACTAGTATTGCACTACGTCCAGTCAGGTGTGACAAAAAAAAACCCTGGTTTTAAATTTTAAAAAATGTTTGATAACCCTGTTATTGTCTTCAATATTTAGGCCTACATATGGGAAATGCATAACTTTTTTAATTGAATTCTTTTATATTGATTACTAGAAAAAAATTAAGTAAAATGAATTTTAGTTTAATTGTTAATCAAACTGCATTTAGCGACTGAGCGTAACAATGTTTCGCCCAATATAAACGATAGATAATTTTCCATCATGTATTCATTTGATAAGTAAAATGTATCATTTGATTGTATTAATCCAAGTGTCATAAAATACTTATTTCAAGTACAATATTTAAGAAAATCAGGATTTGGTAAAGGACCGATATTGACTTGTATTGTTTTCTAATAAATCATTTTTTTTAATGTTGTTCTATTTACTATCAATGTATTATTGAATAATTAAATGTTTTGAATGAAACAAAATAAAATAATCATCAGAGCAGAGAATTATAAAAGCAGAGCTACATGTAGTCCATGGATAATATCCACTTTTTAAATGGAAATATGAAAATATCAAAAAATATTAACGATTTTTAATTTCATGTCATGAATGTGGTTTATAAACATGATAAACCTGAGCAAAACTTAAAATATGTATCATCATATCATATGATCCTGGTCATCTCCAACTGAGCCCTTTATCAAATTGGTTCCAAATTTGACCAGTGATAGTCATGTGAGGAATTCACACCTCAATTGTGTCACTGACAGCTGCAGGCTTACGTCAGCAGGTGTTCCAAGATGAGGCTGAGACAGGTCAGGTAATTACCTGAGGCCTGAGGGTCAAATAAAAACATCTGACCTATACTGAAAAACCTGACTAAATTAAATTTGTTGTATAACTTTTTTTTTCCAAATTCAAATTCTTATATATATATCAACACTGTTGCATGTGATAGACATACGGATCTAGATATAGAAAATTAGATAAAAAAAAAGATTGACAAAACTCTATAGCACGTCCATGAATATACAGGTCTGAGGGATGAATGTTTTTAATAAAAATATATATTTAGTTGAATTAAGTAGCTATTAATTCTTCAAGGGGAATATATATATCCTAACCAAATAATCATCAATGGATATTGCTCCAATTTTTCAATATGCTTGAATGTAAATTGGTAAATAAATATAAAACACATTAATGGTGTAAATGATGTTTATTAAATTGCAAAATATAAGACATCAAAATTGTAAGTTAATTTTTTTTTTATTTATGTCCTGTATGCAAGAAATGTTAAGGACAATTCTTACAGTAATTATCATGATGATAAAATGCATAGTTTTGAAATGAAAGAAAGAAGCATAACATTAATATATGCATTTATATATTGAAGTTATAAATATTAACTAGTGATAATTATAAGGCCAGCTTCTAAGTATTGCACAGGTGAGGTACAGGTAAGAATCACAGGTAGATGGGACTGCCCATTTACCTGAAGGGGTATTTGGCCTATATGGGGTTCAGGGTGTATTGCACTACTAGTTTACCTGTAGTTTAAATGTAGTGCACTACTAGTTTAAACTACTAGTGCACTAGGTGTAAAGGTTAGCTACATGTACACTCAACTGAAGAAATTGTGGTCAATTATATATAGTCATTAGCAATGTGCTAAATAGTCTTCGAAGTTATTACATTAATATTTGATATTAAACGTCAAACCATTGAATATCCTCTATACAATATACATACAGTACATGTACTGTGGTCCGTGTGAAATATTTTGGTTTGACACAGTACAGGAGCTCGAATCTTGGTCGGGTCATGCACTTTCCTATCTTGATTACATTAGGCCTACTTGTTACCTGAATGTGCATGTACGTGTAGCTGATACAATGCCAGTTAAGTTATATAAATCAATGAAATAAGTGTGGTGACAAACTTACATTTCAAGCTAATTGTACGCAATATTTCATTTGAACCGGTCCATGCTGAAGAGTCTCCAACGATGGAATTACATTGGCTGCACTGAAATATTACCCGTTCAATATCCTCGTTCTGCTCATGTGCTCCGGACTCAAGAGTGTCATTTGATTCTGAACGGCTGTCTGACATGGCTGTACCTTTCGTCTGAATCAGTCACCGACCGATATGTCAAAAACAGCGCCAAATTGTTTATTAGGCGATTTAGTTATTTGTATTGCGCATGTGTAGAGAAACAAGAAGTATAAAGTACGCATGTCTGTCTCGCGATACGTTAGCCTTAGCCGTCGTCTACGCATGCATAATCAGTTGAAAATATGATGTAACACACACATATGCTGCACCTTTTAAAGTTGGTTATAGATACAGTGTGCCGAAAAAAGAAATTACACTACAAGGCAGATCGGTTACGTTTTCAAGCAAATGGTGCCTTTCGGAACTACTCGGATGGCTTTCATGGAATGTGAAGGAGTCACCCAAGGTCTGCCGAAAGCGGAAGTAGAAATCATGGGACACAGTAAAGTCAGGATTGACAACTAATAATCTAATATCTTCTCCAGGACTATTGGAAGTTCTAGATATGTATCCACAATACAGATCGCCATAGTGGGGGTGTGAAACATTTATTTTTGTAACAAGAAATTTGATGCACTGAATATTTCATTTTTCCTATAACGTATTTCTAGCAAAACACGAAAGTTGACTTTTACTAAAAATAACTTGAAATCAGTAAAAACGTGACTTTTGTCGGTGGGCCGAAATGAGTGAAATTCGTCGGCCCCCGCACCAGAAATTTATCTGTCAAATGTTTATACAGTGTATCTGGGGTAATTAGGGTCAAGAGGAAATTCGGACTGTTTTGGACTGTGACTGTACGTGCGTGTTAATCCGAGTTTTGGGGATAAAGTTGACTAAAACATCACAAAATCCAAATCGGATCTGAACCTCCAATTAGAACCACTACCAAATAATATCACATGAAAGAATGAACACGTCATTATAAATATATATATAATATATATATACATGTAGTCGATCTAAATATCAGATTCCGATTTGGTTATCGTGACGTTGACTGTACCAATATCTAATTAAAAAGAATAACGGCAGCTCAAGGAGATTACAACCATGGCTACATGTAGTTGTCTATTTCCCGAACTCGGCCATCCAGATATATGTTGACGATCTCCATGCTTCACCTGCTTGGCAAGCATTCAAAGATGAGGCTGGAAGTGATGCCATTCCTCTGTCATATTGTTCCGACGGGTTCAACCCATTCCACCACAATATTACTGCTGGTACATACAGTATATGGGCACAATCTGGACTGATTCTGAACCTTCCAACACAGCTTCGTTCTAAGAAATCAACAACTATGCTGTTTGGTCTCATTGCAGGTACAGCAATTAGTTTTATGAAAAATTTAACAATAAACCATAAAGTTTATTAGGACAAGTATAATTTTAGCTGCGTCTCTGTTTCCTGACCACCTTTTTTCATGTGAACATAGATACATTTTAATGATTTTTACACAGTCACTGTTATGTACTTGCTATCCTTAGAAGAAGGGGTTTCAAATTTGTATGTGTGGTCTGAATGGCGTCCAAAAGAGAAAATTGAGAATAAATTCATCAAAACCCTTCTTCTTCCCCCTCCTCCTCAGGAATAAAAGGATATTTTCCAAATTTAATATGAATTCACTTGGGTGAACAGGATTCAATTTTGTATAAATGGTGGGATTACAGACACACTGAAGGCCAGAGGGACAGATTTCTATGGAAATGGAGTAAATCCCTTCTTCTGCTGAAGGTATAACTTGAAACTGTCCTAATTTATTATAAAGCATCCTTAATATATTTAAGATTTTGTATAAATGGTGGGGTCTGACCCCCGGGGCCTGAGGGGTGGTGCCCAATAGGAAAAATATAGTGAGTCCTTAACATTCCATTATCTGAGTAATAACCACAACAATATCAATCCGTATCTCCAAATCTCACTTGTAAATGGTTCAAAATATAGCTTAAATGTCCAATATACGTAACTGTCTTCTACCTTCGGCTTGTTGTTGAAGTGGGCCCCACCTGAATTATTTTCAATTCTTTGGATTTTTCTGTCATGAGTTTCTTGTAACTTACCGCTCAGGTTTATTTCGTTTTAGGCTTAATTTTGCATGGTTATCAACTGGATTTTTAAAACAATTTTTCAGAATTTTCCTGGTAATGCAAAAGAACAAAACCGTGTGCAGCAAAACGCCAAATCCTCATGTGGACATTTAAAGGGTAATGATATAATGATAATTCATGTTCTCTTATAAAATTAACCATATAAAAATATCGCTTCTGATTATGGCATTTAAATAAGAAATTTTGATAAAGTTGGTTGCGACAAAGAATATACTAATTTGCTTATACATGTATAATATAAAATTAAAAAAAAAAACAGCAGAAGACTGTTGTTCCTCAAGCGCTTTCGCTCAACAGCTCAACAAGGAAAAACGAGGATTTATTGTGGCATCAAAACATTTGCATTGTAAACATCACAAAATGACGCCATCATAATACAGTGCACTCCTCTTTATATCATGTTGCATTTGTCAGACAAAAAAATGATATTAGCAGAAATGTGACATTAAGAGAGACATGTTTTTCCACTAAATCTAGTGCATTTCCAATCTCCATAACTAAAAGTAAGCTATTGAATGTACATATGAAGATGTTTCAATATATATCGATAACATTGTTTCAAATTACATAGATTATATATAGAGAAAAATGGTGATTGGGAAAAACAAGATATAAAGAGGAATGTGATATTAACAGGGGTGATATTAATGTTGTGAACATGGTTTTGTAGCGGGGTCGAGCTGACTTCTCTGTATGCTTGTGCAGTAGGACAACTCGCCCCGAATGTGTTGAGCTGCCGTGCGTGGCGGTATTGGGTGTAGTCTACACCTGGTCAAGCCTCTATACGGACGTGTTTACGTACTGTTGGTCTAACTGTAGATTACGCTGCCATTGTAGGCAAACTCCATATATATCATATCTTGTAGCTTCTCGCTACAAATTGGTGTCAGAAGTAAATACAAATTATAGCTATAATTTCTCAGTACGCGTTTACCTGTACACAGAACGGTAACTACGCCACGTGCCGGGTATATAGCCCGGGGCCGTTCCGCTGTGAGTACACGCTCAGTTGAGATCATTGTAGCTTTGCGCCGGGTTTGAACAGGGTGTTTTTCTTATCAAACATGTCACTCAAAATTAACGTCGCAACTTGTGTTGAACAGGTCGGAATAAATTCTGGCATGGCTATGGCCATCTTTCAAGAGCAGGACGAGTGTGACAATACGGTGACAATGGAAGATTTGAAGGGAGAGTCAAATGTATCTAGCACTATGTGGGACCCGTTTGTTAATAAAGGGTTAGTGTCCTTTCAGACGGTTGTTTCTCAGGGCCAGGTTAGGGAGGATATGGTTGATATTGTAGTTTTACAACATGTAAACAGCATTGCTGGAAAAGCTGATTTTGGGAGGGAGGTAAGGAACAGATACCTTCAGAAAGTCCCATCGGGACAGAGCCATAGTTATCATTTTAAGGGTCAGGGTTCGATAATTTCCCCTCACATATTCCGACGTGAACTGGCAGAGTCGCGTCAATTTGCGGACGAAACGATAGAAGAATATGCGTAGAGAGTTCGGAGTCTGGCGTCTTCCGGCTATCCTTGGGCCCAGGAAGATTTTGTAGAAATAATGGCCTTCGACAGATTCCTAAAAGGCATGCTTGATAGGCGTGTAGCCCTTGCAGTTAGGAACACAGCCCCCAACACAATGGAAGACACACCCACATTAGCAAAGAGTGCTACAAGCAGCAAGAAACAAGTAACAGAGTCTGCAAAGCAGTTAAAGCCAGACGTTGAACGTAACTACGACTTTGAGAGGGGGTTGATTACGCAAGCCGGTCAACCTTTGCAGAATAACAAAAATGATATATTGGAAGAGATAATTCAGAACCAAAGGGAGAAACTCATAATGAACGTTGAATATGCTGTTCCAAGAATCATCGCAGCAGTCGAAACTGTTCAGTCCAGCTCAACCTCATTGGAAATCAGAGCCCAACTTGACAAATGCCATGCTGGAACTCCAATAGAGAGGGTTTATGTTGTTACATTGGGCCTGCTACCATTAACGACACACGACACACAAAGTGTGCAGATTGCAGTGGACCAGTTCGGCAAATGTGATGTGTTGCCCTCGGACAACTGGTCAGGTTGCAGCAACAATGTCCTTGGCGCGGGTTGATGGGTTCATTTCCCGTTTCGGAGATCCATTGAAGCAACACGCAGAATATCGGGGTAAGATGGATTGCAATGTGATGAGAGCAGTTCCTTATCACCAGCCTAACTGCTTAATGCTCGGTAGCAAGGCAATGCATTCCTTACATTTGTCTCTAAGTACAACAATGGTGAGCTCATCAGAGATTGGGCGGGCAGCCTGTCCTGTACAGAAAACAATAGATATAAAGGAGATGAATGCGCTTAGCAGAACCAGTTTCCAAACCTCACAGGGCAGACAACACATAGACCATAATCTAAGTGTTCAGCACGGATCACATGACATTGTTCAGGTATTCGAGGCCCTTGTTTGGGACCATATTTCACCTCGAAGGCGGTGGCCCCTGTGCTATATGAGATAAGGGATAGCAAGGGGATGGACAATATACACCAGGGTCCTTTAAGTTTTAAGTCCTTTGACATTCGTCTCTGGCTCTGCCACACGAGGTGGACTGTCTTGAGCGGAGAAACAGCTGATAAACTGGACACAAGTGGTATACAAGGTGGCAGTAATGTCGTTGTGGACTATGGGCAGATAATCCTTTGGAAGCGGACATTGGTGATGAGAGAGACATTTCGCGGTCTTGTTGGATGGCAGACACTTGTCCGCCTTCACCGGACAGCGATCCTGATCATGCCGTTCGAAAGTTGTCTGCAACCTAAAAGACTGCTACGCAATGTAATCAGGGCTCTATTCCACGCTGCTGCGAAGGGACAGGTGACTGAAGCTTCCGTTGGCTATTCTTTGGTCAGCTCTCTATTTTAAAACGGGGAAGAGTGTTGTGAACATGGTTTTGTAGAGGGGTCGAGCTGACTTCTCTGTATGCTTGTGGAGTAGGACAACTCGTCCCGAAGGTTTTGAGCTGCCGTGCGTGACGGTATTGGGTGAAGTCTACACCTGGTCAAGCCTCTATACGGACGTGTTACCGTACTGTTGGTCTGACTGTAGATTACGCTGCCGTTGTGGGCAAACTTTATATATACATATATATCTTATTTTGTAGCTTCTCACTACAATAAGGGAAATAACTTTTAATGGACATACACATTTTCCCCCTTTTTTGGTCACATTACTAAACAAAAGAAGTAGAAAAACATTTCAATGTGAATGCAGTGTAGGTTTAAGCGCATTACTGAACATATTTTCGTTGGTCTCAGTTTCTCTCTTTCCTGTGAATGTGTTATATGTAAAAGGCAATGACTTAATATTTTATGTCTAATGGTTATAAAAAATGCCAGTCATGTGACTATTGACCATTTCGATTTTTACCATTGCGATAGTATTACGATAGTCAGCACTGACAAACAGTTGCAATACTATTGCGATAGTATTGCGATAGTCAGCACTGACAAACAGTTGCAATACTATTGCGATAGTATTACGATAGTCAGCACTGACAAACAGTTGCAATACTTTTGCGATAGTCATTGATACCCAATATATTTTATTGTTCTTAAAATGACAAAAGTACTTTCATTTACTAAATTGAGGCCAAATATAAATTACAACTTCTTGATGATTATTTGTTTCAATGATGCCATTTAGGTACTAAATTACTACTGATAAAAATATCAATACTATTGTGATAGTCACATGCTATTGCATTGCCATTTTACTATTGCAATAAAATTATTGGGTGGTACACCATTGCGATGTATCTATAGTACGATGTACATCCCTACAGCTAATAATAGCATGATTGCATAATTGACTATTTATATAAATTGCATTTTAACATTTCAAACTTTTTATCAGGCTCTCATTCCAAGATTTTGGATAAAACAGTATATCCAGGAGGCAGGCCATTTCTTAAAAAGGATAATCCAATGAGGTTTGACAACTCATTTCCAACTCGAAGCATTGAGGAGGCTGTTGCAGTCAAGAGGACAAAGTCCGATGAAATCGCAATTTCCATCTTTTGCGATAAGCTGGAGCACCAGTCTAGAGACCAAGGGTATGTTGAAATAGGATTTGAATAGGGCTTTCAAAAAGTGAATGATAGCAAATCTTTATTTACATTTATACCAGGCTATGCAATACTGTTTAAACTGCCAGTTTCTTCTTTAGCTTCATATTTATCATTTGTTGTAGAAGTTGTTCAGATTTAGTGGTGTTTTTATGTTTTATGGTACAAAAAATGTACTTATTATAGTTTGTAAACCAACTGTGTAAAATAACTCAAGCAAACTTGCCGGTTTATTATAAAGGATGGAACTTGTTTCCATTAAGATGGTGGTTTAGGGTAAATTGTTGACGGTCATTGGTTTCTTTAATCTTTAATGTGAAACAAGGCATTTCTGAGTTGTTATTAAGAAAACAAATTTTGATTTCAGCACAAACAAGGAGACACGGTTCAATGTTATCGCTCAGGAGCATGGAAGGTATGGTAGCAGCCAGTGGTTGCGATTACCATACCTGGACATGTCCAGACAGCATGCACCTGTGGAACCGATGCATACCATTAAGGTAGAATGACTTCCATGTAGCTTATCTATCTAGCTGTATTTGCCATTATCATAAGTTCATATGCATTGCATAATCTTTAATAATCTTATCAAATATTCATTGATGAATGTTATGTACGAATTTTGATATAGATGTGTAAAGTGATGTCGTGATGATCAATATTCAATCATTAATCAGGTACCCCTTCCGATTCACAACAAGATTGCAAAATTTCTTCACTGATTAATCAATTCAGCAAGAAATACAACAGAATTTATTTTTTAATTATTTTTTTAATGCTTTACTTTTGAGATCATCACTATATTGGAACCATATATCAAGCATTTTAAGCATGTGCCAAATGTTTCAAAGACCATGCAAGGCGTTATCCAGAAATTGTTCAAATAATATCCAATGCTGTTTTCAATGAATCTGTAACTTATCAGTGGAATAAGATGTTGGACAATTGAAAACAAACTTCTTAAAGGCACTATGCTTTGTCAAAATTCCAGATTAAGCGATACTTGAGTTAACGTCAACAACTCTGCATATTAGTTTGTACTTTCGTTTGATCAAAATGGCTGACTATTGACCTAAATAGCATATTGCTTACCATGTTAGACCTTTTTTGGCCGTCTCAGTTTATTGCAAGCAAGTCCAGTAGTATTTGACCAGTATAATAATTGTTAAGTAGATGCAATATATGAGTTTATACTTGCTTGCAGTGTTTAGAAATCAAAATGGATAATCGGTGAAGATGAATTACTATAATTAATGATTATGTTATCAGTTGACCTTATTTTTATTATTGCACATTCATCTTACAAGATAAATTGAACCATGTTACTTTTGAAGAAATTTCACCTAGTTGAAGTCAAAACAATCGATTATAAATCAAAACATCCAATTTACTTGCTGTTAAACAATCAATTATTGATTATAATCGAGATTCGGCTGAACACTACTTGTTTGTCTCCTATCTAAATTTACACACAAGTTAAGCATATATAGTTGTCTCTATTAATGACTCTTACTTAACAGGTAGTAGCTGAACATATCACGAAACTATTGAATGGTGACGAAGATGGGTCAAAAGCCCGAGCTCAGGAACGTTCTATGAACCGGTTTGTCGACAGATCGCCTGATGACGTATACCAGATTTACGTAAAGGAGGTATGAAAAATCCTAAATTCATGAATTTCAAAAGACTTCTGTTTGAAGTGGAAACTACATGAAAATCTGTCATAGTAGAGTGAGGAAACTGCATAATTATCAACCAATGTTAGATGAAGTGAAATGCACGTTCATTGGGTCTTGGTTACCTTGACCAAAGAGCAAAGGTCAAAAACGCCTATATTTTTTCAAACATTTTAAGGTGTACGAAAGGTGAGGTTATTGGTCCTCCCTATTTATAATTATCTTATCAATAACTGACAACCTCAAGACCGTCAGATCACTTAATGTTTCACATCTTAATCAAGGTCATTATATCAAAGGTCAAGGTCAAATTTTGCAGCATCTCAAGCCATGTATGTATCACTAAAGAAAAGAATTGAAATTAGCAGAAATTTACATAAATTATGTATTTATATGCCTTCAATGGTTCAAAGTTAGTGAAATTATTGGTGGTGTTCACGTGCCTTATTGTTATCAGTTCACTTTTTTCACAATATTGATGGACAAGGGTGTTTTCAAAATGTTTCAAGATGATTTCCCTTGCAATCTAGTTCTGCTCTGGGATGTTTTGGGTCAATTTGAATTTGAACATTACCATTTTTTAATACTCCTAATTGGGGAACATTCAACTATGACATAATGAAGTAAAGTTGGTCTGTATCTAAAAAGATTTCAAATGACCAAACTTCAAGGTCACAGTCAAAAGTCAGATTTTTCATATCTAAACTGCTAAAGTGTAGGGGTCATATACATAGCGGGATCTTCCTGATGCGTCATATGTTTTGATAGTTCATTCATTTACAACATCAATTGTACTTGAAACATGAAGTATGTAATACATCTTCGAAAATGATGTTTTCCTCTTTCAGTGGAAGTGCAGAGACTGCATCGGAACCCTGTCAGACTGGCACAGAAAGAAGGTATGATACAGTTTCTGGTAATAGATGACATTCTGTAATAGATAACAGTAAAAGCATACAATATATATGCAGATACCATTATCAAGCTATTATCCTAAGAATTGTAGTATCTTTCAAAAGGAATATTCCATTAAAGTCACATGCTGCCTTGCATTTTATAGATTGTTGACATGAAAATGATTGGAAAAATGTAAAAATTATAACAAATCAAACAAGATGACTGAAGGGAACTTTTTATAATGATACCCTACACTTTACACATTTACACAGTGTCTAATTTATAGACACCAAAAAGAATTAGGGAAGACTACTCAAATATTACTGCATGTAACCTTTCTTTGTGATTATAATTGATGCAGTATCACCCTTTTAATTAAATTATAATTATTATTTTAACTGTACAGTTTTGTTTATGATGGATTTTTTGTTCCATCTCTATATTTTGACTTATTCTTTGGACACTTTGAGGTGTTAACAAGAGGCTTACCAATCTTATTTAAAATGCTTTCAATAATAATACTTATCTTATACTATTTTTCCTGATTTTCATCCGATTGCATGTTTGAATGATTTCTGATCATGAAATAAGATTGTGCTTTCCATTTTCGGTAATTTGAAAGCAATTTGGATGGGGTGTTTTATGCATTAGGTAATACTGTTTAGCTTATATACATTATCAGAAACGCTTTAATTTATTAACAGCTATCCTAAGAGCAGACTACCGCCTGGTCCATTCACACTGCAGAGTGATGAACAGAAGACAGCCGACTCCAGACTTGGATCATTGAGTTTCCCCCCAAATTTTGATGACGTACCAGATACCATCTTAACAAATATTTGTGGGGGAATGAAAACTCATACATGGCACCAGGTAAGAAAATAATAGTTGTAATAGAACATGGTATTGATACATATCAAAGCTCTTAGTTTCACTTTAATAGACACAGTATTAATTATGATAGTAAGAATTACTATTATGATACCGACAAACTATTGTGATACTATTGCATTAGTCATTGATACCCAAAATGTTAAAAAATTTGTACTTAAAATGACACAAGTACCTTCATTTACTAAATTAAGGCAAAAATATTGATCTTTTTAGTCGATTCAAGTTAACATAATGGGTAAATCTATATTTATAATTGTAATATTTAATAATGTGTTTAATATTAATCAACAACATTAAACCTTTTTGAATGATTCTTTGTTTAAATGATGCCATTTAGGTAATAAAATTCTACTGATGAAATTAACAATAGTATTGTGATAGTCACATACTATTGTATTGCCACTTTACTATTGTGATAGAACTATTGGGTGGTACACTATTGCCATGCATCAATAGTTCGCATTGTTTCACCCCTACCAGCAGGGTCATCAATAGTGTTACAATAGGTAGACACACAATTCAAAGTGTCTCTCGGTCGTATTAATTATAAAATTTAGCTTGTCCTAATTTATTTCTTATAAAAAAAAAACACAACACAAAAATTGTTCGACCCAGCACAATTACTGTTGCAAATGGTTATGGAACAAGTATTTTAGAAAATAAGGAGAAAGACATAATTAGGAAAGTTATAAAGAAAAGTGTATGCATTGAGTGAGTAAATGAAATAATTGTAATAACTGTTTTTTCTTGCTTTTGCAGTTATATACCACTGGAGTTTTCATGTACTGCCTCGGGGGAATGCTCGGGGAACAACAGCGCAAATCTTTGACCAAGTTTCTGCTGGGATTGGAAGATTTCTTCAGATTACTGACATATATGAATAGAATTGACTAGTTGGCAGAAAGGTGACACATCACTTTGTGTGCCATGGAAAGAGATTTTCCTCTATCTCTCCAGGCAAATAGAGACTTTGACAAACCGAATTTACTAACTGGACAGCTGTCATTTTAACATAGCTTATGGTAGATTATTTGCTTCTGTTCAAAAAGAAAGGGTTCACATCAAATATTTAAAACATTGTGTGACTCCAGATTGGCAGAAATGTGAAAAAATAAGTTTTTGGATGTTCCCTTACGAACGCTTTAACAAAACACTGTCAGAGTGTATCACCAATGCCAGAAATCCGGAGCTAAACGCTGTGAAGAAGATGGAGGTAAGTCCAAGCATCAATTTTGTTGCAGAGAAGCAGATAGAGTAGTTAATGATAACAATTACAAATATATCCCCTGCCGCTAAGTTTGGTTTGGTTGGGGAGGGGGGGGGGGGGGTGTTATGGTATACTGGAATCATGCTCTCAGACATTTGTTTCTCTAGTTAATGTTTAGGGCAAGTATCTTAAGAGGTTTGCAGAGCATTCCATATACATATGTCTTATGATGCTGATTTTTGCAAATGTTACTCTTCATGTATTGGTCTTCTCTGGGTAAGCTCGAGTATGAATAGCTTCCCATCATCGTGCGTCGTTTCTCGTGTGTACACTTTTAACGTTTTTGACGTCTTCTCAAGAATCAATAGATGGAATCTTTTCAAACTGTATCAAAATATTTCTTGGTTGATGAGGGTACATATTTGTAAAATTAGGAATCCTGCCCCTACACCTGAGGCGAAGGATCATCCAATGAGGTTTGACAACTCATTTCCAACTCGAAGCATTGAGGAGGCTGTTGCAGTCAAGAGGACAAAGTCCGATGAAATCGCAATTTCCATCTTTTGCGATAAGCTGGAGCACCAGTCTAGAGACCAAGGGTATGTTAAAATAGGATTTGAATAGGGCTTTCACAAAGTGAATAATAGCAAATTTCTATTTACATTGATACCAGGCTATACACTACTTTTTAAACTGCCACCTGAGGCGAAGGTGGGGCCCAAAGGGGATATTAAATTAAATCTCCTCCAGACCCAGACGTACTTTGGCTTTTTCTCTGCATGGAAAGAAAGATCATCAGGGGCATTGTTTAATTTCTAAATTTCAGTAACCCTGGGCTATACATCGGGGATGGAGTAAAGTGTACTAGTTTATATAAGGAAATAACACTTTTAGGTATTTCTTGTCTATTTCAAGTAGGACATTATATAAAATGTCAAGTCTTCTCCAGACTTTGAGGTGCTATAGCCTATTTCTCAACATGGATGAAAAGATCATTTCCTCTTTTGGAGGGGGTAAAGTTTATATAGGAAAACTACACTTATTGTTTGTTTTATTTTATATTTTATCCAAATAAACATTCCTATATGGTGACAATCATCCTCAAATATTTTTTTTTATATAGTTTTAGAATTCGTATCCTTTAATGATATGACAAATATTGTATTTCACTTTGTTTACAAGTTGATTTCATCCTTGAAATTTGAGCTGCCATACCTTTAACATTACTCAGGTTACTGCTTGGGCTTTTTGTTTATCTGAAGAAACTTGATAGATATTCATTGATATCATTTTACTTTTCCAACAGGTACATTGGTTGGTGACAATGTTAGCGTGTGCCGGCTACCCGGAGCCTCTGAACAGTAGACAAGAGCAAACCCACACAGACCTGCAATTTTTGCATCGTGGGACCCACAAGCCATCCCCTCGACAGATCAGCCAGGTAGAACGGGATGCTTTGACCAAATTGCTTGGAAATCCAATCACCAGCCATTTCCTCACAGTGTACTATTATGCCAGGAGGTTCAATGGATCAACGGAGATGAGATACAGAGACACATTCATGGAGGAAAGGAACCAGCGTGAGAAGTCCAGTGTGGTTTCATGTGTTTTGCCCAAAGGCCAATTTGTCGGTGAAATCAAGTACTTTTTTGTGTTCCTGATGAACAGTCAATAACATGAACTGGCTTTTGACTCGCACTGTTCCGTAGTTCACCGGTTACCAGCCACTGTCTCTCCTGTCATATGGGTGTCGCAGCTCTCAGCTCCTTTGATCCATGCCTGGGATGGTGATTCACTCTGGCTTCCAACTTTGTGAATAAGGGACATTCAACTGTTTTCATTTTCTGGCTACATGACATGATGAACTATAATACCTCTTGTATTTGTATATAATGTTTTTGTATATGTGTGTATTGTTTCACTGTTGAATTTGTACTTGTTTTATTTGGTATTATGAATGACTAAGGTTCAATAGTGGCACTCAATCTGAGGAGACCGAAACCAAAGTTCTTTCAATACCTCTTGTATTTGTATATAATGTTTTTTTGTATATATATATGGATTGTTTCACTGTTAAATTGGCTGAGATTCTATAGTGGCACTCAATCTGAGGAGACCGAAACCAAAGTTCTTTCAAGCACACACACGGTACTATCATAAGCCTATACACAACAGCCCCCCCCCCCCACAAACACACGGTACTAGTATAAGCCTATATACAACAGCCCCCCCCCCCCACACACACACATGGAACTATCATAAGCCTATACACAACAGCCCCCACACACACACACATGGTACTATTATAAGCATATACACAACAGCCCCCAAACCCCACACACGGTATTATAAGGCTATACCCGACAGACAGTACTATTATAAGCCTATACACAACAGCCCCAAAACCCCACACACAGTATTATTAGGCTATACACCCCCCCCCCCACACACACACACACACGGTACTATCATAAGCCTATAAACAACAGCCCCAAAATCCCCCCCACACAGTACTATCATAAGCATATACACAACAGCCCCCCAACCACACAAACAGGTACTATCATAAGCATATACACAACAGCCCCCAAACCACACACACAGGCACTATCATAAGCCTAAACACAACAGCCCCAAAACCCCACACACAGTATTATTAGGCTATACACAACACCTCCCCCACACACACGGTACTATCATAAGCCTATACACAACAGCCCCAAAATCCCCCCATTGCAGATGTACACATTAAGTGGACTTTATGACAGGTCCAACAAGTAATGTTTTCAAAGCTGATTAATTACATGTATGGGAAAACCCACAAGTCACACATTATTCAAAATAGGTCATATCATTTATTAACATCAATTCAAGGCATTTTATTGGTTAACAAATGGATGAGACAACAGACCTGTATGAGTCTTCTCCAAATTCGGTTACAGCAATATGAAAAGATGATAGGATGAGGTTCATTATGATGGACATACATCTATTAGTAGTGATGGGACCAAATATCATAGAAGGGATGGATATGAATAACTACTAGTGTTACAAACATTAATATTTCTTCATTATATTTCTGTCAGAATTACTGTATAATAAATGTCATGCTCACTCTTTCTTGCTTGTACACATGTATATATATATATATATACAATACTGAAGTAACAGAAACACTAGTTTCATTAATACATCATTATTGAGATCAATCAACACTATATATATATACAGTACTGAAGTAACAGAAACACTAGTTTCATTAATACATCATTATTGAGATCAATCAACACTATATATATATACAGTACTGAAGTAACAGAAACACTAGTTTCATTAATACATCATTATTGAGATCAATCAACACTATATATATATACTTAACATACTAATGACATATTAAATACAGCCCATACTACAGGCAGTGTATTCAGCCTTTGAAAGAAGAAATACTCAATATAGTATTATTAAGAGAGAAGAAAGATCTATAACGGCCTTTTAGATCGTTGTCGAATGTTAAAGAATTTATTTCAACAACAATAAATGGAGAAGATGAAGTCAAAATAAATAGTAGCCATGCAGTACAATGAATTAACACAAGGTATGAAATCATTGTTTTTATTTGATTTAACAAGTCTTGATTAATGTACAAGTCTAACAAAATGTACAACGAATATGCTACTTATCAAATGTGTAGTATCGCACGTTGTCGTTTAACATGTATATAACGTATTACAGGTAAAAAAACCAACAACCACAATGTAAATGAAAACTATTGCAATGTTCATTGCTGTTACAGTTGAATAGCATACCAGAATTATTTAACGAATAAAAAGACCTTTGTAATTAAACAGTATATCAGTCTACACGTTCTTTCTTTTATATCTTAAAAGAAAAAGGCATGTTTTTTATCCTTTCTTAAATCAAAGGAATTATTTGCATAGCTTTAAATACTATTAAAACATGGTCCCGATCTCAATGTTTTTACAGCAACAAGTTGTCGCTCGTTAGTCATTACTTCTCTTTTATGGTATAACTCGGGACAAAGCCAACTATATATATATAGCTATCACAACACTACTCTTTGATGTAATCTGGCTTATGGTTATTTCATAATGTTTAAAAAGTGACTGCACAGGAATAGATCATCATTCATTATGAATACCTTTATCCATGTATCGGTACCTCTCCAGAGAGGAGACCAAGACTTGCATAATAGGCCATAGCTTTATCCGCCGACTAAAGGGAAGATATTCCATTACTGGACTTCTCCTTTGACGCATTTGGGACGGGAGGAATGAGACTTGCCACCTTAAGAGGTGTCGTCTTTGATCAAGATTTTGGAAAGTACCATTCAGTTTTTATTCAGGCCGGTGAAAATGACTTGCTGCACCAACCCATCGCCGATATAAAGAAGAATATGCTCGACATCCGCATGAGTTGAAAAGATAAGGCGTCCAAGTCATCCAATTTGGAAAATCGTTCCCGCCACACCACAGAGGGTATAACAAAGCTGCGTCACTCGCGAACCGAATGTTGGTCAAACTCCACAGAGACCTGGTATGGCGACACGGAACTATATTGGCTTCGGCCAACTCCATCCAGGAGAGGGACGAAACGCACCTCTTCCGTTCAGCAGACGTCGAGTTCTCGCGTATGAGAGCCTGAATCAAACAGCCATTTTTAGGGCTACCAACAAACAGCTCTTTTTAGGGTTACCCAATTAGCCCAAAAAGCCCCAAGTATCTCTCGAAATATACGCATGAATATATACACAAAAAATAAAATAACTTGTGAACGTACATGTCGATAAGAACACGTCAGCCGTGATAAGGGGACGAGGTGTAATACAATCACACAACATCATTTCATATTTAACAATATTTATTACAAATAAAAACTTAAATGTCGATAAGAACACGTAAGCCGTGATGACGGAACGGGGTGTAATACAATCACACAGCATCATTTCATATTAATTACAAATAAAACTTTAAATGTCGTTAAGATGATGTTTGCCGTGATGACGGGACGAGGTGTAATACAATAATTTCATATTAATTACAATGAAAACCTTAACAGTTCACAGGTAAAGAACCGTGGTGATCGGGGCTGACGCTCGCTACCTCATAGTAGGTGTGAAACCCCCTGCGGCTATCAATAGCGCTGGCCACGAGGCCCTCAAGGAATACGGGTAAAATCTTCACACTGACTTTTCACCGACAACTCTTACTTTTAAACGACAATACTTACTTTTCAACGTCTGAACTGACTTTTCAGCAGCGGCACTGACTTTTCACGTAAAACTCTTAAAAAGTAAGAGTGGTCACTGAAAACTCAGTGCGAACGAGGAATTTAAGAGTTTTATAGTCACCAGTGATTGGTCCACCAGAGATCATTGGTCTGCCAGAGATCATTGGTCAATCAAAGAGGTCATTGGTCAATCAAAGAGGTCCTTGGTCTTCCATAGATCATTGATTCATCAAAGAGATAATTGGTCTGCCAGAGATCATTGGTCCGCCAGAGATCATTGGTCTACCTTAGATCATTGGTCTACCAGGGATCATTGGTTCATAAAAAAAGTCATTGGTCTACCTGATATCATTGGTCCGCCAGAGATCATTGGTCAACCAGAGAACATTGGTCAACCAGAGAACATTGGTCAACCAGAGATCATTGGTCAACCAGAGAACATTGGTCAACCAGAGAACATTGGTCAACCAGAGAGCATTGGTCTACCAGAGATCATTGGTCTACCAGAGATCGTTGGTCTGCTAGAGATCGTTGGTCTACCAGAGATAGTTGGTCGGCAAGAGATCATTGGTCTACCAGAGAGCATTGGTCTACCAGAGATCGTTGGTCCGCCAGAGATCATTGGTCTACCTGATATCATTGGTCTACCAGAGGTCATTGGTCTACCAGAGATAGTTGGTCTACCAGAGAACATTGGTCTATCTGATATCATTGGTCTACCAGAGGTCATTGGTACGCCAGAGATCATTGGTCTACCAGAGATCGTTGGTCCGCCAGAGATCATTGGTCTATCTGATATCATTGGTCTACCAGAGGTCATTGGTCTACCTGATATCATTGATCAACCAGAAATCATTGGTCCGCCAGAGATCATTAGTCTACCAGAGATCGTTGGTCCGCCAGAGATCATTGGTCTACCAGAGAACATTGGTCAACCAGAGGCCATTGGTACGCCAGAGATCATTGGTCTACCTGATATCATTGGTCTACCAGAGGTCATTGGTACGCCAGAGATCATTGGTCTACCAGAGGTCATTGGTCCGCCAGAGATCATTGGTCTACCTGATATCATTGGTCTACCAGAGGTCATTGGTACGCCAGAGATCATTGGTCTACCAGAGGTCATTGGTACGCCAGAGATCATTGGTCTACCTGATATCATTGATCAACCAGAAATCATTGGTCCGCCAGAGATCATTGGTCTACCTGATATCATTGATCAACCAGAAATCATTGGTCCGCCAGAGATCATTGGTCTACCTGATATCATTGATCAACCAGAAATCATTGGTCCGCCAGAGATCATTGGTCTACCTGATATCATTGATCAACCAGAAATCATTGGTCCGCCAGAGATCATTGGTCTACCTGATATCATTGATCAACCAGAGATCATTGGTCCACCAGAGATCGTTGGTCCGCCAGAGATCATTGATCAACCAGAAATCATTGGTCCGCCAGAGATCATTGGTCTACCAGAGGTCATTGGTACGCCAGAGATCATTGGTCCACCAGAGATCATTGGTCTACCAGAGATCGTTGGTCTACCAGAGATAGTTGGTCGGCAAGAGATCATTGGTCTACCAGAGATCGTTGGTCTACCAGAGATCGTTGGTCTACCAGAGATAGTTGGTCTACCAGAGATCGTTGGTCTACCAGAGATCTTTGGTCCGCCAGAGATCATTGGTCTACCAGAGATTGTTGGTCTGCTAGAGATCGTTGGTCCGCCAGAGATCATTGGTCCGCCAGAGATCGTTGGTCCGCCAGAGATCATTGGTCCGCCAGAGATCGTTGGTCCGCCAGAGATCATTGGTCAACCAGAGAACATTGGTCCGCCAGATATCATTGGTCTACCAGGGATCATTAGTCTACCAGGGATCATTGGTCAATCAAAGAGGTCATTGGTCTACCTGATATCATTGGTCTACCTGATATCATTGGTCTACCAGGGATCATTGGTCTACAAGAGATCATTGGTCTACCAGAGATCATTGGTCTACCAGAGATCATTGGTCTACCAGGGATCATTGGTCAATCAAAGAGATCATTGGTCAACCAGAGATCATTGGTCCGCCAGAGATCATTGGTCTACCAGAGATCATTAGTCTACCAGGGATCATTGGTCAATCAAAGAGGTCATTGGTCTACCTGATATCATTGGTCTACCTGATATCATTGGTCTACCAGGGATCATTGGTCTACAAGAGATCATTGGTCAATCAAAGAGATCATTGGTCTACCAGAGATCATTGGTCAACCAGAGAACATTGGTCTACCTGATATCATTGGTCTACCAGAGATCATTGGTTCATCAAAGAGGTCATTGCTTCAACATAGATCATTGGTCCATCAAAGACATCATTGGTTCGCCAGAGATCATTGGCCTACCTGAGATCATTGCTCAAACAGAGATCATTGGTCCACCATGCCGAGATCCTTGATCACCAGAGATCATATCGATCATTGGTCATCCACAGATTATTGGTCCACAGCATGTTTTTTGCCATATCATTTTTCATCCGCATATGAGACAACGCACAACAACTAGGGACCACGGTGAAGCTTCCTATGAAATTTGAGAATGATCCATCCAGTCTTTGTCAAAAATAGAGATAACAAAGATGGAAGAAAATTGAGTTGTCATTAACAAATAAAAAATACAACCAATTAATCGACAGCAATGGAAATTGTCAAAACACAACTAGAGACCAAAGGAAATTCACAAATGCAATTTGCGAATGATCAATCCAGTACATCTCAAGAAATAGGCATCACAAGAACTGTTTAAGGACAAACGGTCTATCGACTGACCACAGACGCAGGGCAATTTGAATAACCCACCATTTGATAATGATGTGATGAACAGACAATGGAGTTTGTTACATTGCACAAGTCACCTTATCTTTGAGACCAGGTCAGTTAATAAAATAATTCTAGTACTCATATTCTATACATAAAGTTATTTATTATACAAATTTTGAAGATTCTACACACAGTCATATTCCTGCATATTTAAAAAATACATATTTATAATGAATATCAGTTACAAGTTTATCAATTTTAAGTTTTTCGACTTATCAGTTGCAACATATATACAGTATTATAAAAATCTCCCATGACCAGGTGTAAGATAGGAAAATTCCACCCGAGGGTTTTTCAAATTTGGTAAAACATGAGGCTTTGCCGAGTATTTTGGCAAATTTGAAAATCCCGAGGGTGGAATTTCCCTAACTTACATCCCCGGTCATGAAAGAGTATTTTTCTCTCATTTCAACTATTCGAATAAACTCAAAAATCATGAAAATACCGTTGACTGTGTACCATTTTGAAAATGTCAACTTTTTGAGTTTAAAAAAAAAGAATGAGTCGGCGAGATTAGGCATACACCATATTTGCAAACAAAGTTTGCGCAGAAAAATGAATCTCAGCTTTTTAATATTCACAATTACAGGCCAGTATAACACACTTAGAAATGAGAGAAAAAATAATATATACCGGTAACCATGCAGAATAAATCTATATATCATATTAGTAAATTAACCACTAATTAAAGTTGTTCAGGTCTTTTCTCGTTAGCATACATGCTGTACACTAAACATTTACCAATTTGTCTGATACACTTATACTGTTAAGCAGTCAGATAAAATACGATATGTATTCATTTCAAAATTAAACCATAATAAGGGACATATTTTGTTGTGAAAAAATACATGTCTCTCTTCTAACGGTTTAAACGTTACACACTGGACAAGACATTGTACAGTCTGTAGCAGAAAATATTGCACTTAATTTAGGTATTATCAGAATATCTAATAAAGTATTTGACATTTTTGTTAAGGGATCAAGCTGCCCCCTACTGGATTATAATAACGCATACATAAACATATTCTAATGGTGATAAGGACCATCAATATTCCATTAGAAGTCCTCAAACTAGAAACGTTTGTAAAACACAGATGTCTTGCTTAACGCTGTGTCAGTAACAAAGTTTGTCAGAGGTCAAGGTCATAAAAAGCCCTGCAAAAACACTACTCGTTCAGATGTAGTAGCCTATGAAGTTTCATGACCATATGACCAAAATTAAATGACATAAACGCAGAAACTAAACCAAAGTCCCAGAGGTCAAGGTCAAAGCCAAGGTAAAAAAAACCTGCAACCAACACTTGAGATGTATTAGCCAATGAAGTTTCATGACAATAAACCTGGTACTTAGACCAAAACTGACATAAACGCAGAAACTAAAACTGGCCGGACGGACAAGGGTAACACATGTCCAACACCACTTCGTGGCGGGGAATAACAACTGGTCCCACAGTAGCAAATGATGCTTGAATGTAGTTTACAATTCCACCATAATCTTGTTTACAATGTTAAAGTAAAACTGGAACACTGACACTTCAGGAATGCCCCAACTATCCGAATCGGATAGTTTAGCTTTAACGAGAAGTAAATCTTGACTTGACTTTTATTGATCTAATGACCTGGAGGTTTGGTCAATTGACAATTCATTTCATTACGTGACAACAAAATGTTAGATAGTGAAAATATATTGTAAAATTTGACCTTGACGTTTTATCGGATGACCTTGATATTTGGTCTGTAGACATTTTGTTTGATTCAAACTAACTTTGCTTCATTTGTCATAATAAAATGTTTAACTGTTGAGAAATATGAAATTTGACCTTGACATTTTGATTGATTTTAACTAACTTTGTCTCATAATGTCATAATAACATTTTAGCATTTTAAAAACAAAACAAAAAATTGACCCAGACCTTTGATCTGATGACCTTGGTATTTGGTCAGTGACATCATGTTTAGTCTAACTATCTTTAATTCATATTGTCAAAACAAAATGTTAAGCAGTTCAGAGATGGGGAGACGCATTTATCTCTGAAAGACATACAAACTGTTTTCTCTGCTATGATAAATATATATGCATTATACATTATACTAAAATATTTACATTGATGTACATATTTCTGATGAAATATATTACATCATGCATAATAGTTACATTTTTTTCACATAATACATAATCGTGTTACATGTTAATCATATAATTATTACATGCAATATATCTTCTAATGTTCACACAGATAAAGTAAGTAATTAAATATATTGCTTTTATGCGGAATACAGACAGTTATAAAACACTTTTAAAACACGACCACACAATCTTTCTTTCACAACGGTCAAATTTATCCCCAACTTCAACAATATTCAACTCTAGACTCGGAAGTACCACAGCCTTTTTCTCTGCATGGATGGAATGATCATCGTGAATTGTGTTGTAATTTGTACCACTACCCTTGGCCCATTTGTTCCCCTTCAAGAAGGGGGTAACGTTCACTATAGTTTATATAGGGAAATATCAATTGGGTATATTTTGTCCATTTTACTGAAAGAGTACCAAATTGTGACTTATATATATCAATATTGTAAAACTTTTATTTGCACATCTTATAACAATATGTAAGTATATGCCAAATTTAAATGTATGATTGATACTTTTGTTGTTGATTGATTTGATGTTTTAAATGTCAATATATCAGTCATTTATAAAATGTAAAAGGTCTCAAAGTAACCAGGAACACAGAGAAGAAAATAGTTTTCAATGTGTGACCCGGTCCCTCCAATCAAACTCTGACTGACCCGTCGATTCTCAACAGAAATCAGTTTGACATGTATAGACTTATGATAAAATTTAGTGATAAATACTAATATATATTGACAATATATATATATTAAGCAAGGTACAATTACGACAGGAAATTCACATTTTAACCTTCGTATCAACAACACTAAATGTATATGATACATTGTGTTTAATTTATTATAAGTAACACGGAAACACAAATGACGAAGGAAGACAATTTTTTGACTCGTGCCCTATCCGGGCCTCGAACTCACGATCTCTGGCACCAAATCGCCTAGCCAGAAATACCTGCGGCCGTTACCACTGTGCCAACTCGACATTCCCAAAAAAGGATGTTTTGAAGTCGCAGTGTTAGACGGTCCGGTATTCTGACATGATCATAGTGGAAATCGTCTATTATAGTGATGTGAACACCTGGATCGCAATGCATAGACATACATGGATACGAAAAATCCTGACTGTAGACGATCAGGAAAATTGCAATTTTTACTTTTGTCCTATAGCTCAATAGTAAGATATCCATGCTAGTTTAACATCAAGGTAAGCCATTGATGTAAAGAAGTCTATTGTTTCTTCTAGTTCAAGTTGAACATTTAATTTGCAACACTATAATCATGAGTAATCACACAACCTTTCAATTCATCAGCTCTGGTTAAAATCCTTAAAAGTCTTCAATAAATAAACTGTGATGTGACCATTTCACATGACTTTTTAAGAAAATTATTGCGTTCATAATAACTGTACGCTTTATTGTGAAATCATTAACGGTTTTATTTACCAAACACTTTGATAAGATGCTCTAGTAAGACCTTCTTGTTCATCGCAAAAAGTCTTCTTCCTTCGCTTTGTCTACAACAGATTTACCGTCATTGTCAAGAAGTGTTGTGATATCATACGTACGTCCTGTAGATTCTTGGTATTGTTTCACATGAGTTTCACGCTCAATGAACCAGTCTACATCTGACGGACATTACCCCGTAATGTAATGTAGACAATGATGGCCGTACTTATCAACAATGCTAGTTAGTGCTGGATACGTCTGACATAAATATAAACAAAGCTCTCTGTTTCCATTCTCACAACTCTTATGTAATACTGATTGTCCGTCATTGTCAAGTATGGTTGTGATGTCATACGTACGTCCTGTAGATTCTAGGTATTGTTTTACATGAGTTTCACACTCAGTGAACCAGTGTACACCTGGATGCCATGACTTAGCTATGTAATGTAAACAATGCCAGCCGTTCTTGTCTACAGCTGTAGTTAGGGCTGGATAAGACTGACATAAATATAAGCAAAGCTCTCTGTTTCCTTGCTCACAACTCTTATGTAATACTGATTGTCCGTCATTGTCAAGTATGGTTGTGATGTCATACGTACGTCCTGTAGATTCTAGGTATTGTTTTACATGAGTTTCACACTCAGTGAACCAGTCTACATCTGACTTATATGACCCAGCTATGTAATGTAGACAATGATGACCGTACCTATCTACAGCTGTAGTTAGACCTGGATAAGACTGACATAAATATAAGCAAAGCTCTCTGTTTCCTTGCTCACAACTCTTATGTAATACTGATTGTCCGTCATTGTCAAGTATGGTTGTGATGTCATACGTACGTCCTGTAGATTCTAGGTATTGTTTTACATGAGTTTCACACTCAGTGAACCAGTCTACACCTGACTCATCATACCCAGCTATGTAATGTAGACAATGATGACCATACCTATCTACAGCTGTAGTTAGACCTGGATAAGACTGACATAAATATAAGCAAAGCTCTCTGTTTCCTTGCTCACAACTCTTATGTAATACTGATTGTCCGTCATTGTTAAGTATGGTTGTGATGTCATACGTACGTCCTGTAGATTCTAGGTATTGTTTTACATGAGTTTCACACTCAGTGAACCAGTCTACATCTGACTTATATGACCCAACTATGTAATGTAGACAATGACGACCGTACCTATCTACAGCTGTAGTTAGACCTGGATAAGACTGACATAAATATGAGCAAAGCTCTCTCTTTTCTAACTCACAACTCTTATGTAATACTGATTGTCCGTCATTGTCAAGTATGGTTGTGATGTCATACATACGTCCTGTAGATTCTAGGTATTGTTTTACATGAGTTTCACACTCAGTGAACCAGTCTACACCTGGATGCCATGACTCAGCTATGTAATGCAGACAATGCCAGCCGTTCTTGTCTACAGCTGTAGTTAGGGCTGGATAAGACTGACATAAATATAAACAAAGCTCTCTGTTTCCTCTCTCACAACTCTTATGTAATACTGATTGTCCGTCATTGTCAAGTATGGTTGTGATGTCATACGTACATCCTGTAGATTCTAGGTATTTTTTCACATGAGTTTCACACTCAGTGAACCAGTCTACATCTGACTCATCAGACCCAGCTATGTAATGTAAACAATGATGGCCGTACCTATCTACAGCTGTAGTTAGACCTGGATAAGACTGACATAAATATAAACAAAGCTCTCTGTTTTTTCTCACACAACTCTTATGTAATACTGATTGTCCGTCATTGTCAAGTATGGTTGTGATGTCATACGTACGTCCTGTAGATTCTAGGTATTGTTTTACATGAGTTTCACACTCAGTGAACCAGTCTACATCTGACTTATATGACCCAACTATGTAATGTAGACAATGACGACCGTACCTATCTACAGCTGTAGTTAGACCTGGATAAGACTGACATAAATATGAGCAAAGCTCTCTCTTTCCTAACTCACAACTCTTATGTAATACTGATTGTCCGTCATTGTCAAGTATGGTTGTGATGTCATACGTACGTCCTGTAGATTCTAGGTATTGTTTTACATGAGTTTCACACTCAGTGAACCAGTCTACACCTGGATGCCATGACTTAGCTATGTAATGCAGACAATGCCAGCAGTTCTTGTCTACAGCTGTAGTTAGGGCTGGATAAGACTGACATAAATATAAACAAAGCTCTCTGTTTTCTCTCTCACAACTCTTATGTAATACTGATTGTCCGTCATTGTCAAGTATGGTTGTGATGTCATACGTACATCCTGTAGATTCTAGGTATTGTTTTACATGAGTTTCACACTCAGTGAACCAGTCTACATCTGACTTATATGACCCAGCTATGTAATGTAGACAATGACGACCGTACCTATCTACAGCTGTAGTTAGACCTGGATAAGACTGACATAAATATGAGCAAAGCTCTCTGTTTTCATTCTCACAAATCTTATGTAATACTGATTGTCCGTCATTGTCAAGTATGGTTGTGATGTCATACGTACGTCCTGTAGATTCTAGGTATTGTTTTACATGAGTTTCACACTCAGTGAACCAGTCTACATCTGACTCATCAGACCCAGCTATGTAATGTAAACAATGATGGCCGTACCTATCTACAGCTGTAGTTAGACCTGGATAAGACTGACATAAATATAAACAAAGCTCTCTGTTTTTTCTCACACAACTCTTATGTAATACTGATTGTCCGTCATTGTCAAGTATGGTTGTGATGTCATACGTACCTTCTGTAGATTCTAGGTGTTGTTTTACATGAGTTTCACACTCAGTGAACCAGTCTACATCTGACTCATCAGACCCAGCTATGTAATGTAAACAATGATGGCCGTACCTATCTACAGCTGTAGTTAGACCTGGATAAGACTGACATAAATATAAACAAAGCTCTCTGTTTTCTCTCACACAACTCTTATGTAATACTGATTGTCCGTCATTGTCAAGTATGGTTGTGATGTCATACGTACGTCCTGTAGATTCTAGGTATTGTTTTACATGAGTTTCACACTCAGTGAACCAGTCTACACCTGGATGCCATGACTCAGCTATGTAATGCAGACAATGATGGCCGTTCTTGTCTACAGCTGTAGTTAGGGCTGGATAAGACTGACATAAATATAAACAAAGCTCTCTGTTTCCATTCTCACAACTCTTATGTAATACTGATTGTCCGTCATTGTCAAGTATGGTTGTGATGTCATACGTACGTCCTGTAGATTCTAGGTAATATTTCACATGAGTTTCACACTCAGTGAACCAGTCAACACCTGACCCATACAACCCAGCTATGTAATGTAGACAATGCCAGCCGTTCTTGTCTACAGCTGTAGTTAGGGCTGGATAAGACTGACATAAATATAAACAAAGCTCTCTGTTTCCTAACTCACAACTCTTATTTAATACTGATTGTCCGTCATTGTTAAGTATGGTTGTGATGTCATACGTACGTCCTGTAGATTCTAGGTATTGTTTTACATGAGTTTCACACTCAGTGAACCAGTCTACATCTGAATGCCATGACTTAGCTATGTAATGTAAACAATGATGGCCGTACCTATCTACAGCTGTAGTTAGACCTGGATAAGACTGACATAAATATAAACAAAGCTCTCTGTTTTTTCTCACACAACTCTTATGTAATACTGATTGTCCGTCATTGTCAAGTATGGTTGTGATGTCATACGTACGTCCTGTAGATTCTAGGTATTGTTTTACATGAGTTTCACACTCAGTGAACCAGTCTACACCTGGATGCCATGACTTAGCTATGTAATGTAGACAATGACGACCGTACCTATCTACAGCTGTAGTTAGACCTGGATAAGACTGACATAAATATAAGCAAAGCTCTCTGTTTTCTCTCTCACAACTCTTATGTAATACTGATTGTCCGTCATTGTTAAGTATGGTTGTGATGTCATACGTACGTTCTGTAGATTCTAGGTATTGTTTTACATGAGTTTCACACTCAGTTAACCAGTCTACATCTGACTCATCAGACCCAGCTATGTAATGTAAACAATGATGGCCGTACCTATCTACAGCTGTAGTTAGACCTGGATAAGACTGACATAAATATAAACAAAGCTCTCTGTTTTTTCTCACACAACTCTTATGTAATACTGATTGTCCGTCATTGTCAAGTATGGTTGTGATGTCATACGTACGTCCTGTAGATTCTAGGTATTGTTTTACATGAGTTTCACACTCAGTGAACCAGTCTACACCTGACCCATACAACCCAGCTATGTAATGTAGACAAGGACAGCCGTCCTTATCTACAGCTGTAGATAGTGCCGGGTACGACCGGCATAAATATAAACAAAGCTCCCTGTTTCTCTCCTCACAACTGTCATGTAACACTGTTTTCCCGTTACTACACACTAACTGAGCCATGTATTGAGCACACGCACAGTTCCTGTGAACTGTACGGCCGTCTACTGTCTCACACTTATGTTGTTGGTCCTCCCTTCTATATAAGGAGTTCAGCACACATCTCTCTACTGTCTGAAACACAGAACAATTTTTGCTTTGTCTTGCAACATGGTGCAGGATTCGTTCCCGATCATCAGTGTCATGTACCAAGTGTGGGTAAGTGTCACATAATAACGTCACCATCTCTTCCCTCTGATACTCACACGCCATATGTAGGACATTACAATTGTCCTCATACCTTGCTGTATGAGTGATTTTATACTGCAGTAGTTTACGTAACAATTTCACACTCCCGTTTGTAATCACATTAAACACTGTCTTCTTGTCAGGTTCTACTCCCTTATTCAGCAGATATAAAGCACATTCGTCTGCCCCATAATGACATGCTTTACACAACACAGAAAGTTTATCAACTTTTCTGTCATTCAACAACCAGACAAATCTTTTAACAAAATCAGCATCATTCCATACATCTAGAGAGCCAATACTACCATCATAATAATGCTCATCACCTTCAAACTCTTTGAGCAGACGCTCACACATTTTTGGATAATGATTAGATGATATGACAATCATGTTTGTATCTGTTACTGAGGTTGTTAGATAACTGAGGGATTGCCTGGGACAATTCTGTATGTAGCCAATCGTTGTGGCTTTTCCATATAAAAGTGCCACAGTTACATAAATAGAATCATGACTAAACATGTACACATCATCACCTGACCACCAATGTTTCTCCTTCACTACTAAAAATCCTAACAACTTTTCCAAATTTTCTTTTACAAATGTTATTTTTTTCTTATTTGTCAATTTGGTACTGTCATCTTCATCACCAATCAAGTTGATATCGAAAGCTTCTTTGAGCAGTTTTTTATTGACGTTTTGACTGTTTGGATCCAGATCTTTTACCCTTATCATTCCATCACTGAGGAAGAGATACAAAAGGGCAGAACATTCTTGTAATTTTAACAATGCTTCCTTCAGGAAATGAAAAGGATTTTTAAAAATAGCAACTCGCTCTTTCTGCAATTCTTTAGAATTGTAGAAAAGATGACAACACTGTGGGAATCCAATGTTTGGTGCATAACTAGAAATTTCTTCTATTTCTCCATCTTTCCACGAAAAATGTTTTGGCGTATAAAGCTCTAAAAGTTTCTTTTTTTCTTCTGAAATTTTGTATGCCAGTGAACTCAGATCAATGATGTTATCTTTGGTTAAAATTGTTCCAATGGAACGTTTATCTAAAGAATTGAATACTTCATTACGAATAGTTATGATGAGAAAATTGGTCGGGGTTTGTGCATCTACAAAACATGTTTTTACATCCGAGATCCTTTTGTTCCACTCTTGTACATCAATCTTACATACATCTTTCTCACCAAAAATATCATCAATAAAAGTGATCAATTTCATATTTGGAGCCAATAAATCTAATTTCTTAATCTCATGAAGTTGTAGGGGATATCCGGCGCCTTCCTCCTGACTCAACCATTGAAGCAGCTGAACGGCAATTGCTGTTTTACCGTCTCCTGTGTTTCCCTTGATGACGACAACCCTGTTTTTCATTAACTTTTCTTTTGCGTCATAGAAACCTTTGGTGGGGTAGAATGTCTTCTCATCTATTTCTGTTTTAATTCTGGCTTTGGTTCTTTCTGTGTGAAAAAGGAAAACATATGTTGATAAATCTTAATGGAGCAAGACTGATATTTTTGAAACCTATATCAATTAATCATAGTGTTGTCGTTATTTTGCTTTTGAATATTGAAGGAAATCAATTGTAAAGGAGAAGTTGAACAATATTATTGCCGATTCATAAAATGATATCATCTGATAGCTAGCAATCACCAAATAAAAGCACTTCGATCCCCAAAAACATAGTTTTAGATTCATTTCCCAAACATGACAAAAATCACAGTGAATCCTAACGTTACAAATACACTTAGTGTGGAGTAACCAAATGTAGCCAAATATATCTGCTAGGGATCAAGCCAATTTAGGGCCACTGGTTTTGATACTTGCCTGGTTATCAACCCGATTGGCAGATGATCTGAATAGTAAGCAAATGGTCCTAGGGTCAATCTCTAGCAGATATATTGCTTATACTTCCAATCTGATTGAAACAAAATATCTTACTTTTTCACAGTATCTATATGGTGAGTGATCTGATGACAAAATTACAGGTCAGGATCAGTTGACCTTTCAATACAGAGGTCATGTTTAATTTATGTAAATATTGTATATGGAATATCGAGACATTTTGGAGAGCACTAAAATGAATGGCTGCAATAACATTCGCCAAGACCTGTTCTGTACTTACTGTCAGATATATACACCGAAGTGTGTCGGAACAGAAAAAGAACAAATTTTATCAGATTGGGGATTTATCCAATTATCAAGTGTTCTTTTTTCCTAACCAAGATTGTTTCTAAAACTAAAATATCAAAAATTATTCATTCTATGAATATGACAAAAGTGATATTTTTTACTAATGGGAAATATGATATTATTCACCAGTGAGAAATAGGATAATATCACTTACAGTATTCTGATTTAACTAATCACCAGAACAAGGGGGAATGGACTAGTCAACATCTTTTAATGTGGTATCCTTACAATGAAATTACCATTAACCTCGCAAAAGTTTGAACTAAAACACCAACAGGTAAGTAAGGATCCTGTATAAGTCTTTATATATCCGCCAAAATCATAAATCCTTGCTTTGAATCCAACAATCAAACTAGGTGACTTTGATCTTTGTTCAATTGACATCTCAAAAAAGAAAGTTACAAAATCGTTTCCTTGACCTTTGAATCAATAATCTTGACTTTTATCAGTAGACTACTTTTAAATCCAACAAAGTTTATTTCATAATGTCATAAAAAATATACATCAGTGAAAAGTTACAAAATTTGACCGTTATTTTTTACACGGAGACCTTTACTTTTGGTCAATTGACTTCACTTTTAATTCTAACCAAATTTGCTACATATTTTTTCCACCTGAAAAAGCACAAAATGTACCCAAAAGTGTCAAAAACTATAGCACACTTTACCCTCTACCCAGGGATACAAAATTTTGATACAGCAATTTCAGACCTTTCCATCAATGAAGAGTATGCACATATATGGGTCTTAAGAAAAAAAATGTTTTTAATTTTATATTCTCCTCACTTTTTAGCCCTCCCCCGGAGCCCCTAGGACTACATAATTCACAACTTTGGTGCAATTTTGGCCATAGAAGGTTCCTGCCCAATTTCATTTAAATTTGTCCAGGGGTTTTTGAGAAGGAGTTGAAAATGTAAATCGTTTACGAACGGACATTGCAAGACACATAACCGACGACGACGGACAAAAGACGATTAAAATAAATCACTTATGACTTCGTCAAAGGTGACCTTAAAACGTAATAAACAGAACATATGTATGGGGCGCCGTTTTACTATTTATTAACAAAACTGGATATCCCAAATTCGAATAATGGATATCCATAAATCATTTATGGATATCCATAAATCATTTATGGATATCCATAATTCGAAATTTTGATAACTTAAAATGCTCTGAATTTATGATATCCTAAAATCGAATTTTTGGATATCAAAAAATCATTTATTGATATCAAAAAATCACTTATTGATATCCAAAAATCGAATTATGGATATCCAAAATTCATTTATTGATATCCAAAAATCGAATTATGGATATCCAAAAATTGAATTATGGATATCCATAATATGATTTTTGGATATCCTAAATTATTTTTGGATATCCATAATTCGAATTTCGGATATCCAAAATTAATTGAAGTATCCAAAAGTATTTAATGATATCATAAATTCGAATTATGGATACCCCAAAATGAATTATGGATATCCAGTTTTGTTAATAAATAGTAAAATGGCACCCCATACATCTGACAATATCCTCATTAATAACAAATATATATTTCACTCATACGGCTAATAATATCAAAACAAAAGCCCCATTCGAATTGGTGAGATATATTTGGTATTACTGAAGGCACTGTTAAATATCCTCTATATCTTTAGATGATGCTTGTTGTAATGGTCCAGAGGAAATCTGCTGCATTTCTTCTTTAACCAAGTCAAATCCAGTAGACTCACCTATCATGGGTTCTAAGTCAGGATGGATTTCTGTAAAATAGGAGATTTACTTTAGATAGGTAGACAAAATTACCCAACCATGGACCATTAGCAGATATTAGATACATACACAGATGAACTAGTAAAGGTACAGTACTTGTCTCCGATTCTTTAACAAGTAAGGTTCACCAAATCACATGATAATCTGTTGAAGTAGAATCGAAAATTAATCAAATGGGGAATTTTTAATCGATTTCAGTAATCTGCTGCAGACTGCCCAGTCACACAAATCCAGATACAGAGGTAGTTGGACTTTCCTTGTATCGACAATAAGATGGAGATACTGGCTTTCTGACTCTAGATCTGACTGTTTTACATTTTCTCACTCTTTACTATACTTAGTTTCTTCATTTAAATTAAGAAACAACCTGCTTACAAAATATAATCAGATCGTATGTCTGGCTATCAAGGCAAGGCAATAACACTACAGTTGTTAAACTTACTTCTGGCTTGGCTTGGGTCCTGTGTTGTAACAATCATTGCTTCATGATCTGAAGATGGGATAAAAGTATATTAGATATCCAAATCATTCCATTCTAGCTGTAATAGTTATTTTCCATAATTTTCCATACAATTCCATAACATTTTCATCATTAAAACTCACACAACTCAAGTGTATACTGTACATATACTGATATAAAAATAAGACAAAAGATTGTAAAGACTTTGTTTCAGTTAGACTGTTATGACCAGCCTCATATATTGAAGTATGGGATATATTATAATGATTCAGTTTCTTCCCTCTATAATGAGTTGACTCTATTTATTTGATGATGATAAAATATTTGATGAAACTAACAAAACACATAAGATCCCAGGTGGATCTTGCCACAAAAACATGGAATGTTGGTATGTACATTTGTAGCGTTTTTTTCCCTTTTCTCACAAATATCTGTACTAGGGTTGAATGGAAGGAAGATGTGGAAATCAAATTGCAACATCAACTTTCGGGGCTTAAACACTAACAGTGTTCTATACTTGATTTACTGATGCATCTGAAATTGAAGCATGTACTACTGTGGATCAAGGGACCATATCATGGGTTTAAATCTAGGTTGTTTTGCCTGTAATTTATGGGAAGTTTCCCCTCAGAATTTTATTTACCTTTCCTTCAGAATTTTCCCTCATTTTTACGCTAGTATCTAACCAAAATCCATCAGACTTGTTTTCTTCTAGTTAACAGATTTGCTATGTACAAAGGATTATAAAAAATATCCAAGAATCAAAGATCAGGGCCCGTATTCATGAAACCGTTCTCATGCTCAAGCATGGATTCTGTGCTCAAGCCAGCTTTCTTGAAACTCTCCTTAATCATGTCGAAGAGTCAAAAAGTCAATGTAAATGTTGAAAACGGTTTTTGGCTTCATGTCTCATCAAATTTTTCCCAAAATTTTGACAAAATTAGATTGTTTAAATAATTTATAGCCAGAACAAAAAATAAGGCTTGAGCACGAAATCCATGCTTGAGCATGAGAACGGTTTCATGAATACGGGCCCAGGTCTTTTTGTTTTTTTACATAAATCTTGGTAAGATTTAAAATGTTTGACCCTCTGACCTTAAAAGTATGTTAAGGTCATTGTATGAGCAAAGTTGTAGAATTCCATCTCAGGTATCGTACCGACTTGCAAATCATCAGAAACCAATGAAACTTTAGACTTACAGTAGACATTATTTAGTTAAAGACTTCAAACATAAACTTCAAACAAAAAATCCTCTCCAAATCACTCTTTCATACCTCAACCTCATCCCAATCTCCTTTGTATGTTCTATTACCACAAACCTAAAGTGTCAATACAACCAAACTTACCACTGATCGAGTACTGATTGTCCATACAACAACACTTTATATATCTTAACTACTAAACGTGTACAGACAACAAACCTGTTATGTATATGTACATACAACCAAACTTTATATATTTACCACTGAACGAGTACTTATCACAAACCTGTAGTGTACATACCACCAAACGTTATATATTTATCACTGAACGAGTACTTATCACAAACCTGTAGTGTACATACCACCAAACGTTATATATTTATCACTGAATGTGTACTGATCATAAACCTGTAGTGTACATACCACCACACTTTATATATTTACCACTGAACGTGTACTGATCACAAACCTGTAGTGTACATACCACCAAACGTTATATATTTACCACTGAACGTGTACTGATCATAAACCTGTAGTGTACATACCACCAAACGTTATATATTTACCACTGAACATGTACTGATCATAAACCTGTAGTGTACATACCACCAAACATTATATATTTACCCCTGAATATGTACTGATCACAAACCTGTAGTGTACATACCACCAAACGTTATATATTTACCCCTGAATATGAACTGATCATAAACCTGTAGTGTACATACCACCAAACGTTATATATTTACCACTGAACGTGTACTGATGACAAACCTGTAGTGTACATACCACCAAACGTTATATATTTGCCACTGAACGTGAACTGATGACAAACCTTTTGACTGTTGCGTGTCTGAATCATCTTGCCGTGGTCGTTTAACCTGAGACGGACCTGTGAAATAGATGTGTCAATATATATAACTTCCACTTAATATATACTATCTACACAAAACCACTATTAATATATACAATAAAGATTTCAGCTAACGTATCAATAACTTCCAATAAATATACACTATCTTACATCAAACAAATTCAAAAGACATTTTGGCTCCCACCATAGGTGATCTTCATTTCTTCTTAAAAAGTAGTTTCCTTCTTTTCTCGTCTTTCTTATGACAAGTATTAAATCATAATCTTACGCCATTCTGTTCTTCATTCAAATCTTTCCCAAATTAATTAGATGGGACACTACTAGAGACAAAGAGGACTCTACACACAAAACTTCGGAGAGAAACATAATGTATTCTTTCAAGAAATAGCCAAAAGCAAATTTCATAGTTAAAATTCAAGATTGCCACTGAACAACTAGGAACCAAGAGGAACCTGCTTACAAAATATCCAACTATTACTTTAATAATCCAAGATGGCCGCCTATCAACCATATTGTTCTTAAAATCAGTTTAAAACCTAAATAAAAGCACAACTATGGACAAAGGGGAACCTACATATGAAATTGGAGAACGATTCATCCAGTACTACTGAAGAAAGAGCGATAACAAACTAATATTCTCAGAATAAAAGATTGCTGCCTGTTAACCATATTGTCGTCATATTGACATTGGTCAATTAGGAATCAAGTGGAACCTTCATCTGAAGTTTGAAATTGTTCTATCTCGTACTTTTCAAGAAATAGCGGTAACAAATAATTACTTTCAAAATACAAGATGGTCGCCTAACGGCCATATTGCTATTCTGATCAGTCCAAAAATTGGACAATGTGCAAAAAGGGACCAAGGGAAACCTTCTTATGAAATCTGAAAATGTTCCGGTATTTGTCAAGAAATAGCAGTAACAATCTATTACTATCAAAATCCAAGATTGCTGCCTTTCCGCAATATTGATTTCCTGATCAGTCCGAAAATTAGATAATGCGTTCAGAGAGACAATTATGCAGATAAACAGGCATTGTGTTTACAAAAGAACATCTGTATATACGTCAGGGACCCTAATTAAGTTGTTACCTTGTCATTTCTCATTCTTTCGCAAGGTTTTGTCTCTGTCACTAATTATGGTATGCTGCAGGGATAAGCATAAGAAATTCAGTTGTGACTATTTTTGTTTCATGTATCTGATTTGATATTAAAAGGGGTAGACTACATCAATTTCCGAAATTAGATTCGATTAATTGCAATATTGTTTCGTTTCTTAGTTCCATTGATGCACGTATAAAGGATTGACCTTCGGTTTGACTGAATTTATGGTGCTCCATCAAAAAATAATATATGGTGCTCCATCAAAAATAATATATGGTGCTCCATCAAAAAATATATGGTGCTCCATCAAAAAAATAATATATGGTGCTCCATCAAAAAATAATATATGGTGCTCTATCAAAAAATAATATATGGTGCTCCATCAAAAAATATTATATGAACAAGGTATGAAAGATGATATTAATTCTTTTAAACTTCACAACCGTTAGTAATTAACGGTGACTTAGATTTATAAGCACAAGAACCACATTTTAGAATATTAAATCAAATATACTTTTTTCAACTTGCTGCTTCATTTGACACTCACATTTCAATTCATATGTCTAACAACACTGCAACATAACAGTCAATAATATGTAAGTTTGACTCACCGCCATCAACAATGCTTTTAATCTCCGTCTCTTTTTCTGTCACATAACTCACTAGGTCTGGATTTGTAAGCTTGAGTTTCCGTACAAGGTGTGTGTAGTCTCCAACAGCTATTTTATTATATGTCATCAGACGGTCAACTAGGTCATATATGTTTTTAGTTGTATCAATGTCGACTGGGGTTAGCGGATTATTTCTGAATAGGTTCTTAAGCTCGAGAAGTTTGATGTCCACAATCTGTGTTCCAAGATAAAATACCAATTCGTTGTGGATGTCTATTGCCTCTAAAGGAATTTCGGAAGCCATTTCCCGTTTCTGCACAAACCTGAAACATATATATGATATCATTTTATAATGTGAAGCAAATCTGATTACAATACCTGGAAACACACAAAGCATTATATTAAGATAACAGGAGTACATAGCCTTTTCTCAGACTTTAAAAAAAAAAAACTGGTGCAAAGGGCCTGTCTCACCGACTCTTGGTAATTTATCTCACATTATCAATTGTAAGTGGACAGGCGAAATAATAGTGTCTTGACATGGTCAATCAAAAGAATCTGTAAAAACCAATATTTTTACCCCTATATGTATAAGCATGAAAGTCGAAGGAAATGGATTTGAACAAACATTTAATGAATAGCCCTTAATCCTAGAATGCAGTATCATCACTTAACATTTTTTGATAATTGATTTTCAAAAGTGATTGACTCCTGTTCTTGTGACCTTGACTAAAGCTGAAGGTTATTCATACTATCAAACTTCGAAGAACTTCATCTAACCAAGTTAATTTCTAAATATCATCACTATTCATCTAAGAAAATCATTGAAGTTTTTGACAAAATTAAACTCTATGGTATTTGTATTCGAACTTATAGCGCTTGATCTAAAGCATGTTTGTACCCTTATACTATTACCCTGGACCATTTATTGCTTACATGAGAAATATTTTAAAGCAATTGACCCTTCCAAATGTAATGAGGTGAAGGTTTTTCATTTGAATTAACTTGGTAAGGCTTCATTCCAGTATGCTACTGGCTATTTCATCACCCATATGCAAATTCATTATTTGCGAAAAGTAATTTAAACAAGACAATTTGGCGAATTACAGAACTCATAAACCCTCTTTCCGGTGTGGAGGGAGGGGGGGGGGGGGGGGAGTCAAATCCATCGATTAACAAACATTGAGTCCCCTTGGTTCAAGGATGCTCTAAACTAAATAGGTAAAAAAATCCTTAATCCTATTGGAGAAGAATTTCATAGTTGACTTCTACCCCCCCCCCTAATCCCCCCACCCACTCAGTCCCGCCCCTCAGCCCCCAAGGGATCACTGAGTTACCATCTGTTTATACAAAATTGAGATCCCTGAAAACAAACCAAAGATGCTCCCGACTTAATGAGAATAAAATCCCTTACCGTATTTTAGAGCAAGGTTTTCAGGACTAGCAGACTTTTAAAGGAAAAGTTGATGACTGACAGACTTACAGACGATGGACGCTGTGCAATGCATTTATAATAAATAAATTTTTTTTTTAATTTCGCATGAATTAAAAAAACTATGAAAGTGAACACATGAAACACACGTTTTTTTAATTCATGCGAAATTAAAAAAACGTGTGTTCATGTGTTCACTTTCATCTTATGTTTTCAGAACTCCTCAAACAATCCTGCCCTTCCTCACGCTGCGTGCCACCGGGGGAGCGCTGAATGACAACTTCTGTAAAGCTTCACTGATCATGCATGGCTGCTGTGAGCAAAACCGTAGCCAAGTTTTAATATAAAAATATGACCAAAGCGTGCATATCAAAACACAAATCATGGCCGGTTGTGAAGACAGGACTTTTCTTCATCATTCCAAAATAAATTAGAGAGAACACTTAACAAAGCAAAAGGAAGTAAATTTAGTAAAGTTCCATTATGTATTTTTCTGCATAAAAATGGACAATGATCAACTTAGAACCAAGAGGAACATGCATATGAAAATTGTGAAGCAACCATTAAGCAACTTTCAAGAAATAGCGATCACAAACTGTTTCGAATCCTGGTTGGCCGCCTGTCATCCATGCTGTTTTTCAGAGACCCACATCAATGAGGCAATGTACAGCAGGGACTATGTAAAAAAAGTTTGATTTCCATCCACTACTTCTTGTCAAGAAACAGCAGTAACAAACTATCACTGTCAAAATTCAAGATGGTCGCCTGTCGGTCATATTGTTTTTCTGATCAGTACAAAAATTAGACAATGCACAACTTAGGGGAACCTTCAAATAAAATTTGAAAACGGTCAATCTAGTACATGTCAAGAAATAGTGGTAAAAAATTTGTTTTAGAAAATAACTTAGGAACCAAATATGAACAAAGGAAAGATTTACATAGTGACCCTTGTAAAATTACAAGAGAATAAGACCAGGTGTTCCGGAAGAGTAAACGTCTTCTGTTTCATCGACGGCACCCGCCATGTAACTAACTATTACTTTCCAAATCCAAGATGACCGCATGTAAGCCATATTGTTTTTCATAAGACAATACACGAAGGGGAACTTACCTATAACATTTCAGATTGATCCATTCACTACTTATAAAGAAACTAGCGGTAATGTTAATTGTATAAGGATGGACAGGTGATGTACAGACGACGGTAGTCCGAAGGGTTCTGACTCTCTGACCCGCTAAATATTTTGACGACAGGCGGGTGGAGAGTCAGAATTCCTGCTTAGTAAAAAAGTGGAAATTTTACCGACCCATGCAGTTTCCTGACATCTGTTTGAAAATGGCCGCCGCCTAACATCACGTGATCAAAATAGGTTAGTTCAGAACATAATTCTCGCGGGATCTCGCGACCGCGGCCATTTTCAAACAGATGGGAGGAAACTGGTTATTTTTTTAGAAATGGGTGGCGACAGTTAGTTTACGACCTCCTGTGACTTGATTAAATGCGTAGGTTTGTAGAAAAATATCTGTTCTTTCCATTGCTACCTATTTTACATGTGATTGAAAATGTTTCATATTATAAACACAGCTTAAACAGTGACCCGTGCACGGGTTGGTAAAATTTCCACTTTTTAACTAATGAGGAATTCTGACTCTCCACCCGCCTGTCGTCAAAATATTTAGCGGGTCAGAGAGTCAGAACCCTTCGGACTAAGACGACGGATGGCCGACGTACGCAGGGGGATTTGTAAAGCCCAACATCCAGATGTTGGGCTTAAATATATGACAAATGTAGGCTTATAACGATAATTTGCATGTTTGAGAGAAAACAAGGATTCCCACTATCGGTAAGTTGCTCACCCGTAAGTTTTGATAAGGCTGTTATGCACTTTTGAAATCAGTGATTCTATTGTTATAAAATAATATTTTCGTCTGGAACCTAATATAAACTGTAAATTGAGGTTAGGTATTTAGTATGATGGTTTAAGTAATGTGACCAAAGTTCAATGCAATTGGATAATTATAACACTGTGAAAAGTGGACATTAACGCAAATGTTGACGCCGCCGTCGGAAAAGTAACACCTGAGTCTCGCTTTCTCGACCATCGTCGAGGCGAGACAAAAACTATGTTTGTAAATTTTTAATCGTTTCTTTTTACACAGCAATTGTATATAGATTTGAGGTTTTGATCATAATTGGAATCGTTATGCCGAACAATTGGATATATATTGTTTTTGGGGTGGGGTTCTCAACATGGAATTCCCATTATTTTCTACTTTCGGTTTAGGTTTCGGCTTCATTATCAAGTTTGGAAGAGAAATGTTGTTGAATTAAATAAAAAAAAATGAAGAATTTGATACTTCTAGGGTACATCCATGTATTTTTATGTATGTGATACTAGTAAGTCACACTTAAATCACTAAAGCAGAAACACAGATACAATAACAGTCGTTTACACACGTACTCGTATGACCACATCTACACATTTACCGAATATCCTACAACTTACAATCAAACGCATTTAACTTAAATCAAACATATTAGAGCCATATTAATCACATGTTTGACATACCCAAGTGTATATCCCATTCACAATGCTACGAGGCTGACATTTGTCATGTTTTACCTGTATATAAAGGTGAGATTTATTTGAAACTGCGACCGAAGGGCAGCTCGATCCGTCAGCTATGTGTGCACTCGGGAATTGTCGGCATTTTCCGTAAATCAGAACAAAGTTCTCGATATCTAACTTCATAAGTTATTGATAAGTGTTATCTTGTTAAATGTTTAGATAAGATATGAAACAGGTGCTACCTAGAGGCTAGCACTTGATAAGCTATTTTTTTAACATTGTTTCAACTTCCTGATTTATTTTTAGAAGAAACAGTAACATTAAATTTTGTTATGTGATATTGCGATAATTCACGATGTTTTCAATATATAATTATGTTTGTGACCTTCTCTTTATGGCCAACAATTGTATATACATGTATAGTTGAGGGGGTTTTTTGGGGGATAAATTGTTTAAGAGTTATGACTCGGGATTTATGTCTGAAAGGGCGTGGCAAACCATAGGATCTAAAATTCAAACATTATGTTTGTAATCATCTCTTTTTGCACAGAAATTGTATCAAGATTAATTTTAGGTGTTGATCTCAACTGTTTAAAAGTTATGACTCATGAGTCAGGTCTGCAAGGGCGTCGTGGACTCTGAGGTAAAACCGAAATCATGATTGAAATCATTTTGCCAAACAGTTGTATATATCTTGATTTGGGGTGGGGATCTCAACAGTTAAAAAGTTATTACCCAGGAGTCGGGTATGCAAGGGCATGGCAGACCCTGGAATTAAATCTAGAAAACTTTTTAGGGATCGTCTTTTTATGCCCAGCAATTTTTCTATAGTTTTGAAGAGGATATCTCAATCGTTTAAAAGTAATTACTCATGATTCAGGTCTGCAAGTGCTTGACCCTGGGTTAAAATCTCAAATCATAATTGTGGTCGTCTCTTAATGCCCAACAATTTCACATATACTTTTGGGGTGATAAACCTTAATCGTGTTAAAATTAATATTAATAATTTGATTCTGCAAGGGCGGGGATCACCCCAGGACCAATCATAATAGCATGATTGTGTTCGTCTCTTGATACCAAACTAAGGTGGGGATCACAACCAAATCCAAGTTTAACAAGTAGCGATTAAAAAGGTTTTACCTCTATTTCCCCTGTTGGGCTCTGCCCCTCCTGCCCCGGGGGATCAGAGTCACCATTTATTCGAAATTTGTTCCCCTTTCCCCTCGGGCCGGATGAGCTAAAAACACTAAACAATACTGTTACGAGTATTTTACTGCTTTATGCCCATAATTATTTAATTCACCCACTATTGAATCATCACGACTTACTGGAATTCCCATTTTTTCTACTTTCGGTTTAGGTTTCGGCCTCATTATCTAGTTTGGAAGAGAAATGTTGTTGAATTAAATTTACAATAATAAGAATTGGATACTTCTAGGGTACATCCATGTATCTTGAAGTATGTGATACTAGTAAGTAACACTAAAATAACTGTAGCAGAAACACACATACAATAACAGTCGTTTACACACATACTCGTATGATCACACCTACACAGTAACCGAATATTCTACAACCTACAATCAAACGCATTTAACTTAAATCAAACATATTAGAGCCATATTAATCACATGTTTGACATACCCAAGTGTATACCCCATTCACAGTGCTACGAGGCTGAGATTTGTCATGTTTTACCTGTATATAAAGGTGAGATTTATTTGAAACTGCGACCGATGGACAGCTCGATCCGTCAGCTATGTGTGCACTCGGGAATTGTCGGCACTTTCCGTAAATCAGAACAAAGTTCTCGATATCTAACTTCATAAGTTATTGATAAGTGTTATCTTGTTAAATGTTTAGATAAGATATGAAACAGGTGCTACCTAGAGGCTAGCACCGGATAAACTATTTTTTAATATTGATTCAACTTCCTGTTTTATTTTTAGAAGAAATAGTAACATTAAATTTTGTAAATGATATTGCGATGAAATCACGGTGTTTTCAATACATAATTATGTTTGTGACCGTCTCTTTATGGCCAACAATTGTGTATATAGTTGAGGGGGTTTTGGGGGGATAAATTGTTTAAGAATTATGTCTGAAAGGGCGTGGCAAACCATAGGATCTAAAATTCAAACATTATGTTTGTAATCATCTCTTTTTGCACAGAAATTGTATCAAGATTAATTATAGGTGTTGATCTCAACTGTTTAAAAGTTATGACTCATGAGTCAGGTCTGCAAGGGCGTCGTGGACCCTGAGGTAAAACCGAAATCATGATTGAAATCATTTTGCCAAACAGTTGTATATATCTTGATTTGGGGTGGGGATCTCAACAGTTAAAAAGTTATTACCCAGGAGTCGGGTATGCAAGGGCATGGCAGACCCTGGAATTAAATCTAGAAAACTTTTTGGGGATCGTCTTTTTATGCCCAGCAATTTTTCTATAGTTTTGAAGAGGATATCTCAATCGTTTAAAAGTAATTACTCATGATTCAGGTCTGCAAGTGCTTGACCCTGGGTTAAAATCTCAAATCATAATTGTGGTCGTCTCTTAATGCCCAACAATTTCACATATACTTTTGGGGTGATAAACCTTAATCGTGTTAAAATTAATATTAATAATTTGATTCTGCAAGGGCGGGGATCACCCCAGGACCAATCATAATAGCATGATTGTGTTCGTCTCTTGATACCAAACTAAGGTGGGGATCACAACCAAATCCAAGTTTAACAAGTAGCGATTAAAAAGGTTTTACCTCTATTTCCCCTGTTGGGCTCTGCCCCTCCTGCCCCGGGGGATCAGAGTCACCATTTATTCGAAATTTGTTCCCCTTTCCCCTCGGGCCGGATGAGCTAAAAACACTAAACAATACTGTTACGAGTATTTTACTGCTTTATGCCCATAATTATTTAATTCACCCACTATTGAATCATCACGACTTACTGGAATTCCCATTTTTTCTACTTTCGGTTTAGGTTTCGGCCTCATTATCTAGTTTGGAAGAGAAATGTTGTTGAATTAAATTTACAATAATAAGAATTGGATACTTCTAGGGTACATCCATGTATCTTGAAGTATGTGATACTAGTAAGTAACACTAAAATAACTGTAGCAGAAACACACATACAATAACAGTCGTTTACACACATACTCGTATGATCACACCTACACAGTAACCGAATATTCTACAACCTACAATCAAACGCATTTAACTTAAATCAAACATATTAGAGCCATATTAATCACATGTTTGACATACCCAAGTGTATACCCCATTCACAGTGCTACGAGGCTGAGATTTGTCATGTTTTACCTGTATATAAAGGTGAGATTTATTTGAAACTGCGACCGATGGACAGCTCGCGATCGATCCGTCAGCTATGTGTGCACTCGGGAATTGTCGGCACTTTCCGTAAATCAGAACAAAGTTCTCGATATCTAACTTCATAAGTTATTGATAAGTGTTATCTTGTTAAATGTTTAGATAAGATATGAAACAGGTGCTACCTAGAGGCTAGCACCGGATAAACTATTTTTTAATATTGATTCAACTTCCTGTTTTATTTTTAGAAGAAATAGTAACATTAAATTTTGTAAATGATATTGCGATGAAATCACGGTGTTTTCAATACATAATTATGTTTGTGACCGTCTCTTTATGGCCAACAATTGTGTATATAGTTGAGGGGGTTTTGGGGGGATAAATTGTTTAAGAATTATGACTCGGGATTTATGTCTGAAAGGGCGTGGCAAACCATAGGATCTAAAATTCAAACATTATGTTTGTAATCATCTCTTTTTGCACAGAAATTGTATCAAGATTAATTATAGGTGTTGATCTCAACTGTTTAAAAGTTATGACTCATGAGTCAGGTCTGCAAGGGCGTCGTGGACCCTGAGGTAAAACCGAAATCATGATTGAAATCATTTTGCCAAACAGTTGTATATATCTTGATTTGGGGTGGGGATCTCAACAGTTAAAAAGTTATTACCCAGGAGTCGGGTATGCAAGGGCATGGCAGACCCTGGAATTAAATCTAGAAAACTTTTTGGGGATCGTCTTTTTATGCCCAGCAATTTTTCTATAGTTTTGAAGAGGACATCTCAATCGTTTAAAAGTAATTACTCATGATTCAGGTCTGCAAGTGCTTGACCCTGGGTTAAAATCTCAAATCATAATTGTGGTCGTCTCTTAATGCCCAACAATTTCACATATACTTTTGGGGTGATAAACCTTAATCGTGTTAAAATTAATATTAATAATTTGATTCTGCAAGGGCGGGGATCACCCCAGGACCAATCATAATAGCATGATTGTGTTCGTCTCTTGATACCAAACTAAGGTGGGGATCACAACCAAATCCAAGTTTAACAAGTAGCGATTAAAAAGGTTTTACCTCTATTTCCCCTGTTGGGCTCTGCCCCTCCTGCCCCGGGGGATCAGAGTCACCATTTATTCGAAATTTGTTCCCCTTTCCCCTCGGGCCGGATGAGCTAAAAACACTAAACAATACTGTTACGAGTATTTTACTGCTTTATGCCCATAATTATTTAATTCACCCACTATTGAATCATCACGACTTACTGGAATTCCCATTTTTTCTACTTTCGGTTTAGGTTTCGGCCTCATTATCTAGTTTGGAAGAGAAATGTTGTTGAATTAAATTTACAATAATAAGAATTGGATACTTCTAGGGTACATCCATGTATCTTGAAGTATGTGATACTAGTAAGTAACACTAAAATAACTGTAGCAGAAACACACATACAATAACAGTCGTTTACACACATACTCGTATGATCACACCTACACAGTAACCGAATATTCTACAACCTACAATCAAACGCATTTAACTTAAATCAAACATATTAGAGCCATATTAATCACATGTTTGACATACCCAAGTGTATACCCCATTCACAGTGCTACGAGGCTGAGATTTGTCATGTTTTACCTGTATATAAAGGTGAGATTTATTTGAAACTGCGACCGATGGACAGCTCGATCCGTCAGCTATGTGTGCACTCGGGAATTGTCGGCACTTTCCGTAAATCAGAACAAAGTTCTCGATATCTAACTTCATAAGTTATTGATAAGTGTTATCTTGTTAAATGTTTAGATAAGATATGAAACAGGTGCTACCTAGAGGCTAGCACCGGATAAACTATTTTTTAATATTGATTCAACTTCCTGTTTTATTTTTAGAAGAAATAGTAACATTAAATTTTGTAAATGATATTGCGATGAAATCACGGTGTTTTCAATACATAATTATGTTTGTGACCGTCTCTTTATGGCCAACAATTGTGTATATAGTTGAGGGGGTTTTGGGGGGATAAATTGTTTAAGAATTATGACTCGGGATTTATGTCTGAAAGGGCGTGGCAAACCATAGGATCTAAAATTCAAACATTATGTTTGTAATCATCTCTTTTTGCACAGAAATTGTATCAAGATTAATTATAGGTGTTGATCTCAACTGTTTAAAAGTTATGACTCATGAGTCAGGTCTGCAAGGGCGTCGTGGACCCTGAGGTAAAACCGAAATCATGATTGAAATCATTTTGCCAAACAGTTGTATATATCTTGATTTGGGGTGGGGATCTCAACAGTTAAAAAGTTATTACCCAGGAGTCGGGTATGCAAGGGCATGGCAGACCCTGGAATTAAATCTAGAAAACTTTTTGGGGATCGTCTTTTTATGCCCAGCAATTTTTCTATAGTTTTGAAGAGGACATCTCAATCGTTTAAAAGTAATTACTCATGATTCAGGTCTGCAAGTGCTTGACCCTGGGTTAAAATCTCAAATCATAATTGTGGTCGTCTCTTAATGCCCAACAATTTCACATATACTTTTGGGGTGATAAACCTTAATCGTGTTAAAATTAATATTAATAATTTGATTCTGCAAGGGCGGGGATCACCCCAGGACCAATCATAATAGCATGATTGTGTTCGTCTCTTGATACCAAACTAAGGTGGGGATCACAACCAAATCCAAGTTTAACAAGTAGCGATTAAAAAGGTTTTACCTCTATTTCCCCTGTTGGGCTCTGCCCCTCCTGCCCCGGGGGATCAGAGTCACCATTTATTCGAAATTTGTTCCCCTTTCCCCTCGGGCCGGATGAGCTAAAAACACTAAACAATACTGTTACGAGTATTTTACTGCTTTATGCCCATAATTATTTAATTCACCCACTATTGAATCATCACGACTTACTGGAATTCCCATTTTTTCTACTTTCGGTTTAGGTTTCGGCCTCATTATCTAGTTTGGAAGAGAAATGTTGTTGAATTAAATTTACAATAATAAGAATTGGATACTTCTAGGGTACATCCATGTATCTTGAAGTATGTGATACTAGTAAGTAACACTAAAATAACTGTAGCAGAAACACACATACAATAACAGTCGTTTACACACATACTCGTATGATCACACCTACACAGTAACCGAATATTCTACAACCTACAATCAAACGCATTTAACTTAAATCAAACATATTAGAGCCATATTAATCACATGTTTGACATACCCAAGTGTATACCCCATTCACAGTGCTACGAGGCTGAGATTTGTCATGTTTTACCTGTATATAAAGGTGAGATTTATTTGAAACTGCGACCGATGGACAGCTCGATCCGTCAGCTATGTGTGCACTCGGGAATTGTCGGCACTTTCCGTAAATCAGAACAAAGTTCTCGATATCTAACTTCATAAGTTATTGATAAGTGTTATCTTGTTAAATGTTTAGATAAGATATGAAACAGGTGCTACCTAGAGGCTAGCACCGGATAAACTATTTTTTAATATTGATTCAACTTCCTGTTTTATTTTTAGAAGAAATAGTAACATTAAATTTTGTAAATGATATTGCGATGAAATCACGGTGTTTTCAATACATAATTATGTTTGTGACCGTCTCTTTATGGCCAACAATTGTGTATATAGTTGAGGGGGTTTTGGGGGGATAAATTGTTTAAGAATTATGACTCGGGATTTATGTCTGAAAGGGCGTGGCAAACCATAGGATCTAAAATTCAAACATTATGTTTGTAATCATCTCTTTTTGCACAGAAATTGTATCAAGATTAATTATAGGTGTTGATCTCAACTGTTTAAAAGTTATGACTCATGAGTCAGGTCTGCAAGGGCGTCGTGGACCCTGAGGTAAAACCGAAATCATGATTGAAATCATTTTGCCAAACAGTTGTATATATCTTGATTTGGGGTGGGGATCTCAACAGTTAAAAAGTTATTACCCAGGAGTCGGGTATGCAAGGGCATGGCAGACCCTGGAATTAAATCTAGAAAACTTTTTGGGGATCGTCTTTTTATGCCCAGCAATTTTTCTATAGTTTTGAAGAGGACATCTCAATCGTTTAAAAGTAATTACTCATGATTCAGGTCTGCAAGTGCTTGACCCTGGGTTAAAATCTCAAATCATAATTGTGGTCGTCTCTTAATGCCCAACAATTTCACATATACTTTTGGGGTGATAAACCTTAATCGTGTTAAAATTAATATTAATAATTTGATTCTGCAAGGGCGGGGATCACCCCAGGACCAATCATAATAGCATGATTGTGTTCGTCTCTTGATACCAAACTAAGGTGGGGATCACAACCAAATCCAAGTTTAACAAGTAGCGATTAAAAAGGTTTTACCTCTATTTCCCCTGTTGGGCTCTGCCCCTCCTGCCCCGGGGGATCAGAGTCACCATTTATTCGAAATTTGTTCCCCTTTCCCCTCGGGCCGGATGAGCTAAAAACACTAAACAATACTGTTACGAGTATTTTACTGCTTTATGCCCATAATTATTTAATTCACCCACTATTGAATCATCACGACTTACTGGAATTCCCATTTTTTCTACTTTCGGTTTAGGTTTCGGCCTCATTATCTAGTTTGGAAGAGAAATGTTGTTGAATTAAATTTACAATAATAAGAATTGGATACTTCTAGGGTACATCCATGTATCTTGAAGTATGTGATACTAGTAAGTAACACTAAAATAACTGTAGCAGAAACACACATACAATAACAGTCGTTTACACACATACTCGTATGATCACACCTACACAGTAACCGAATATTCTACAACCTACAATCAAACGCATTTAACTTAAATCAAACATATTAGAGCCATATTAATCACATGTTTGACATACCCAAGTGTATACCCCATTCACAGTGCTACGAGGCTGAGATTTGTCATGTTTTACCTGTATATAAAGGTGAGATTTATTTGAAACTGCGACCGATGGACAGCTCGATCCGTCAGCTATGTGTGCACTCGGGAATTGTCGGCACTTTCCGTAAATCAGAACAAAGTTCTCGATATCTAACTTCATAAGTTATTGATAAGTGTTATCTTGTTAAATGTTTAGATAAGATATGAAACAGGTGCTACCTAGAGGCTAGCACCGGATAAACTATTTTTTAATATTGATTCAACTTCCTGTTTTATTTTTAGAAGAAATAGTAACATTAAATTTTGTAAATGATATTGCGATGAAATCACGGTGTTTTCAATACATAATTATGTTTGTGACCGTCTCTTTATGGCCAACAATTGTGTATATAGTTGAGGGGGTTTTGGGGGGATAAATTGTTTAAGAATTATGACTCGGGATTTATGTCTGAAAGGGCGTGGCAAACCATAGGATCTAAAATTCAAACATTATGTTTGTAATCATCTCTTTTTGCACAGAAATTGTATCAAGATTAATTATAGGTGTTGATCTCAACTGTTTAAAAGTTATGACTCATGAGTCAGGTCTGCAAGGGCGTCGTGGACCCTGAGGTAAAACCGAAATCATGATTGAAATCATTTTGCCAAACAGTTGTATATATCTTGATTTGGGGTGGGGATCTCAACAGTTAAAAAGTTATTACCCAGGAGTCGGGTATGCAAGGGCATGGCAGACCCTGGAATTAAATCTAGAAAACTTTTTGGGGATCGTCTTTTTATGCCCAGCAATTTTTCTATAGTTTTGAAGAGGATATCTCAATCGTTTAAAAGTAATTACTCATGATTCAGGTCTGCAAGTGCTTGACCCTGGGTTAAAATCTCAAATCATAATTGTGGTCGTCTCTTAATGCCCAACAATTTCACATATACTTTTGAGGTGATAAACCTTAATCGTGTTAAAATTAATATTAATAATTTGATTCTGCAAGGGCGGGGATCACCCCAGGATCAATCATAATAGCATGATTGTGTTCGTCTCTTGATACCAAACTAAGGTGGGGATCACAACCAAATCCAAGTTTAACAAGTAGCGATTAAAAAGGTTTTACCTCTATTTCCCCTGTTGGGCTCTGCCCCTCCTGCCCCGGGGGATCAGAGTCACCATTTATTCGAAATTTGTTCCCCTTTCCCCTCGGGCCGGATGAGCTAAAAACACTAAACAATACTGTTACGAGTATTTTACTGCTTTATGCCCATAATTATTTAATTCACCCACTATTGAATCATCACGACTTACTGGAATTCCCATTTTTTCTACTTTCGGTTTAGGTTTCGGCCTCATTATCTAGTTTGGAAGAGAAATGTTGTTGAATTAAATTTACAATAATAAGAATTGGATACTTCTAGGGTACATCCATGTATCTTGAAGTATGTGATACTAGTAAGTAACACTAAAATAACTGTAGCAGAAACACACATACAATAACAGTCGTTTACACACATACTCGTATGATCACACCTACACAGTAACCGAATATTCTACAACCTACAATCAAACGCATTTAACTTAAATCAAACATATTAGAGCCATATTAATCACATGTTTGACATACCCAAGTGTATACCCCATTCACAGTGCTACGAGGCTGAGATTTGTCATGTTTTACCTGTATATAAAGGTGAGATTTATTTGAAACTGCGACCGATGGACAGCTCGATCCGTCAGCTATGTGTGCACTCGGGAATTGTCGGCACTTTCCGTAAATCAGAACAAAGTTCTCGATATCTAACTTCATAAGTTATTGATAAGTGTTATCTTGTTAAATGTTTAGATAAGATATGAAACAGGTGCTACCTAGAGGCTAGCACCGGATAAACTATTTTTTAATATTGATTCAACTTCCTGTTTTATTTTTAGAAGAAATAGTAACATTAAATTTTGTAAATGATATTGCGATGAAATCACGGTGTTTTCAATACATAATTATGTTTGTGACCGTCTCTTTATGGCCAACAATTGTGTATATAGTTGAGGGGGTTTTGGGGGGATAAATTGTTTAAGAATTATGACTCGGGATTTATGTCTGAAAGGGCGTGGCAAACCATAGGATCTAAAATTCAAACATTATGTTTGTAATCATCTCTTTTTGCACAGAAATTGTATCAAGATTAATTATAGGTGTTGATCTCAACTGTTTAAAAGTTATGACTCATGAGTCAGGTCTGCAAGGGCGTCGTGGACCCTGAGGTAAAACCGAAATCATGATTGAAATCATTTTGCCAAACAGTTGTATATATCTTGATTTGGGGTGGGGATCTCAACAGTTAAAAAGTTATTACCCAGGAGTCGGGTATGCAAGGGCATGGCAGACCCTGGAATTAAATCTAGAAAACTTTTTGGGGATCGTCTTTTTATGCCCAGCAATTTTTCTATAGTTTTGAAGAGGATATCTCAATCGTTTAAAAGTAATTACTCATGATTCAGGTCTGCAAGTGCTTGACCCTGGGTTAAAATCTCAAATCATAATTGTGGTCGTCTCTTAATGCCCAACAATTTCACATATACTTTTGAGGTGATAAACCTTAATCGTGTTAAAATTAATATTAATAATTTGATTCTGCAAGGGCGGGGATCACCCCAGGATCAATCATAATAGCATGATTGTGTTCGTCTCTTGATACCAAACTAAGGTGGGGATCACAACCAAATCCAAGTTTAACAAGTAGCGATTAAAAAGGTTTTACCTCTATTTCCCCTGTTGGGCTCTGCCCCTCCTGCCCCGGGGGATCAGAGTCACCATTTATTCGAAATTTGTTCCCCTTTCCCCTCGGGCCGGATGAGCTAAAAACACTAAACAATACTGTTACGAGTATTTTACTGCTTTATGCCCATAATTATTTAATTCACCCACTATTGAATCATCACGACTTACTGGAATTCCCATTTTTTCTACTTTCGGTTTAGGTTTCGGCCTCATTATCTAGTTTGGAAGAGAAATGTTGTTGAATTAAATTTATAATAATAAGAATTGGATACTTCTAGGGTACATCCATGTATCTTGAAGTATGTGATACTAGTAAGTAACACTAAAATAACTGTAGCAGAAACACACATACAATAACAGTCGTTTACACACATACTCGTATGATCACACCTACACAGTAACCGAATATTCTACAACCTACAATCAAACGCATTTAACTTAAATCAAACATATTAGAGCCATATTAATCACATGTTTGACATACCCAAGTGTATACCCCATTCACAGTGCTACGAGGCTGAGATTTGTCATGTTTTACCTGTATATAAAGGTGAGATTTATTTGAAACTGCGACCGATGGACAGCTCGATCCGTCAGCTATGTGTGCACTCGGGAATTGTCGGCACTTTCCGTAAAACAGAACAAAGTTCTCGATATCTAACTTCATAAGTTATTGATAAGTGTTATCTTGTTAAATGTTTAGATAAGATATGAAACAGGTGCTACCTAGAGGCTAGCACCGGATAAACTATTTTTTAATATTGATTCAACTTCCTGTTTTATTTTTAGAAGAAACAGTAACATTAAATTTTGTTATATGATATTGCGATAATTCACGGTGTTTTCAATATATAATTATGGTTGTGACCGTCTCTTCATATCCAACAATTGTATATATAGTTGAGGGGGGGGGGGGGGGGGTTTGGGGGGGGGATAAATTGTTTAAGAGTTATGTCGGGATTTATGTCTGAAAGGGCGTGGCAGACCATAGGATCTTAATTCAAACATTATGTTTGTAATCATCTCTTTTTGCACAGCAATTGTATAAATATTTGAAGTGTTGATCTCAATTGTTGAATTAAATAAAAAAAAATAATAATTTGATACTTCTAGATAAGATATGAAACAGGTGCTACCTAGAAGCTAGCACCGGATAAACTATTTTTTTATATTGTTTCAACATCCAGATAAATTTTAGAAGAAACAGTAACATTAAACTTTGTTCGATGGTATTCCGATGAAATCATGGTGTTTTCAATACATAATTGAATCTCGAAGTTTGCTTTCGAACTAAGTGTTTTCATAAAAGATTTTTTCTAGATTTTTGATACTGATACAATACTGTTATTCTTGCAAATACAGACATAATTTCCTCCTCCTCCTCTTCCTCATCATCATCATCACCATACACTTTAATTTAGTTCCAAAACGTTTGCTGACCTAGTCGATTGGATATTAGAGTCTTACCACGATCTTTAAATAAATTATGACAAACACGGGCAGCATACTAAGCTGTATGATAAACGTGACGATTTCGAGTTCTCGATCGTGAACTTTTCCTTTCTTGATAGTAACATCCCTTCTTTCCCATCTTATGGTGTATACATGTCGCAGTTAATTCGTTATTCTAGGGCTTGCTCTGATTGCTTTTCTGAATATCAAAATTTTCGTGATAGATGTCAACTGCTGACAAACAAACTTACGGCACAATGATTCGAAAGATGCAGGTTGAAGAAGACTATGAGCAGGTTTTACGGTCGCCAACTTGATCTCATCGAGAAACAAATCTGTATCTTATGTGATATGAAGATGGACGTTTTTGAGTTTGCTTATTAGTGTGATTACTTGTTGTGATTGATTATGATGAATCGGTTCTTATTTTGAGGATTGATGCTTACTTAGATGTGGCCAAGATTTACGGCGGGTGACGTCGATGAAGAAGAAGACCCTTACTCTTTCAGAACACCTGGTCTTATTATCTTGTATTTTTTCGAGGTCTCCGTGTAATTTTTTCCGTTGTTCCTATTTTGCCTCTAGTTTAATTGATTTTGAGTTCGGGTAATGGTTTTGTTGACGCTTTGGTATTCTCTGATTGTTTTTATGAATAAACAAGCCATTTGGCTCATGTGTACTTGCATAAACTTAAACGTTTTACGTGTATTTATTTAAATACCTTACGGATAGCTTACATGGAAGCTCTTGAGTGGGAAACATGTAGTTCAAAGTCATGGTCTGGGCAAATTTAATATCTCAAAATATCCAACCGTCAAAATGTAATCACTTGTGTACTATATGTCGTGTATAGTAAAGACTGTGTTTGTGGTTATACATGTAGTATTATTATACATGATCTAAAAACAATAACATCGAAAACCGAATCAACCTTTCATTAAACAAAATCTTTAATAAGACAGGTGACATTAATACACTGATGATTCAAAACGAGTAAATACAAATATGATTTTAACATATCGCACCTTTAAACCGGTTTAAAGTATAACTCAATTAATAAATAATCAATCCGATTGCCATTTATATGAATGAAAAAAATGATAAATGCAAATGTTCGTATATATCACATTTAAAGCTGTTTGTAGTTACGAATGTAGAATATACGTGGAAGAAAAATATGTGAAAACTTATCACTACACAGTGAAAGTCATGTATTCTTAAATTTAATGTCAGTAACAATAACAATGATAGTTTTCATAACGACACAACAACACTTTGGCACACAAACTTCTGATTTCCAGTTTCGTTACAAAAAAATATCATTGCTTGTTTATATGGAGAGGTATCATACAAAACTCCGTAAAATAATTTGGAAATAATCAAGATTGTGTTTAAGTTATCATTTCTTTTTATAATTGTTATAGAAATAGTTCACGTTTCGTTTAGTTTGTTTCTGACTGACGTCCTATTAACAGCTATGATCATTTAAGGACGTGACAGATTTAAGCGGTGGAGGAAAGCCACAGAAGAGTTTCAACAGAAAAACAATCACCGGCATACGGCCAGTATCGTCAACGTACACGATTCCTGTTTTGTACCAGTGTCAGAATTAAAGCTTTTAATGGACATTATGGTACATTATTCTACTGAATCATGTTGAAATAACAGTATTGTTTCTATAGCCAAATGTATAGAAGAATTGTTCAAATGTGAATTATACGATCTTTGTGTGAGAGTCAAATATTTATTTATTGTAATAGTGTGTTGATATGAGTCTATTCCCTCTTCTAGGTGACAGGAATATTTTGGGTATCGATTTCAGGGTCACGACCCTGACAATACCTAATACTATGTTAGGGATTAGGGAATTAACCTTACAAAAATATCTTATGAGTTTTTCTCTTGACATCTAACCTTAATTGAATGATACCGAGAAAGTGAATGACTATTTCATCATCAAACTCCACAAAATGCTTTTGAAAAAGTTTTAATGTAGACAAAACTTTTCAACGTTACTTTGTACATTACCTAATCTAATTTGGTGTGAGCCTAAACAACCAATGGCTTTCATGCTTCTTAGCTATATTCGTTATGTATTAAAGATTGAAAATAATTATTTAAACAACTTAGAAAAAACTGACAAAATATTATGAATTGTCCATTAAGATAATGTCCATGTATTTTCTATAATCACAAATATTTCACTGTAGTTTTTATTAAGAATTTTCAACAGATGAATAACTTACATTTTGTCCCGTACCAGGTAGATTTTCTTAACCATCTATGAATACAATCCATTAGTTCGAAAAATAATACGAATAAACCAACTTTTCACTCCATTTTGTCAATATTTACATATGAATAAATCGAAAAGCAGTGTTGTTCTCACACATATATCAGTGATGATGACCTGGCTTTAGGAAATAAATTTTCGTTCGGCATTTATGAACATTTAACTCTTCAAAAATACTCTGCAACACACAATTCGTTATGAGAAAGACAATAGAAAGAGAAATGAAAGGTTACAAGTCATTGCAACCATCATGAAACATGCCATACAGAATTTATCGAAAGCATCGCTGACAGTAATCCACGTAATACCATCCTGATCCGTATCAGTACTCTTATCGTCCGCTTTGCTTTCGTCGTCAAGGTCCATAGCTGATACTGTGTTATCAGACTTATCGGCTATCTTTCTCTTTTTACAGGTGATGACGTGGACGACTTTAGTCAGTTTTTTAACCCATTTTGGCACTGGGTCATCTGATGGTCTGGTATACAACTGTAGCCCAAAAATTGTGCAGAAGACGATCATCATACTCAGCAAGATATGAATAATTAGGAGATAGCAAAGCAATGGTATGGACGGAGTAGAAGATTGGGGCAGAGCGTCCGTAACAACGGACAGGAACACGGCGATGGTTAGCAACAAAGTGGTAGCAAATCCGAGCCGGTCGCCAGATTCTATTGGAATCTGAAACGCGAACATGTTGATGAAACACATCAGAACGACTGGCATGATTATGTTCACGATGAAAAAAGCATTCCGTCTTTTAAACGAAATGGTCATCTGAAAATTAAGAAATGGAGATTTGGACGTTTCAAATTTTGTGCTGATCAACTCCCATGTTGGATTTTGGCTGTACATGAACAACGATAGTGTAGAAGAGAGCGCATTAATCTGAATCTCATCTACTGTATAACCCCAAGGCAAGAACCGCAACACACACGTCTGTAGGTCAAAGGGGTAATACGTGACGTCAGCATTACATGTCGACTGAATGGTCCCTGGAGGAGACCATGACACCACCCCAGTGTCAGATATTGTTACAGCCATATCGTCATCACCGAGGATATTTACGTCACTGGAACTGTCAGCGAGTATAAAGGGAGGTATCCAGATCTCCTTCTGTTTCACATGTGTCTCGTTCATATCGCTGTAACTTGAAGGAGTCCATGCCAGCCGCTCGTCAGTCCAATACATATGGAAATATCCCATAATAGACAACTCGCCTGTTTGTTCATCAAAGGATTTGATAGATATTAACACAAAACTGACGTTGATGTTGAGAAGTTGTGTTGCATAGTCGGACCCCGGGTGCACACTAGGGTTGTATCCGGTGAGTAGGGCCGCGTTAAGGCTGGTTTTGTCAGTAGCATTGGCAGATTGTACCTCAATACATACGCAGCTCATCAATATAAACACAGCTGATAAAACTCTGCTTGAAGCCATCATATCTAAAAGACAAACATTCAGTTGAGAGAAGAAAATGTTTTATGATTTCGTCTAATAAAAAGACCGAGATCCAAGTCTACCTCTTCTCGTGTTATAGTTCATGCTACATGTATCATGGTTTGCGTTAACACTGATTGTTTTGCTAAGGATTTTATTTTACATTAGTAGTTATGTTGGTCAAACATTTATTGTAATCCCGAATCAAACTTAATCCGAAAAGCTCTTACTGGTAATGTGTTGTGATCCGCTTAGTATAGATGACCTGGTCTCGGGGTCACAACACAATTATTAAGGTCAAGGTTTCGCGAACGTTCATTAAGTTCAAGTAAATTTTGATCTTTTATAATAAATGAACATACAAAGTGGGGGTTAAATGAATTAACAAAATATGCACGCTGTATTTTTATAGAAATGCATATTTCATGTTTGATAACATCGTCGGAAACCCAAGGTATAATTCTCTATCGTTTGTATGCTAGAGAATTCGAAGTACACCGCGGGTTTCCGACGATGGTCTTCTACATCAGCTGCTTACCTCGATCTCTACTTAAACTACGACCAACATGGACAGCTTACTACTAAGCTATACGATAAACGTGATGATTTCAATTTTCCGATCGTGAACTTTCCATTTCTTTATAGTAACATCCCTGCTACTCGAACCTATGGTGTTACCATGTCGCAGTTGATTCGATATTCTAGGGCTTGCTCTAGGTATCGTGATTTTCGTGATCGATGTCGACTGCTGACAAACAAACTAACAACACAAGGATTTGAGAGATGCAGGTTGATCAGAAATATAGACAATTTTTATGGTCGCCATCTTTGTCTCATTGAGAAGTATTCTGTATCTTTAAATGATATGAAGATGGACGTTTTTAAGTATGTTCATTAGTGTGTTTACTTGTTGTGATTGACAATGATACTCAGTTCTCGTTTTGAGAACTTGATGTTTACTTGACGGGTGTCGTCGATGAAGCAGAAGACGCTTACTCTTCCGGAACACCTGGTCTTATTATCTTGTCTCCGTGTAAATCTTTCTTTTGTTCCTGTTTAGCCTCTAGTTTAATCGATTAGGCTTGGTTTTCGCTTCAAGTTTTGCCGAAAGTTACGTAGATTGGGCCTCTAAATCCCGAACCAAAAGCTAATCCTTCAATTCATAAGTGATTAAAACTCGCGATCTATATAATGTAAATAGTATGCTCGAATACGAATAAAGTATAACATCTTTATAATTGATTTATAGAGGTTGTGAACGAGTTGTTGGACTTGGTATTTATATCACTCGAGTTTGTTAATTTTCAAAAGTTACAAAGGGAACGAGCTTTAGCGAATGTTTTTTGTAAATTTTGAAAAAAAAAATAACAAGAAAAGCTTTGTAGTTATGCTATAATTAAAATAGTTATGAAGCAGTTGGCAGTGAACCAATTGAAAGGGAGAATGACGAGCCCGTCGATGAATAAATCATGTGACGAGTACAATGCTCTTCGACTTAAAAGTGTTTGTGGAGAAAACGCAATGACCTGTTTCAGTGGCGTAGCTAGGGCTGTTTTGAAATGTACGTAGATGTGGTGCCGAAGACAGCACCCGAAGAGCTAGGAGGGGGTGGGTAAGGAGGGGGATACGTCCACCTCCCGGAAGGTTGGTCTTGGGGTGGAACCAAGAAAAACATTGATTTCCTAAAGGTCTTCATAGCATTTTAACGTGTTCTATAGTTCCAGTTTTCATGTATAATGAATTAAAGTATAAACATACTCTTTTTCTTGTACAATATTATAATTTCACTTTTTATAACAAATGTATTTTAAATGGGGTTTTTTTCTGAAAATTATGTGTACGCACCTGCGTATCCGCGTATAGGAAGCTACGCCACTGTGTTTTCTTACTACGAGATGTGGACACTGTGGCTTATACTTGCGTATTAATGTTTTGTAAAGGAATGGATTCCGACGTCCATTATTAAAATATTCAAGTGGTATCCCAATATATACAGACATTTCCATGTAAAGGAATGGATTCCGACGTCCATTAGTAAAATATTCAAGTGGTATCCCAATATATACAGACATTAAAAATTTGATAAGTTTTTTGTCTTGTAAACAGCTTAAGGGGTAACTTAAGGACACCCTCCCGGTATATACGAGGTGGGTGTGTGTATATAGAGTGCGTTTCCGAGGCTGTGGTAAGTTCATGTAAGCCTCCGATCCCCATGCAGAACACCCCACGTACCCAAAACAATCTTACTGAATATATTAATACGACCAAATAATGCTGCAAACTCGAGAAAGTTGTTATAACACTTTCAAGATGCTCTTCTTTCCCGTTTTTTAGCTCACCTGGCCCTATAAATCCCTACTAGTCCTGAACCACACAACGGAATTTGACCAAATTTGGCCAGAAACATCCTAGGGTGAAGGGGACTCAATTTTGCTTAAATGGTTGGTCTGACCCCCCTGGGGCCTGAGGGGCGGGGCCATATAGGGAAAATATAGTAATTTATTTAAAATTCTTCTTCTTCTGTAGGAATGACAGGATATTGTCCAAATTTGGTCTGAAGGAACCTTGAGTAAAGGGGATTTATTTTTGTATAAACGGTAGGTATGACCCCCCTGGGGCCTGAGGGGCGTGGCCCAATAGGTGAAATATAGGAAAAGCCTTTTTAAATCCCTACTAGTCAAAAAGTACTGACTGGTTTTGAACTAAATTTGATCAGAAACATCCTTTAGAGGAAGGGGATTCAATTTTGTATAAATGGTGCTTTAATTCTGACCCCCCTGGGGCCGGAGGGCGGGGCCCAATTGGGGAAATAGAAGGAAAGTCTTTTAAATCTCTACTAGTCATAAAGTACTGAATAGATTTGAACCAAATTAGGTCAGAAACAACCTTTAGTTCCTGTATTTGTCGTTGTGATCAGTTAATTCTTTAGATTGCACATCGAACTTTGCACAAAATTCGTTTTCTTTATTTATTTAATAAGTCTGTTTGCTATCTCGTCAATGTACTTCTTTGTTCTTTCCTTTGTGCTTTCTTTGTCCTGATGATGTATTTTAAGCTGTTTATTTACATGTTCAATATCAAACCCAGAGCATACTCAATATTACACAGAGAAATGCATACTGATTAACATTTTGCATTTTAAAATGTATTCATATTATAGCAATCATATTAGCAAAATAATATTTCATAGATTGTGTTTTCGTCTCTCGTTTTTTTATTTCCCCTGAGAACGGTGTGCTATTTTCAAAAGTTCAGTCCTTTCCTTGGGGCTGCAAGGTCCACACACAGGGGCTAGGCACGGACCTAAGAAATAATTGTCAGATGATTTTTTTTTTTTACCTCTCTCGAATATAGCCCCTCCCACTACTATATCACAGATATATAGTAGTGGGAGGGGCTATATTAGAGAGAGGTAAAAAAAATCATCTGACAATTATTTCTTAAGTTACAAAGGTCCGTGCCTAGCCCCTGTGGGTTCACCCCGATGAGAAAACGAGGTTGTGATTAGTCCTAACAAATAAAGCCTAGACGCGTTGTCCATATAGAATTGATTTAGAAAAGAGTAATGATGTCGCCGCCTGTTGTACTATATGTAAAAGTGAAGAAATGGGACAATAAATGATAGTAACACATGTGGTCAGAACTAAAAACTGATGAAAGACGGAGTTTGTTTCAAAAGAAACTACAGGTATTGGTAAAAAGGATTTGTCCGCAGTTTTTTTTATTTTGCTATAATTATATATTCTTAGTATTGCCAACTTCATTCGATTAATTTTTCAGACTTTATTGTTGTTAATTTTTCAGACTTTATTGTTGGAGCAATCTTAATGAATTTTTTTACATTCATAGAAAATTGTTTCCTGTTTCATCTAATAAAATTTTCACTATTTTCTTATATGTATGACTAGGGAAATCATAATTTATTTATGTAGCGTACAATTTTTGTCGAGAAATGACGCTAAACGGATACTAGAAAGAAATGTCTATGAGACATACAAGCCCCCTTCCCCCTTATGAAATTAGTTCTTAATTATTTAAGAAGCTGGTTACATTACCATGAGACGGGATGGACATGGGTAACACTACTTGTATACCCCCCCCCGCCCCATTTCTTTTTTAGAATGTGATGGCTATTTGAAGGAAGGTCCCCTTTCCTAAATCATACGCTGGATATTGACGAGAGGCAAAACTTGTAGATCCGTATGAAACAGTAACTTAACAGCTTTTACTGTATATAGTGTTTCAGTGTGTCTCTGATCTTGGGACTATCGTTCATCGAGTTTTCTTGCATATCAATGTAACTGTTCCATAATTAATTGTTTTCGGTTTATGCGTAGAAATGTGGAAGATTACCTGCATTTCCTCTTAGGTTGCTTTTCTCTTAATTTTTTTCCATCTAGTTCCTCTTCGTCCCTTTCTAATCGTCGTTTAATCTTTTTGTAATTTCTCAACTGTTCAAAACTTTCCAATATTGCTGTCTTTTTGGTCTTCAAACATTTGATACGCATGCTCGAATAGCAAAACGTGCAATTGGAATCGGGTGAAATTGATTCGCTGTGACGAATGATTGGTATGAGCTATAAGAAAAAGTAAAATAACCCGTCGTTATGATAATTATGAATTCCCGTGTAAGTAAATTATCGACGCGAAGTTCGTTCGTGTATATATGTATGCATTGTAACACGATAGATACATTTGAATTTGCTGTCAATGTAATCACTCGTTATTAAAATGCTGATAGGGGGTGAGATTTCTTGAGTTGCAATAATTCATACAAAATCCCTGTCAATCAATAAATGACCAACACATCGACATCCTCATCAGTGTGCAGTCATGAATGGTTTATTGGTTTATTTAGTCTACACTTCAAAGACTGCTCGAAATTAATAAATAAAGCACAATAATTCTATCAAAATGTAAAAATAAGTAATGAATGTTTTCGCAAACGTAGTTACAGTCCTATAGCACACATTACTATTGCTGACAAACTTACATTATAAGCCCTACCGGGTTTTATTTAATTTGACATCAATAGCAATGTGTGTTATAGGACTGTAACAGCATTTTCTAAAACGTTCATTGCTTAAGTATTTGATCACTTTTATCGGTATAATTTGAAAAACAAATCATTTTATATATATATTGTGATAACGAAAATATGTAATACACTGTAGGTCAGTTTAGCGATGCTTCATTTCATTTCCAAATTGTTGTTATATATAGATAGGCAATTTGGCATTTCTTTCAAGTCTTTGATAACCAAGTATACGTAATCGACTATCTTTCTCCTGCAGTGTTCATCAATATGGTCCAATGCCAATCCAATATGGAGAAAAAATATCATACATTTGTGAGAAGCCAGAACAGCAGACTGCTCTAATTCATCTTTGAAACCATCAGTATAAATAATACAGTCCATTCATAATCCTTGCTTTTATAGGCACAAAAAAGTAGTAGTTTTCATAAATTAAAGAGTAAAAATGAAAAAGCAAACTCTTTTAGTGTTCATTTTTTTTTTAATTTTCAATCCAACAAAACATACATTAGCTCATATTGACATTGTAGGGGTTATAATAACCCAAAAAACAAGTTCAAACTACTATAAACATATACGTCCCAGAAACTACTGACAATTACCCTTAATCTAAAGTAATGCAGTGAAGCAAATTATAGGTGTGTATAATTGAGACATATTCAGTACTCTGAACATAATGACTATTTTGTAAGCTTTTCGATTTATAAATAAATGCTGTTTATTATAACAAAACAACTGTTACTATTGTGATTTTGGAAAAAAAGTCCATATTCAAATACTTTCTTTGTAAAAAGAAATATCTCAAAATTCAATGAATCTGAGATTTTTCAAGTTTTTTTTTTATTATTTGTAGAATTGAAATAGTATGAATAAAATCACAAGAAAAAATTCAGTATATTTTGTAATATTGTGTATTCAAGAAAGATAAGCGATAAAAAAACATACAATGAGACCTCAGCTGGTTGGACAATATTATTTTCATTGAGGAAACGTCAACACTTTGTAGACAAGAACATTTATTTATAGCCAAGATTTCTCAATATGGGTGGTTTAAAAGATTGTCTATGAATCACATTATTTGAAATGACTAACAGATTTCTTCACGTCTTTACACGTATCACTGTTTTACCGCGTCCGTGAAGTTGTCCAACTTTCTCATAAGCTTCAGGTACTTCATCAAATGGAAAAACTTTCTCTACCACTGGTTTTATCTGAAATCAAAAACGTATGCAAAACGTTGTTAGTGTTGCAAGAGTTATTCCCCTTACTAATATAAACTTATAACAAACGTTTTCCGAGATTGTAAGAGTTACGTCCCTTAAATTATAAAGTTCTAATTTAGATAAATAATCAAATTTTATAGAAACTGAAGCAAAATAAATGTTATTTTAACACTTAAATCTTACAAATTAGCATTGTATTATATACAGACCTTCAATAGAACTTTCTGATGAAATTAAATTAATTACAGTAAATGATGGACATCGTGTATGCAAATTAGTTCAAACATTTTTATGTGTTTTCTTATTGAATATAATGTAACACAGTCCACCTCTCAGGTTATGCCTTAAACTAATGAGTAAGGAAAATAATGAGCCTGGGTAGCTACAGGCTCCCAAGTATCATCTTGGATTAATTTCTCTCAGGGGTACAGGACACCCCCAGGTGACCTGCTTACTTTTGCAGGATGCTTGGGTAGCAGTGGACTGCCCTATACTTCAAATTGAAAAGTAGACCAAGAATTAACACTTTGCTGTTAATCGATTTTATTCAAATTGCAGTTGGATTAAAATACATGAGGAAAAAAAACCCATTTGATAAGGTGCACTTATTAGCTAATATGAGCCACTTTAAGGCAAAAATAGGTGTTTCAGGTATCCCTGGTCTAGGAGTCTGACCTTATTCTTAACAACCTATTTTACATATAGCCACTGAAATGTGTGGAAATACATTGTAAAATTTGAAGTGAAGCATGATTTCATTTGAGAAAAAAAAATGCCTATTATGCCCAGGCATATTATCTGAAAAATACATATATTGCTTTTTTTTCGCATAAGCAAAAATAACTTAACCATTAATACATTAAAGGGGCATCCCGCGAAAGTAAGCTTTTTTTCATATTTTTTTCCAAAATATTACATACACATATCCAGTGGGTATTCTTATGGACTACGACGATCGGATTTTGCTGATATGTATTCATAAAATAAATCATTTCAAAATAACTAGTGGAATTCCAAAACGTCTGGCCAGACGTTCTGATTTGGGATTTCCACCTACCAACGCATGCGCAGCGAGCGCCGTTTCCATTGTAAACACTCTATATTGTATTACCGTTACACCGCTATAAGGCCTAACTACTAAGCGAAAAGTTGCCGAATGGTCAAAATATGACGCAAGACTGCGTTACGGAATCATATTGAGAGATGGGAAGTATTCAAAGGAGAAACTACCTGCTCTATTGTGTGTATGTTACATATTTCTTCTGAGTAACGGTAACATGCACAAGTAAAGCTTTGATTTGGTTTTGAGGCTACCCAAGGGGAAACTGTTTTAGTCTTCTGTTGCATAAAATGTGTGTGTAATATTAAACTTAAAAGTGTGTTTTATAATATTCCCTTTATAAAATCTTATGTTCTAGTAAAACATTATGAGCTAATTATATTGCTGGATAGAAAGACATTTTCAAATACAACATAATATACCATAACAGAAAAAGCCGTTTGATTACGTTGTAAAACGGGACGTGCGACCGAGGTACATACGGCTTCAATTTGGACAAAAAGAATGAAAAAAAATGTTTTTACGCGTAAAAAAAGTGATATTCATACTTAATCTATAAATTAGTGAAGGTACAAATATCACTGGGTTGCGACCCCGGTATTGAATTTGATACGAAAATATATACATAACGCGGAAAAAAAAACTAAAAAAAAAAAAACAAGTTATACAACATATACCTATATGTATATTCCATTCCTGCAGGGTTTTTTTAATAGGCACCGTCAGTTTACAAGACGACAAAATAAGATATAAAAAGAAAGCGGAATTATCATAACATATTCATAACGGGTAGTTATAATTAAGTATTTCCACAGTTCCAAATCTGATATACACGTAGTCATGCTAAGAGTATGGTGGGTTATATGAGTGTATGGACTTCAATGTTCGCATTCCGGGATACGTGTTAACGTGTGAAGACGCTGAAAGTTGGATAGATTTTAAATGAATATGAATGTACATTGTATATATAAAGATAGTCTGAAAAAAATCCTCAAGACATTGAGTTGTAAAAAAAATCGCAAACATTTCATGTCATTTTATTTTCGTACTTTTCAATGTATGCTACATACATTTTATAAAAACATCTGAAAAGTTGGGTTCGTGAATATTACCTTTTACATAAATTAAGGTTTGTACCATGGCCGTATTCCGTACCCATGTGTACCCGCCTCGGTCAGGTAAATATATTATAGATAATTACTGGTGTCGATATATGGTGCCGATATGCCGACAACTATTCTTCATTTGAATATCGGTATGTGTGCAATTGATGTCTATTTTTAAAATGAATGTGATTCTATAAGTTTATACACGGACTTTGTCTCTGTTTCATCAGCCGTATACATTACGCGTCCCCTCCCGTATGGCCCCTTCCGTCAAACCGATTAGGGAAATTGCGGCACACCTGTCACGCTGCGTCATCCCTACTATTTTTATCTGGGCTTCCCCGAGGAATGCGATTTTGCAAGTGGTCATTATAGACATTTTGAGTGGACTTTGAATATGGGAATAACAGGAAAGTATAATTAGTAGTGCAGACGTCATGTATATTCAAGAACAGGCATTTAGGCTTTGCGGGATGCCCCTTTAAGGCCATACCAATTTGATTAATTGTTCGTCAGATTTACCACTCCTGTTTTGGAAAAATAGAATAAAAGTAAAATATTACCGCTCCAATTTTAGCGTCAATGAAAAATGACGAATCTGGATATATTTTACAATGGTTCAAAATTTATAAAACGCCATTTCGGATCATTCGAATGTTGGAAATGAAGGTAAAACTGGTATTATAAGCGGGTTTTTTTCGGCAGCAACACGAGGGAAATGCGCGACGAGGCTTTTTCACTTGTGAAGAAAACTGAGAATGTGTCAAAATTGCTTTCTTATCGTGTTGATCACTACATAATCCGGTCGCCATAATGTATTGCAAAATACCACAATAGATAATTTATCGTTCCAAGATCTCTTGATCAAATAAACAAAATACGGAACTCGAGCGGTCTCACTAAAAAGCGACTCAAGCAAATATCTTTTAAAATCCTGAATTAAGTAAGCAACATCAGAAGATATGTTGTTAATACAAATGTACGACTATAATAACACCTCTATATTGAATTTCAAATCGATATTCTTCTCAAGCAATCGACCCAATTTGACAGACTTCAATGTCATTTCATCAGTATTATTTTAGTAGAATAGGCCTAATGTTGATACTTTAAAAACGTTTTTGTTATTCATATTTTGAAATATTTATGTAGGTATTACCATTCGAACTCTCTTCCAGATGGCGTAGTTACTTAGTCATCAGTAATAAGAACATTTAAATCCCGAATGGAAGAACACTGGGTTCATGATGCTTATTCAACCACGAAATGAACAATAATGAACTTATTCGTATATGGGGTGTCCGCTTATGAACTGATATTAATCTTTCTGATTTGGATATACAGTACACAAATAATGCTTGTGTCCATTAATATTATTATTAGTATTATTGCAACTCAATGGATATGTCAGCAAAACACCTAGTGCCATACATCTAGCCTTCAGGGTTTGTTTTATATAGCGGTACATCATACCACGGACTTAGTCTAGGCCATCTAAGTCCATGATCGTACATATATTTTGTCATCATTAACTTATATCAATTCGATAAAATATGCATTCTGCATGAATAGAAGCATCTTAATACCTACAAGAAAAAAAAGTGGTTGCTAAAAGGTGTTTCCTGCGGATTTGGTTCAATCATTAAACTTGAATGAATGACCTTGGGTCTTCTATTAAGAAGGTAATTCAAGAAAGCTTTTCTCTCAAATGCTGTTTTATTGCACAGCATTATTCTAGTAGTTTGTACCATGGAAATTATTTTAAAAAAAGAAACGCTACCATAGTTTAAATACGATTACATTATATTAATAGTCAAACAAGTATTCTGACATTTAGTTTTTGGAAAACTACCGCTTGCTCGAAATTTTAAGGAATTCAAATTTTTTGTAAAAACAGAAAAATTGCGCCAGTTCGCTCCAATTTTGAAATCTCATTTTCCGAAGAACAATAAATCAAATTGGTATGGCCTAATCTATACATTTTTTGAGAAATTTGCAGGGGCTGCCTTATCAGGCACTAACTACTTGTCATATGCCACCTGGCTATTACCTCCCCATGTATGTGTGTGTGCTGGGGATGTATTGTGTTCTGTTCCTATGTCATTTTTATAATGCCACCTCTGACTTGAACGCTACAGTACAGATACCAGGTGCAACACCTAATAAGGCAAAGCCTTAAAAGAACCTAGCTTTATAGTTAATATCTGATATTTACTGGTTCAGAAAGAGATAAAATTTCCTTAATTTAAACTCGGCAATCGAAAAAAAAAAAAACTTCTGAAGCAATGACAGAGATAAATTCAACAGACTTCAACCGAAAGATATTCTGGTTATTTTTAACCTTCCGGAAATAACCGATGAAGGCCGAGTGTGACGTAACATTATTGTATGACGTAACTAATAATGTGACGTCTTTCCAGTTTCCCCACTGGAGGGCTGCTACCGAACGAAAAAAATCAAAGGTGAAGGGTTGCAAGGGGAAGCAACTTGGTTTACACATGTATTTTGCAAGATTTTATCAAACTTCAATAATCTTAGTTTGTCAAACTTTAGGAGGGGTTCAGGAAAAACTTGGAATTACACATTTCTTTCCATGAGATTATATATTAACAAATTAAATTTTGTTGCCATCTTTTCTGAAACTCACCTGTTCTTCATCCACCATATCAGCAACCTTAGCTAAGGCTTTCCCGTTAGGCATGAAGAATGCTACTCTGTAATTTTTTCCTTCTCTGAATCCCTTGAAAACGAAATACATTTGTATGTCAAAAAGATTTATACAAGACCAAAACAATCTATGACAATAATAAAAATCAATAAATTAACTGAACCTCATTAAATTAAGTACTTGAAATTCCATTTAATTTAACTGTTTTTTGGGGTTTTTTTAAATGAAAGTATATGACAAACATACACACTTTTTCCTTTTTCTTCCCCTCTCATTCAATGTTATGTCTGGCGAAAATTTATTAGGCAATAATTACTGTAAAAATATTTAATTTCGTTGGGGTAAAATTTCGTGGTTTGGAGACTAGAAACATTTTCGTTGGCAGAAAACTTTGTTGTATACAATAGCTGATGTAATGATTGTTGAGAGTTAAAATTTTGTTTGTGTTTTAATTTCGTTGTTCCTCATATCCCCACGAAATTAACGAAATTAAATGTTCAGCAAAACTTAATGGTTTTACAACATTCAGTTTTGAAATTTTGCAGGAACCCATGATAATGAAAAGTTTTATGAGTTTTGAAGTACATGTATAGGGTTAAATTTGATGGAATTTTCCAAAATGTTCCTGATACCTGTACCAATTATCGTTATACAAAAATCCTTTATTCAACTGATTCATCCCTATAATCTTAAACTAGACTTGTCCAGACTTTCATATGGTAAGGTTCCATTGTGACTTTAAGGGGTGAATGATTTCATAAATTTACCTGTAGAATGTTGAGTCCTAGATCAGCTCCCCACTTGAGAGCCCCGGGAAGAAGGCCATGACTATCAGTTTCAGGGAGGAGAGGAGATGCTATGGTAACAAACTTGGCACCTTTCCAGTTTTTCAGAAACTCAATGGAATAACCTGCCTTTTCCTTTCCAAGTGGATCATATATCAGATCAAACCTGGGAAAAACAAAAATATTGCAATGAAAATTCACCTAAAGAATCTCTTGTTACAGTAATACGTTAACAATGACTCAACGATGGTGCAGTGGATAGCACACTTGCCTTTCACCAAGGCGGCTTGGGTTCGATTCCCTTCATTACCAGACGGGGTCACCTACCCGACCATGTGGGTTTTTTTCCGGGTAATCCGGTTTCCTAATAAGACAATAAGACCCCTCGCACACTAAAACCTTTGCCAATATAGTTGGATACCTTGTTTCACAATTGTAAAAAGATATTTGTGAATAAGTTCATATTTTGGTGAAATTTTAAGGTGATACCTCCAGCACAAGTAAATTCAGTAAATTCAGTTCAGCATAAGCAATCGTCACAAGTAAGTTCACCTCAAGTAACTTCAGTAAGCACACGTAATCATCGATTTCCTTTACATTTGCTCAACCTGAGTAATCACTGTGTTAAAATTGTTTCCTATCAAAAGCAGAAAGTGTTGAGGCATCAGCCTTTAACTAAAATAAAATGGTTCATAAACTATAAACTTGAATCTTTATAAAAGTAGTTCAGTGAAAATTAAGGCCTAATATATATAACTTCAGGAAAGTTTTCAAGATTCTGAAAAAATTATGAAAAAAAATCCAGTTGATGACCATGCGAAAATAAGTCTAAAACGAAGTAAACCTGAGCGGTAACTAACAAGAAACTCATGACAGAAAAATCCAAAGAATTAAAAATAATTCAGGTGTGGCCCACTTCAACAACAAGCCGAAGTTAGAAGACAGTTACAAATGGAAGCATGTTTACAAATACCAAATTTCAACTGCTGTTGTACCGGTAACTGCGCAAGAATTCATCTTGAATATTGCTGATATCAGTTTATCTTAACTAAATATATGAATATAAAAAAGTTATTGGTCTTGATTTTCTCATTCAAGTTTTGCCAAAAGTTACATATATTGGGCCTTTAATGTCTCTTGGTGTCAGGATAATGTACCGAAGCAATCTCCTGTCATGTTCAAAGTGACCATATTTCAATATGTTGGAATCTTGTCCCTTTAAAACTTCCACTGTAATGAAGGCACAAAATCCAACCCAACCATTCAACACTTACTTTTCCATCTGCAGCAATTCCAATTTTGGATCTTGAGTTTTGTAGTCGATTACAGCATCTGCCCTCAAGTCTCGCACAAGATCTATCCCATCTGTACTGCAGATAGCAGTGACATGGCCACCCCACGCCTTCAACAACTGATAAAATGTTTGTTTCGTAAACAATTACCTTTTCCAGAACAACCCACAACTTATGTTTTCTAGGTATCGTATTCAAGATCTAACATATCTATTTATTTGTTTGTTTTCTTACACAATCAGGACTTCCGGTATGTATGGTTTTTGGCCCCGAAATCCGTCAAATTTTAAATTTGAAGGAGAAATGTTACAATCGATATTTAATGGTTTTAACATGCCACATTTAAAGTTTTTGTCGGTTTTTGGCCCCAAAATCTGTCAAATTTTAAATTTGAATGAGAAATGTTACAATTGATAGGACAATGTCTGTATTTAATTGTTTTAACATCCCACATTTAAAGTACCTGTATAGCAAAAGTTCCGATTCCACCAGAGGCGCCATGAACCAGAATCCTGAAAAAGTCATTAACAGAATAATTATATTCATCCAAGGGAGAGCATATCACTTGTCTCCTCCAATCAAATACCTGTGTACAGGCTGTAAGGGTCAGTTGTACATGTGTGGTCAATCGGTCAGTAACAGTCATGTGACATCAAGTGGTCAATTACAGCCAGTCATTGGTCAGTAATGTGACCAAGTCATATTTACGGTCTGAAATAAAAAAAACTTCCAACTGTCTTTGGAAATTTTCAAGTACAAGAACAACACATATCAGAAGATGCTAATACAAGGTTCACAAATAGTTCTTAATTCAAAGGAAATGCATTTTTGACACGAAAAAAAATCACACTAACCTTTTTCCCTGTGTATTTTTATAGTTTAATTCTCCGACCTGCACCAGTGCCGCCCAGGTTGTGGCTGCTACATAGGGTATAGATGTAGCATCAGTGTGGCTGAGAGACTTCGGCTTCTTAGAAATCTACAAAGCAGAAAGAAATATAATAAGTTAAAACATTTTAAATCAAGAAGCACCCATGATTCTAAAAATAATGAAAAAGGGGGTGGGTGCTTGCTATGAAAAATAATGATAAATGATCATGACCTAAGCCTGTTTTTTTTTTTCATTTTCCTTGTGTATAATGTGCACCCTATTCCTGAGACTTTCAATTTTCTTAAAAAAAGTACATGTGTACACACTATACATGCAAGATTATGGTATTTGGACCAATAAGGAGTCAAATTGACCCAATATCCCCATTAAGCAATGGGTCATAATTACCCTAATTACTCAGGAGTGTGGTACATGTGATTATTCAACATAAAATATGTTATAAAAGTTATTGTCTTATTGTCAGGGAAGGGGCAATTATAGGGACATGGGTGCTCATTGGGTAGAATACGGTAAATAAGATACTCAGTTAGACAATTACACTTGAGATGCCTGCACAGTCAGCTAGTTCAGTGATCAATTTACAATTTATTTTCATGGGTCCTTTCTGTAAACATTGCTGAAGACAATGTTAAATTGAAGCAATTCCAGAATTCCAGAGTCCATCATAACTTTATGAGTACACCGGTACTGGACTTGGGACTCGCACATAGATTGATTACTGCTTGCTATATCTATATACATACTGCCCCACTAACCCAAGATCAGGCTGTGGAGGACTAGTGATTGTCAACAAACAGTCAGTCAGCTTAACCACTTTACCATCACAGCCTCTTTGTTTCTTAATTAATTTTTGAATTTTTCAAAATCTGGCCTTTTGCTCAATTCAACTTACAAATTTCATAAAAACTGCTTTAAAAATAGTATTTTACACTATCTACATTTTCATCTTATTCAATAGGTGTCATTCTGAGGACCAATAATATTTATATATTTTCAAGGCAGTTTCTCCTTTCTTACATATTAAATGTGAAATACTGAAAAAGTTTTACAGTTTCATCTAGTAATTTAACTCAGTCACCCTTGAATATACATTTGAACTCTTCCCATTCAAAGGTTGGAATAGTTCATTACAAAATGTCAGGGGGGAATGAGTTAAAGACAAACCAACCTGGAAGGCCTTCAGTTTTTCCCAGGATTACTTCCCCTTTAAAACTGACTGTTCCAGCTGGGTAGACTAGGACAATCAAGGTTCTTGTCTTTCAGTATCAGTGAAATAAATGAAACCTTTCTATCAACCAAATGATTAGATGGGTGAAATAAAGTAACATGAGGGGAAATAGAGCTTAAATTTTGCCCTAAAAGTCCTTATACATTTTGTAGTTACATTCATGTCACAGATACCTCATTGAGATCAGCAACAGCAAACTGAGCATGAGATCCTTGTTTCTGACCTCCAAGAGTTCCCCAAACCTGTTAAAATAAAAAATGAAATTATGTTCCAATTAGTTTTGAAGTACAAAATGTACAATGAATTTGGTACAAAATGCAAAGTTTAGTTTAATAATACAAGTACAAGATGTAAAGTTTAAGTTAAACTTGAAACATTACAGACATATTTCTAAATTTTTATGTTTTGTTTACCAAGAATTTTTCCTTTAACATTTTTGCTATAATGCAGCATTCAAAATTTACAGAAAACCTTAAATTAACCTAAATGACAGGTTGAAAACCTTGGGCTAGCCAATTGTTTTTTTTTTTTCATTTTTTATTTTTTTTTTTATAGTCTAAAATTTCCATTGTAGTTTGAGATATTTACCAGGTATTTCGTCTATCACAAACAATGTGTTAACTGTTATCTCAACACCTTCTTCTTTTTTGTTTCAAATTGTAATTTATTGATATACATCTTTCAACTCTATTAGAATATTACTACCCCTTTCCCCCAAGTGACACCTGACAGTTATGTAACTGGTTTGAACATATAAATATTAATATTTGATTTTATCTTTGATTTCATCCTCTCCCCCCTACGATACCCAACATAGTAATTAATAATAAAAATTATGATAACAATTCAAGGTTCTTATATATACCGCTTTATCACAACCTGAAGGTCACCACAAAGCAGATAACAAATTATTATCCGTGATTATAGGGCCTAAGCAACCAGCCAATAACGTTCTCAACTCCCTGGGGAACATACAACCGGTGCTGCCATCTTGGAGCTCACAGCTGGCATCCTACAATTACTAGCACTACCCAACCACGTACTCATTAACAGCTGGGTAGACTAGAACAAGCAGAGTAAAGTATCCTGCTCAAGGATACAACACAAGTGCCGTGACCGGGACTCGGAACTTGCAACCTTTCGATCACGAGCCCGGCGTCCTACCACTAGACCACCGTGCAACATATAACAGATTTGACCATATCTATATTGATGAAATATATACCTCATCTCCAACAATATAGTTGCGCACGGCCTTTCCCTTTTGAGCGATGACCCCAGAAAAATCACGACCAAAGACCAGAGGAAACTCCGCTGCTGTTGATATAGGGGAGGTATTGCCCCTCATGACATTCAAAATATCTTTCCCATAACCCTCTGTTAGAAAACAAAAAAACTAAATTAGAATTCATCAGAGTTAAGCTATTTTACTTATAAGTACATAATACTTATTCTTGTAAAGGTTAAACGATGATTAAAAAGTTAAAATGATTAGTTAAATCTGCAAATACAGTGCACTCCTCTTTATATCTTGTTGCATTTGTCAGACAAAAACATGACATTAACAGGAATGTGACATTAAGAGAAACATGTTTCCACTGAATCTAATCTAGTGCATTTCCAAACTCCATAACTAATAGTAATCAATGTACATGTAAGATGTATCAATCTTTTGATAATATTATTTCATCAAAAAAAAAAACATTGTTTGGGTTTATTATTTTATCTTCTATGCAATAGTTTGTACAAGTCGTATCTGTAATAAATGGAAATGACATCATTTTCTGGATATTTTATGTGATTGATCAAAAAAACATGATATTAAGAGGAATTCACCTCAAAATACACGATATTAACCAAATAAAATTACATAAATGATGTAGAGGGAAAAATGGTGCTTGGGGAAAAACATGATATAAAGAGGAATGTGATATTAACAGGGATGATATTAAGTGGAATCCATTGTACACCACATTAGCTATGTAACAGTCGAATGCAAGTATATTTAGGATATTGTCATTTAAGAACAACCAGGTTAGGATGGTGAAGGAACACCAGAGTACCCGGAGAATCACCTCTAACCTGTGGCAAGTGCCTTACGACTAATTCACACAGGCCTCAAAATGAATGACCAAGTGTTGATATTGTTTTAGAGGGATTTTAACATAAATTTAATATTTAGAATTGTAAAGCTATTTTCAATTTAATTCCAGTATAATATACTTATAATTTGTTTCCTTTTGGTTGTCCCTCACCAGCACTTACATATGTTTACTAAAGTCCGAAACCAATCATGTTACTAGTCCAAGATAAGGAAATGCAGACGCGACATACATCATGAAACAGTTTTAAAGTATAATCGACTGTATGTATAAGGAACTTATTCAAATAGTCTACTTCCATAAATATGAAAATCTGAAAGTGAAGTTTTCTGAAAATTTTGACATTAACTTATCATGCAGATAGAAATATTCTTATTTCATCAATATATTTTTCAAAAGTCCAAATTTTAAAGGACCAGCTAAGTTATTAGATACACTAGTCGTTGCTAAAATCAACACTATAGTCCTGGATCTTGATCGTTAAGACTGTTAACCACTGGCTTCAGACAAAACCATACACATACACTTTGTATTTTTGTACATGTCAACCTCTAAAACTTTTGTATTTTGAGATTGACTCCCTCATTCTATATTTCCAATGAGAGACAAAGTGTGTGAAATGCGACTGAAGCATCATTTCTTAATTTGTCTTTCCTTTTAATTTAATCAAAATGAGGTAATCTCCCTCCAATGTGTGACATGTTTCCGTTTCCCCACTGGAGAACTTTACTTCCGAACAAAAAAAGTCAAAGGCAAAGGGTAGCAACAAGGGGAAACAACTCTGTTTATGCACATATGTGTTACCATTCAAGAGCTTCGCTGCACTCTTATTATTCTCCTTTATAATGAGGGAGAGTTAACAGGTAATAATGCATACTTGTCATCAGCACGTCTATCGGGTTGACACTGGCTGCATGTATCTCGACCAACACCTCGTTTGGGCTGTGTATGCGTGGAACACGTGCACTGGAGGAAAATGTCAAAGATTTCGGACCACCATAATCATGCATCTGCCACGATCCCATGACTGCCCGCAGTGCCGGTTTCCTTTCTGCAGCCTGTGTTGAAGCATTCCTTCTCCAGTACTGCAGCCGTGAACATGTTAAACCTTGCTGGTGCTTCAACAATGGATGAGATAACAGACGTCCTACCTTCACATGCATTTTGTCACTCTTATTCAGAATTCAGAGCTGGATTTCATCTTATTAGATCTGTAGAGAAAATGAAAGTAAAAAGACCAGAGTAATACACTAGTGTAAAAGATATGCATTGATTTGGTTGCCTTACAAGCGTGAGCTGTAGGGAATTTCCCTTTAGCTCAGTTGGTAGAGCAACGGGCTGGAGTCCGGGGATCGAGTCATGGTCGCGGGTTCGAGTCCCAGTGACGTCACACTATCTTTATTACTTTTCCTCATCCTATTACACTTATATATATTTAACTGCGACTTGAACAAGGCAAAGCACTTTATAATGCACATCTTTTTGACAACTTTTCCTCTCCTTTTACATTTGGTTCCTGTGACCAAACCTTGTTTCAATAAGTACACTGGGTGCATACTTGGCAAGGGGATACCCGAAACCTGGGTTGTAAATCGTGATGTCTCTGGGGTCGAAGACTTTGTTAAAGGAGAGAGGAATGCAGCAGGTCTAGACCAGTCGGATCATCGGTGACAGTTGGGCATCTCTCTAGAGTTCCGGAGGTCCCGGGTTCGAACCCAGGTCTGTCCGTGCATTTTTCCTCTCCCATTTCACTTAATTTAAGCAATGAATATGCTTTAGCAACTGTTGTTAAGTCCTATAGCACACATTGCTATTGATGACAGCAACAGCAATTAGTGTTATAACTTTTAGGACTGTAACATTTAGTAAAACGTTCAGTATACTTAAATTTACATTTTAATTGAATTATTGTCCTTTTTTTAGTTATTCAAAACAGTTTTTGAACAGCAAATCAAGTGAAGACAACAAAGAAATTGATGACGTCACAATAGAGATTGATGATGTCACAATAGCAAATGTTGTTAAAGTCTTATTACAATGGAAGTATGCAAGGCAGATGTAAATATTTATTATATAATATATTAAATATTTATAAATAAACTTCTTATTTTACGAGGCACAATTACTATGTCCATTAAAAAGATTGATCGTTATCAGTACGCATTTGACATGAGGGCTGTTCTAATTTTACAAAGTATAACTTTCCAGCAAACGTACAAACCACGGTACAAACTGAATGATGGTCAATCTCGGCTGATGAGGGAAAAAAGAGCTACAGATCTAGAGTTATCTTTCTTTAAGCCGGTGCCCGAATATTTAATTAGTCACACAGACGCTTGGATCCAAAGGGATCTGTACACAGAGCGAACTGAGGACATTGATTAGGAAAATGGCCGCCATAAACGTGAAACGAAAATTTGTCTTGAAAATAATGTTCTTGTTTTGAAGGATACAGGTAAGATATTAAATCGAGATATATAGAAGAATATTAAAAGATCAGTATCTAACCAATTCAAAAATTATTGAATATGTTTGTTGCAATCATGATGTCCGAAAAATTGTTTATTTACAATCCGTCACATTGTTACAATACTGGCTGTAGGCGGTCTACATATGCAGAGCGTCAGTAATTTTATTTGGCAAACTTCCTGCTGTTGTTTGTTTAAAAATCATGTACTTTTGTTTTATTTGATGTTTTGATGGAGAACGTAGAAATGATATAACTGATACAGTCAGTGTTGTTACCAAATTAATGGTTAAAGTAATCGGCTGAAATTGTATATGTTTTAGATATTTATCTCCCTTGGGGTTTAAAGGAACAAGTTAAATGTTGTACCCCTTTTCAATCAATTGAATCAGTTGTACCTAGAAAGCTGAGGCTTATCTCAGGATTATGAGTTGAGGTGTCTTTAAAGTTTATGTGCATTCAGAACAGAAATTAAAGTACTTCCCTGAACTATACTATTTTCAAAATAGCAAAACATTTTTAAAAACAAGGTTCAGACAGATTTTAACAAATAAATACATTACATACTATAGGGGACACATGGAAAAGGGGTATTATTGTATTCATTATACATTTATATCTATCTCCAAAACTATATTTTGTGTAGGTCGGTCTGTCCAGATGTTTGATTATTGTTGTATTTCAGCACCACTTGAGGTGCTTCAGCTGGAATATGTGAAAGCACTATGATTAATTACTCAATTACTTAACTTGTACTACATATTTACAGATAAGACGTGAGTTAAGATGCCACCAATCGATGGGCAGATGCAGGTGCCGGGGGTCCCTCAAGGAGGAGGAACCATATCCCTTGACATCCTCATCAACTACATAATTCAGCGGACCTACCATGACCTGACTGTGTTGTCAGAGCTGTAAGTGTTTGTCAAGTACTTCCAAATTTCTGTACAATCAGTATATTGGAGTTAAATTCCTCCAGATAATTTCTAGTCTTCAAAAGACCCCTCTCGCTAGAACACTGACTTTAGACCACTTCTGCTATATTTAATAAACTTCTACATCGCTTTGATTTCATGAGTTTTTCATGTTATGTTTACCAAAATGTAACACAAATTAAATCTGGGTACAACAAAATATACCACCGTATTTAGGCAAATACTGCCCAGCTTTAATTTAATGAAGATATTTAATGCAGTCCTTCTATTTGAGTTACATGTAGTTCCTCAAAACATTTATTAGTGTGAATTTTGACCATTTAAAAAGGCCCTTTCCCATAGGAAACTTCTGTTTTTTTCTCATAATCATTAAAAGTAAAATTTTATCACTTCATTTTCTCAAAGTCATGCTTTTGGCATGTTATTATTTCAAAAAGTCAGAAGAAACATTGAAAAATAAGCAGAAAAGTCCCTCAGTTCCTCCAAGTAGTTTATAAGTCAGGTAACTTTTGAAATGTTTCAGACTAGGCTAGCAGTTTTTGTTATGCCTATATGTTTGTATCAGCTAGCTATAGTTTGTATATAAAGAACATTTGTAAAACCTGTATGTAAATGTGATTCTTCTACTATAAGTGATATTATTAAATGATTCAGTTTGCAAACATGTTTGTTGTGTTTCTAAAATATTAATCATGAATTTATAATTTTCAATTACAGGTTACCCAGAAAAACAGACATGGAGAGGTATTGAAATTTTGGTCATAGTTTTGAGAAAAAAAATCATCAGCTTTTGAAAAAAATGCTTTGCAATTTATTAAACAATAATCTGATAAACTAATGATTAAAAAATAGAAGAAATAAATTACATCAATAGAAAAGTTATTTATATGAATATCTAGATAAATGTTAAGTTCACTTTCATAATATGTTGGAATTCCAAACTAACTGTGACTCACTTTTCAGGAAAATTGAGATTGTTCAATTCGCTACAAGAACGAGGCAGTTGTTCATTCGATTACTGGCTCTTGTAAAGTGGGCGAGCAGTGCTACAAAAGTGGACAAGTGCTCTGTAAGTATGACAGAAGTATGCCCATAGGCGTAGTATATGTACCGAATAGTCAATAGGCTATACAATTTGGACATCTAAAGATGCCTTTCATGAGCTATCTGCTAGAGGGGGCTATCTTTGTGAGTTTCTACTTAATTCTGAAAAATGTTTGTTTCAAAATTATGCCTAGATACCCTATCTTCATATGTATTTCGGCGAAAATTACAACTTTGGGTAGTATAACGTTTTCTTCTCTTCAAAATATTTTAGACCCCAAAAAAAATATTATCAGTTCATTTAAAAGAATTATGATAATATACAACTGTGTGTATAATTTAAAAAAAATATATTTTACATGTACATGTAGTATAGTTGTATACTTTCAATCATATGGTATTGCACAAAGAGTATTTGCTTTATGGTATTTCCAGACACCTTAAGAAATGTTACCAGTTTAATAAAAGAATGACAATGATATAGAGCAGTTTTGTGGCGGCTGTTATGATTTGAAAAATTGCTCTAAGATGAGTTACCATATCAAGGTCCCATAGAGGGCCAGACAGAATGTAAAAAAAAGTTGATCAGATGAGGTTGGGGCGCAGAAATGGAAGAAAAATGGACGTATATGTACCACAATGATAGTATAGGGTGGATTATAGGGGAAAATGTTATTATGGATTTAACTCTAAATATTGATGTTTACATCTTCATATCAAGCATATTGGTCTTTGTATAGGGTAATAAATTGTCCTCACATTAATGTGTCAAGACTGTTTGCTTAAAATGTTATCAGTTTTGTGTAAATTCTGGATTTGAGAAATGGAAAAAAATATGCTTGCATATAGCTTAATATTTACATCATTCATTGCCTTAGTTGAAAGATTGTTCTAAAAAAGGGAAGAAACAAGAACCTGTTTAAAGGCCCAATATACGTAACTTCAGGGAAATTTTCGTGATTCTGAAAAATTCTGAAAAAAAAATCCAGTTGATAACCATGCGAAAATAAGCCTAAAACGAAATAAACATGAGCGGTAATTAACAAGAAACTCTGGGGAAAAAAGTCCATAGAATTGAAAATAATCATGGTGGGGCCCACTTCAACAACAAACCGAAGGTAGAAGACGGCTCGAAATGGACGCGTGTTTACAAATAGCGTATTTCAACTGCTACTGTACCGGTAACCGCGAAAGTATTCATCTTGAATATTGCTGATATCAGTTAATCTTAGCTTAATCTATAAAAATAATAAGTTATAAGGCTTGATTTTCGCTTCAAGTTTTGCCGAAAGTTACGTATATTGGGCCTTTAACACAAAGTGATCTGATATGTTTTAGGAAATCTGTAACCTGTTGGAACAGCAGTCCATGTGGTTTGTGGATACTGCAGACATGTTGGCTAAAATGGCCAGAGAAACTCTGGTCAATGCAAGGTAGGTGTCAATACATAATATCTCTTTCTCATCTAAAACCAGTGCACTAAACTCAGTTACCGACAAAAGAAGCATCAGTGATCAATCTACATGTGAGTCTCGAGTCCTGTTCTCATAAAATTATGACTAGACTTGTACAAATTGTAGAAATAATTCGATTTAACATTGAGGGAACCTTGGTTTAATAGCATTTTGTATTTAAAGGATCCTTGAAAAATAAATAATCAAACAATCACTGAGCCAGCTTTGAACCATCTATTTTGTGTAAGTCAACATTATAGCATATGAAAATTCAATCGGCTATTCTTTTCAACCCCAATTTGTCCCCGTCATTCCGGTCTCTCCCCACCACCCAAGCCTCTCTCCGTCAATCCAGTCTCTCCCCGACACTCCAGCCTCTCCCCGTCACCCAAACCTCTCCCTGTCACCCCAACCTCTCCCGTCACCCCAGCCTCTCCCTGTCACCCCTGCCTCTCCGTGTCATGCCAGCCTCTCCCTGTCACCCCAGCCTCTCCCTATCACCCCAGCCTCTCCCGTCACCCCAGCCTCTCCCCATCATCCAAGCCTCTCCCTGTCACCCCAGCCTCTCCCCGTCACCCCAGCATCTCCCTGTCACCCCAGCCTCTCTCTGTCACCCCAGCCTCTCCGTGTCATGCCAGCCTCTCCCTGTCACTCAAGTTCTCCCCGGCATCCCAACCTCTCCCCATCACTCCAGCTTCTTCCGTTCATCCTAGTCTTTCCCCGTCAACTATTGCAAAACTCAGTGAGAACATTATAAACTGCAAAATACTTTGGTTACTGAAATGTTTTACTTTATGTATCGTCAACTTCAATTCTCAAGAGGGCACAGTTCATTTGCTTCCTGCACCCCTGGAATATATCAAAGCACAACTGAAGTTATTTCATTAGTTTTCAACGGACAAAAATTCTGACCAATCACTAATGTAAATTCCTGTTCTTTGAAGAATACAAAGGACCTATACTGTACTCCACGTGTGGTCAATTTTACCGTTACGAGACTTGAGAAATTCTTCAGAGGTGCATCATGTTCGAACATATATTCCACCAACCTCTGATTACCCGAATACCATGTATTCCTCAAACTATTGGTCAGGTCCTCCAATAGTTCCGAGTAATTGGGGTTTTACTGTAGTCTTAATTTCATTACTGACGTACTATTTTGTGTTTTCAGGTTGCCAAACTTTTCCATCCCCTGTGCTATAGATGTGCTGACACTAGGAACGTACCCAAGGCTGCCAACCTGTATAAGGGTAAGGTCATAGAGTAGGCCGGCCATTTGTTGTGATCAGTTTTACAGCCAAATACAGACTGTTTTTCTAGCTAAAAAGTGTCTATTTTCCCAAAATGACAGAAAAAAATGATCAATACATTTCATAAGAAACAAAGTTATAATTTTCCATTTGTAAAGGAATGGGCTGTTTGAAAATTTAGGTGCAAAAATTCAATGAAGATACAGACTATAGGGCCATTTGAATATTTCATTTCAAATGAGATTTTCAGGATTTTGCTAATTAATGGGCACTGTCCACTTTATTTGGTTTGTGGAGTCTCCATTTCGAAATTTTGTGGAAATACCAAATATATTTTTTTGTAAGTTTCTCCCAGTGCTTAAAAGAAAATGAGAAAAAAACATTCAGGTTCTTTGGATCCTACCTTGAATAAAAGCATATTATACTCATAGCTGCAATGAAACCTGGGTAATGATGTCTATGTATATTTTACATCTTTTTCAACAACAGGAAAAGATTGTTCCTGAAGATTCCATCACACCAGCTGAAAAAAGACTGACATTGTCAAAGCTGACACAAGTGATACAGTACCGCTTGGTCTCCACAGACCTCCCCCAGCAGATGAGGAAGCTACGAGTCGGTAAGTCTTGGTTTGATCAATGATCAGATGGAAAAAGGCTACATCCTGACTTAATTGGTTTTCTTTGGGTATACTGGTTTCCTCCAACTTTAGTTAGATGATTAGTAATGCAAATATTTCATTTACAGAGAATGGACGCGTGAAGTTTGTTGTGGAACATGAATTTGAGGTAAGGTTAAAAATATAAAATTGGAAAAAGGCTGGAGATGTCAAAAGTTATTGTCAGTCTGTGGATATTTTTCTTAGCAATTTTTTAAATGCGATTTTATCAAATGAAACAAAATGTTTTAAATTTTTTTTTTTTATTTTATCTTTAAATCACCCAAATAAAGCATTGCAAGTCTAATTTATTTTGGGTCTTTCATTTCAATCAGGGATAAATATCTGTCAGAAAAATTGATGTTTGTAATCTGTTAACCTGGTTGATTTACACAGGTGACCTTGACCTTGATGGGTGACAGTCCGACCATTCCCTGGAGATTACTTGATATAAACATCTTAGTGGACGACCCAGAAACTGGCAGTAAGTAGTGATGTCTAAAAATTGTGTAGGTATTGAGGTCTACAAATCAGGAACAATCTTATGACAGGTATAAACCAATTAACAAAATGTAGGTCATTGAGACTTGTAGTTTACTGCTTGACTGACTTTAGTTAGATATTGTTAGTATTAAGTTTAATTTTTGGTTAGATTTTGTGTTTAGTTCCATTTCTTTGGTTAAAATTTGTGATAACTTTATATAATTATGTAGTTCCATTTCTTTGGTTAAAACTTGTGACAAATTTATATATTAATGTAGTTCCATTTCTTTGGTTAAAACTTGTGACAAATTTATATAATTATGTAGTTCCATTTCTTTGGTTAAAATTTGTGATAACTTTATATAATTATGTAGTTCCATTTCTTTGGTTAAAACTTGTGACAAATTTATATATTAATGTAGTTCCATTTCTTTGGTTAAAACTTGTGACAAATTTATATAATTGTGTAGTTCCATTACTTTGGTTAAAATTTGTGATAAGTTTATATATTTAGTTCCATTTCTTTGGTTAAAATTTGTGATAAGTTTATATAATTATGTAGTTCCATTACTTTGGTTAAAATTTGTGATAAGTTTATATAATTATGTAGTTCTATTACTTTGGTTAAAATTTGTGATAAGTTTATATAATTATGTAGTTCTATTACTTTGGTTAAAATTTGGGATAAGTTTATATAATTATGTAGTTCTATTACTTTGGTTAAAATTTGTGATAAGTTTATATAATTATGTAGTTCTATTACTTTGGTTAAAATTTGTGACAAATTTATATATTTAGTTCCATTTCTTTAATTGGGCTTTGTATTAACTTAAGTTTCATTTCTTTGGTTATACTTTTTAGTTCGTTTTTTTCTTCTTCAAAATGTAGTTAGCATATAAGTGTTATGTGTTTAATAAACATTTTCCAGTCAAATAATTTCTCATTATTTGATTTGTTGATGTTTAAAAAAAAATATCGATTTAATGTTACAATCCTTTTGACTTTCAGATGGCAAGTCCTTGGTACACTCATTACAGGTAGGCAATATGATATTATTACAGATTTGAAGGCCGAAAAAATAAAGTTAAAAGATTTTCTTTGTATTTAATGTGTCTACAGTATACATAATAGATATCAGTATGAACACATAAAAATGATATAGACTTTAGTTGAGGTGGATATATATATAGTTTTATGACCGAACCAGTTGAGGTCTTTATCCCATTTTCAGGTTCATAAAACCAAACCAATGTTGTGGTAGATTCTAAACATTTGTTTAATCATTCAGAAATATAGAATGTTTGAAAATTAGCTGGCCTAAAGTACTGTTCAGAGAACATTGTGTTGTTACAATAGAAAATCATAATTAATAATAATAATAATAAATTATGCTATTAGAGTATCAAATATTAATTCACAATCCACAAGACTAGTGCAATTGTTAAAACAAAATTGATTTGAATTAATATCTGGCCATTTGACCTATGCGACACTATCTTACATCATAAATTGACTTTTGACTTACTGTTTCTAAAAATAGTAACACCAGGTCAATATCTCAAACTACTGACCTCCACATGATTATGGTTAAACCAATGAAGATCATGTTTCATTTAATAAAAAGTAAATTAAGATTTTTATTATTCAGTTAGCTTTAGGCATATTACAGGATTGTCAAAAACTGTTTTATATTTCATATTGCTCTTTTTTTTATTTTAGGTGAATTACATTCACCAGCTGGCCCAGTCTCGTCTCCTTGACAACGACCGACCAATCCACGACCTTTATAGAGTTCTTCGTATCCTTTCCCAAAAATATCATTTACTGTCCTGTAAATATAAGTGCTACGTATCAATTTTGGTCTTAAAACAAATACTGTAAGGATATTTAAGTGATCTCTTTTAGTTCCAGAATCAGAGTTTCTGTAAATTGCTTTCAGCAGTAAGTATCATTATGAGTGCGCTAAGTCATCATGGTGCTAATCTGTTTAAATTTAGTTATGTGCCTAATTAAAAGTACACTTATTATGAGCTATTTTATAGTTTTATCACATAATATAATGTATTATGAAAGTCAGTGTATTGATGTTCTACTCTTTATATTATGTTTTTCCCAAGCACCGTTTTTCCCTCTGTATAATCTATGTAATTTAATTTGGTTAATATCATGTATTTTGAGGTGAATTCCTCTTAAGGTCACTCGGTTCCTTTGTCAATATCCATAGGAATTTCATGAAATTTCACTCAAATGTTTAATAGTGTATAAAGAACAAGTATTTTTGTTGTAATTGGCCGAAAAACTGCAGAAATCTTTTTGGGGTGAAAAACTGATATTTTCAGGGAAAACTCCAGGAAGAGCGAAATCAACAACTAACATATTTCTTTTTGATGTATTACAATGCTAACTTTATATATACATATAAAACAGAAATGATGGTAAATATTTTACGTTTCGTATAACTTTTATTCAACAAAACAAACAATTATATGTATGTTTTTCATCAACTTTTTCAAATATCAAAACATTGTGTGGATGAAAAACTGATTTTTTGAAGTTATGTTATGAAGAAACAATCCTTATTTAACAAAGCATGAAAAAATTGAACCAAAAAACATTATTTCACTTAAAATTTAGGGAAAATTATCAGAATTATTGTTTTTTTTTATTTCAATTGCCTCCCCTTTCACTGCAACTGGACTAAATTGTAGGAGGTATAGATTTTCCCATATCACATAATGCGTTGAAAGTAGTGAGATACTAGGTTTATCGATTGCTTTAGCCTGATTTGAATGTATCCACTCGCCTGGTATCAGATTACACAGAAAAAAGTTTATAACTAGCATTTATGACATTAATTGAATAGTGATATCATCAGAACATGTTACATTAAATATCGAATAAATATAAAGCAATGTGTTTATTTTAATGATGCAGTTGTAAAGAATTGAAGCGGACATATAGGTTTAGACTAGTTGTCTTGGTGTTTACATTACTAAGCTTAGGCTTATATAGATGAATGAGGGCGAGTGGGGAACTCGCTTATGAAAATCAAATCAGGACATCGTTGTAGATAAAAACACAAAAGCGCGTTACTAGTTCCACGTCCTTGTATTCACTCCCAAATATATGTTTAACATAAACAGATTTCTGATAAATGGGAATAACTCAAATACATTGGAGTTACTGATTACCTCCCCTATACCATACTGTATAGTTTACACAACACGTTTACATAAGATCAGGTTGATATAGTCGATAATTACGCAACCAACTTAACCTTCTAGCGTTTACATGGATTCTAGCAGACGCTTGGGTCTTTGCCGGATTGCAAATTGCATGATCATCGGCGTATGTACGGTGAATTTCTTACCCACGATAGGTATTAAATTTCATATCCGTCAAAGCGGCCATGTTTTTGCCAAGAACGATAATCAACGGACCGAGAGACCTTAATATCATGTTTTTTAACCAATCACATAAAATATCTTGACATTGTCATTTCCATTGATTTCAGATACAACTTGTGTAAATTTTTCATAGAAAATAACAAAATCAAAAGACATTTTGATGGAATAATGTTTGCTAATATAGGTTGAAACATTTTCATTGAATAGCTTAATTTTAAGTAAGGAGATAGGAAATGCACTAGATTATGTTGAAAAACATGTTTCTCTTAATGTCACATTCCTGTTTATATCATTTTTTTGTCGGACAAATGCAACATGATATAAAGAGGAATGCACTATAATAGTTTATAGGGAACTTTAGTGTAGTCAACCTTAACTTCTGTGAAGATTCGTTTTGTCAGTCTCTACAACTTGAAGTGCTGAACTCACAGGTAAACATTCTGATGCCAACTTCTAGTGTTGCTAATTGAAATCAATAATATTTTCTTTTCTTCTACCTGATTTCGCGAACAGTGAACTAGAAAAAACTTAAAATTTGAGAATGTTCAATTTTTAGAGCCATGAACTCTGCAAGACTCCTATGTTGGTAGCTGATAGTTTCGTATTGGATGTCATTTTGTTCATCAGGAGTAATTATACCGATTTAAATGAAGCTCTTGAAAAACACCTTACTCCATCGTGAAAATTATAAACTTAAGTTAATTTCAGACAGGTTTCTGCATTTTCAGGGATAACTGTAAAACACAAACAAGAACCGTCTGTTACCCTGGTAGGAGTGTAGATATTGAAATATAGTTTCGACAAAGGAATAGAATAATGAATCTGTGCAATTTGAAGAGCGCTGTGTGATGTTTCATTGTTTGTTTTACAGACACAGAGACTGATCAGGGAACGGATGGGAGACAGTATACGTGTGGAGGAATACCTGGTCGGCAAATGTCTGGTCGTGTCCTACTGGAGGTAACATAGAACTTTCTTTAATATCTGGTTGTGTCGTACTGGAGGTAACATAGAACTTTCTTTAATATCTGGTTGTCAAATCTCTGGTCGTGGCGTACTGGAGGTAACATAGAACTTCCTTCAATATCTGGTCGACAAATCTCTGGTCGTGTCGTACTGGAGGTAACATAGATCTTTCTTTAATACCTGGTCGACAAATCTCGGAACTGATATCCTGCCTCCTTTGTAGTTGAAATTAAATTCTGCCTGAAATGTTGTTGAATTATCAAATTTACACAGTGAGGTTGAAGTCATCTGAAAGCTGAACTGACCCCAAGGTTTGAAATCTTGTCTCTTGTCTGATACAGTCCAGTGTCTATACATTGGTGTCACGACACTATATGAAAATTGTAGTAAACATGCATGCCATATATAGAAACTGATAATTAAGGAAGCCTAGCAAATAACCTGTCATTGTATCATCAAGACAGACATGTTTTATTTTGTCAAAGAGTTATTATTAGTTAAAAGGTTTTTGCTTTGTCAGCAAATCATGCATTATTTTCATTACATAAAATATGAGGCATGAATAGCATGCATATTGAACACTTCCAAATTTGCTGCATTAGTTTGCATGATTATGTAGGACTGGTCATTTTTTTGTTAAAAGTAGATTTCTAAAAGATAGTTATTTCAGAACTACTCAAATAATTAGACATAATGGAAAGGTAGGCGGGGGTATTGAAGAGGTCCAAAAGTATCTGCCATATTTTAAAGAATTCCAAGCAATTAGTGATGGATGAGGAGAATTCTATAAACATCAGCCTGTATATATGTTGATGTGCTTGCATAGAAACTGAAATGCCATCTTAGCCGAAACGTTACGGAAAAGAATTGTGACTTGTATTGTCAGTGTTGTGATCAGGCATAAATGTGAGAGAAACAGTATATGGGATTGATATTTTATCAATTTCTCCCTTCAACAAATATCAGTGGGTTATTTGTAATGATAAAGAAACAGAGGGTAAGGATCCCATTTTAATCCTGTTTTAGAATTTGCCCATTTATATGTTAAATATAATAAAACTGTTTTACAGAGACCAGTTAAAGAAAGAGAAACAGCAACAACTACAGCCGCAACAGGAACCTGTCGGTAAGTGACAGAAATACGTACTGTGTACTGGAAATTATTGCCCAGCAGCTTAACTTTCACCTTTTTCCTTGCATAATTAATCATTCTCAATACACAACATAATTAAATGTAAAGGCAAAATAAACTTATTCATCACTGGAGATGCATTTGAACTCTTCCAATTCAAAGTTTGGAAAAGTTCATCATGATATTTCAGGGGTGAATGGGTAAAAGCTAGACTAATATGGACTTAACTGGCAAAAACATCGAAAGTTTGACTTAAAGGATCACTCATCCAGTGAAATAAGTGTGTTTAAAAATGTTCTGATTTCTTAACAATTACATTCTGATGCACATGCATGAACTTTCTATCACCTGGCAGGTTACCATAATCAGAATAGACTGGATCCATCTTTCTATCACCTGGCAGGTTACCTTAATCAGAATAGACAGGATCTATCTTTCTATGACCTGGCAGGTTACCATAATCAGAATAGACAGGATCCATCTTTCTATCACCTGGCAGGTTACCATAATCAGAATTGACTGGATCCATCTTTCTATGACCTGGCAGGTTACCATAATCAGAATAGACTGGACCAATCTTTCTATCACCTGGCAGGTTACCATAATCAGAATAGACTGGATCCAGATTATACAAGTTTTAACCACTTTAAAATGACCTGGATTAGACAGGTGCCAGTTTTAATAGATTATGTATTTGAATTTATTGTACACCTACAATAACCAAATTTCATATTTGAGTGTTTCTTTGAATGGTGGATTGTTGCCAACTGTAATTAGATCACCTGTAGGATGTTCAGCAAAATATTAAGAACAATCATTTCTTTTTGATACCAATATTGCCTAAAGGTAGAAGGCAATGAATCCTGATTATCCATTTTAACCACAACTATTATTTCACTTTATAATTTTTTTTTTTATTTTTAATACAAATGTTGCAAGGAGGGAGGAGGCTATCATGAAAATTTCATTCTACTTCATGAATTTTATGTATATAGTACAAATAATGCAGTATCAATTGACTTTTACAGTATACAAATTGACAATCCATGTGTCGGAGGAAGATTGGGGCCGGCCATTACAGATCAGCCACACCCCTCCCATGTCACCCGAGGAGAGTCATAGAGTGGGGCTCGCCATCAAGGTACACATGGTTAGCTTTTAAAGGGTAAAACAAAAGAATATTTGTGTTTCAGGTATAAATATGCCTGAAAAGAAAGTAGAGTGGTTGGCAAAGATTTTTCTTATCAAGTTCGGCTAAGTAAATGTACAAATAGCTCTTACGGAGTGTCAAAATTTTTTTAAGGCTTTGAAGAACTTGGGTGTCAGGTTACAAAAACGATTTCATAGACAATAAATTATCTAAACTCAGGTCAAGAGTGAACTAAAAATTACTTATCCATAAAATGTTGATCACACTAAAAATTCTTAAACAGGATTTTATATTTTTCCAGCAAGCAGTGAGCTTCCTACCATGAACTTTCAGTTTTGAAGGAAAAATTAATTGTAACACTCTTTCTATCTCTACTTTTTCCAGAGTAATCATCTGTCGATCGAGCGACTCCTGATGCAGACGATAGAAGTCAGGACTCACGCTAAACTACAGGTACGAGAGACTAATCCAGAGCTGTTCCAGCCAAGTTTTAATAATTAAATAAGTTTTATTGAAGAATCAAATGCTTAACATACATTCATAAATTAAGAAGCTTGATGAACAAAATGTTTTATAATAAATGATTATTAAATATAAAATTTCTAAAACTCTTCTGATATTCATCATCTTTATTTAGATCCAATCTTGTTCTCGTATATTGACAAAAGAATTTGTCTTTTGCTTTTGTGTAAATCTGTGAATTTTTTATTCCAGGATCTCGCAAAAGAAATGAAAAGATACAAAGTGGAAAAGTGTAAGTACTGTAAAATGTTACGATGTTTTCATTCAATAAAACTATTAAGCAGTATTTAGCAGCACAATATTTAATGTGTTTTGAGCTGATCATTTCCCTAGAATACATCTAAAATCTTCAAATTCAATGGTTGGAATATTTCATTTTATTGGGGGCAAATGAATTAATATGACTGTATAAAGATTTGTCAAAGTGTTATGGTGGACATTCTACATCATAATGTTCCTTACACCAATAGTAAAAGTAACAATGGTATGTGGAGTTAAAAGAGTTTGGAATTGAATTTTAACTTCTCCCTATTTTACACATAAACTCCATTTTACATAAATTTCATCCATATTTCCCTTGAAATTTTTAGTCTAAACTTGAAATGCCATGAATTAATTGCATGTCATCTTAGGTCTATTCCATAATTAATTGTGTGGGGGAGGTGGGAGGTACCTGAATAAATATTTCATGGGTTATGAATTTCATAATTTCATTTTTAGTCTAAACTTGAAATGCCATGAATTAATTGCATGTCATCTTAGGTCTATTCCAAAATTAATTGTGTGGGGGAGGTAGGAGGTACCTGAATAAATATTTTATGGGTTATGAATTTCATGAATTAAAACCAGAACTGTACACTGTTCCTTGAATCAAATCACTTTTAATATTTGATGGGTGATGGGGTCTCTTAAAAGTGCCTCCCGGCTCTCCCATACGGTTAATTCTATAACAGCCCTAATTAGTCCCCCACCGGAATCCGGGGGGGACTATAGGTTTGCGTTGTGTCCGTCCGTCCGTCCGTCCTTCCGCACACTATTTGTCCGGGCTCTATCTCCCATACTATAAGACACTGGAACTTCATACTAAGTGTGTGGGTTCCCTGTGGGAAGGCGGTGTGTCGCATACAAAAACCGGGTCACTGTGACCTATATTTTGACCTCTGACCTACATTAAAGAAAAAGCTTGTCCAGGCTCTATCTCCTACACTATAAAGCACTAGAACTTAATACTTAGTAGTATTGTTCCTTGTGGGAAAGCGGTGTGTCGCGTACAAAAACCGGGTCACAGTGACCTATATTTTGACCTCTGACCTACATTAAAGAAAAAGCTTGTCCGGGCTCTATCTCCTACACTATAAAGCACTAGAACTTAATACTTGGTAGTATGGTTCCTTGTGGGAAGGCGGTGTGTCGCGTGTAAAAACCGGGTCACAGTGACCTATATTTTGACCTCTGACCTACATTAAAGAAAAAGCTTGTCCGGGCTCTATCTCCTACACTATAAAGCACTAGAACTTAATACTTAGTAGTATTGTTTTCTGTGGGAAGGCAGTGTGTCGCGTACAAAAACCGGGTCAATGTGACCTTTATTTTGCTATAATTTGACCTCTGACCTACATTAAAGTAAAAGTTTGTCCGGGCTCTATCTCCTACACTATAAAGGACTAGAACTTAATACTTGGTAGTATGGTTCCTTTTGGGAAGGCGGTGTGTCGCGTGTAAAAACCGGGTCACAGTGACCTATATTTTGACCTCTGACCTACATTAAAGAAAAAGCTTGTCCGGGCTCTATCTCCTACACTATAAAGCACTAGAACTTAATACTTAGTAGTATTGTTTTCTGTGGGAAGGCAGTGTGTCGCGTACAAAAACCGGGTCAATGTGACCTTTATTTTGCTATAATTTGACCTCTGACCTACATTAAAGTAAAAGTTTGTCCGGGCTCTATCTCCTACACTATAAAGGACTAGAACTTAATACTTGGTAGTATGGTTCCTTTTGGGAAGGCGGTGTGTCGCGTACAAAAACCGGGTCACTGTGACCTATATTTTGACCTCTGACCTACATTAAAGAAAAAGCTTGTCCGGGCTCTATCTCCTACACTATAAAGCACTAGAACTTAATACTTGGTAGTATGGTTCCCCGTGGGAAGGTGGTGTGTCGCGTACCAAAACCGGGTCACTGTGACCTATATTTTGACCTCTGACCTACATTAAAGAAAGAAAAATTTGTCCAGGTTCTATCTCCTACACTATTAAGGATTAGAACTTTATACTTGGTAGTATAGTTCTCTGTGGGAAGGCGGTGTGTCGCGTACCAAAACTGGGTCACTGTGACCTTTATTTTGCTATATTTTGACCTCTGACCTACATTAAAGTAAAATTTTGTCCGGGCTCTATCTCCTACACTATTAAGGATTATAACTTTGTACTTGGTAGTATAGTTCCCTATGGGAAGGCGGTGTGTCGCGTAACAAAACCGGGTCACAGTGACCTATATTTTGACCTCTGACCTACGTTACACAAATACCTTGTCCGGGCTCTATCTCCTACACTATAAAGCACTAGAACTTAATACTTGGTAGTATGGTTCCCCGTGGGAAGATGGTGTGTCGTGTACCAAAACTGGGTCACTGTGACATTTATTTCGACAGTTATTCAAGCTATGCACAACACAAGCAAAGTTACATAAGTGTACAAACATTCTTGTTGTTGGAGATTTCAACATGGACTTCGCAAAGATGGACAGCCTTCAAAAATCTTGTAAACTTCACCAACAACTGACCACGCCTACCCATTGCCTTGGAGGAATTCTTGACTTGGTCTTCTCATCCAAATTATTCCCAGTGACAAACAAACCTGTGTTCTTCTCAGATCACCATTTAATCAATATACAGTACTGTTGAATTCAATGTAAGCATAACAAACAACATCTTGTTATTATTATTACAATTTCATGTCTATTGCAGTAAAACCTGTCTATAAAGGATACCCAATAGAAAAACTAAAGGTGTCCTTCATAGACTTGTGTCCTTTATATAGAGATCATTTATAGAGTATACCTACAGTGTACATGTATTTAGTGAGAATGGGATGGTTCCTGTATAGAAGCGGGTCTCTGTATACTACATCTTCACCTTTCAATACATTGAAGAAAATACATGACCTTATTGCATCTCGAGATTCACACTCATTGCTATTGGATCTCGAGATAACAACCCGGTGGGGGACTGTAATTCGTTGAATTATCTTGTTATGAATATTGTCGGTCAGGTGCTTAGGGCTATTCCATTAAAATATCTACCTGACCCCAAGACTACAAAATAAATCACTTCTACCCATGGTTGGATTTCCTTCCTATTACGTCTATATAATTTATTAAATAAATTCTATGCGTGGTACCCCTTAGCAAAACCTGGAGTCATGGGGTGGGGTAGATATTTTACTAGAATTGCCCTTAGTAAAGTTATCTACAAGAAATTGAAGGAATAACGACATGTTACCCAGTATCTGCTGTTTGTTACAGGCGAGATGAAGGATCTTCCCACGGCCCTCCACATTCCTGTGTTACAGCCCTGTATGGAATCAGAACACCTCCGCATCATGATCGACTCGCAGAGAGGAACCATGATGGCCTCCACTCCCGCACAAACAGGTACCACAGCCGTTCTCATCCAGTGTTTCTAGTTCCACACCAAACATTGATTTGTTTTAGAACTTCAAAGCTTATTTATGAACTGATGTGTCGTTACAGTAAAATAAACTTTTTATCATGACAGTTGTCCTGTTTGTTTGAGTCTGGTGTAGAGAGTATGAAATCCTTACATATCTTTCAATCATTAAATCCAAATTACGTACACTTCCCTGGTATAGTATAAGTATACTCAGAGTCTTTGTTCATATCATACTCCATTAATAGTCATTATGTGTGCAGTTGGACTGAACCAAAGTTTCCTAGTACATCTAAACAGTGTTTAAAATGATTTGTCCATTGTTAAAAAATATTACAAAAAATTCATAACTGATCAGATTATAGGGATATTTCATACACCTGTTTTATTGTCAAAAATCATTGATATTTCTGTCGATTTTAAAATCACAACTTTCCATTTTAATTCACTGATTTTTCTGTCCCATTATAAAAACAACTTGCCATCTTTAATCATTTCAAGCGAAAATGTTTAATATTTAAAGCACTTAATTAACAAATCTGTGTTTATTATTTCAGATTTACAGGTCATTGAGGATATAACAGAGTGTCTAAACAGTGACAAGAAGGGACTAGATAAACTTATTGTAAATCTACGGTAAGTATTCTACTTTACCCCAGAAAGCTTCCCTTAACGAAATTTTTATTTTATGTCACCAACAAGTTACAGTAGTCATATTTATAACGAACATGTAAACAACAAATTTAATGGTGATAACTTGGTGTTGTTGTTCATTCCCCACCAAGCATCCTATCATCTGTATGTTATACCAGTATAACAAACTATGCTTATAATGTTTCCTTGGTCCCAACTGCTGTTATAGTCTGAGGCACTGGGTGTTATAAGCGTATGGTGGCAACTGCCTCTTAGCATTGTGTCGATTGGAAAATGCAGAGCAAAAGTAAATATAAAACTATCTACTGAAATAATTCAAAGCAACAACCAGCAAATGCTTTGTTACATAGTGATTTTGATTTTGATGAATTTTGAATTTTCATTTTAGATTACAGCTGTGTCTACTTCGGTGTGAAAAGTCAATCCAGTATTTACAGACAACTTGTCTGCGCCACCTGCCTCTCATCAACCTGCAGAACCATCCGCTAGACACCCTGGGGCCTCACAAGCTCTACATACGTATCCCCAAACAGTCTAATCACTATGTGGTAAGTAGTGAGATCACACACTCTGGGGCCTCACAAGCTCTACATACGTATCCCCAAACAGTCTAATCACTATGTGGTAAGTAGTGAGATCACACACCCTGGGGCCTCACAAGCTCTACATACGTATCCCCAAACAGTCTAATCACTATGTGGTAAGTAGTGAGATCACACACTCTGGGCCCTCACAAGCTCTACATACGTATCCCCAAACAGTCTAATCACTATGTGGTAAGTAGTGAGATTATATTGGAAACCATAGTTGAATTTGAACTCTTTCTGTATTCATAATGTCTTGAGACATCATAGAAAAGTGCTCCCGTATCCTTCATGATGATCATGACAGGGAAATCCCATGTGCAAGTTATACATGAAAAGAAGAAACAAAAAAACTTTGACTTGATAGGTTTTCTTTTACTGTTAAGTTATATGTTATTTGTTGCTTGGCTTTAATAATGAAGAAGAACTTAATATCTTGTTTCTTTAAGAAATTCTTACCACCCATTTTATTACAAAATGTTCACTCCTGAGAGGGTAGTGTTAAAGTAATTGTCACTGAAGCAGTGATTGCTGTTAAATCGTAGGTGCTGTCTCTGTGTTAAATCGTAGGTGCTGTCTCTGCGTGAGAAGAAGGACCGGTGCGTGGAGTACAAGTACTACCTGGTGGAGACGACGGCGTGTACGGCTGATGGTACGGAAATCGACCTGTCTGATGACATCGGGGCCAAACTGTTTAGGTCCGCGGGTCGCCTGCTGCCCCTCGACACGTTCGCCTTCACACATGGTCCCTACAGTAAGGTGTTCGGTAAGTTAGCTGACTTATTGTTTTAGAGGAGCGTTCAAGATTGATGTATATATATGCAAAGATCAACAGTGGTTTTACCTAAAGTTTCCAGTTTCAATAGGGCTTCATGGTCAATATGGATGTAGTCGTTTTGCATTCATACCGGCATGAAAATTAAAAAAAAAACGATGTTCAATGAATATATTTGCATTTCAACGATAGAACAGTTTTTAAATTTCTTGAAAATATTTGTAATTAAATGCATTTTGTTTTGTATCGCCCTTTAAACAAACAACATTGACAGAACAGCCCTGATTTGAATCCAATTTGCGCCAATAATTGACTGTAGTCATTTGTGCATTTAATGCAGGGGCATCACATTCTTTTCTCCCAAGGAATTAATACCACATATATTTACTTTATGAGTTAATATTTTTGACAATTGAACAGAAATAAACTAAAAGTTGTTTTTTTTCCATTTTCAGATGACGAGGAAGAAACTGAAGTAGAACTCCAGAGAAGGAAAAGAAAGGTGAATATTTTTTTCTTTAATTCCGTGTAATTTAATCAATATACATTATGTTAGACTTTTTCTGAGATGATAAGATAATTTTTTCAGGCATACTGGTATCTTTGTATGTTTGAATAGCCTATATGCTTCATGAAATTATTTAAGGTTACAGGCCTGGCTTGAATCAGTAGACAATTCAAGCTTCCTCGATATCCAGGGGTTACGCTCATCTATGCCTGCCAGGGGTGTAGAGGGCATAGGTGAGTGTATCCCATGGATATCAAGGATGATTCCAGGGGTGTAGAGGGCAAAGATGAGTGTAACCCCTGAATATCAAGGATTATTCCAGGGGTTTAGAGGGCAAAGATGAGTGTAACCCCTGAATATTAAGGATGATTCCAGGGGTGTAGAGGGCAAAGATGAGTGTAACCCCTGAATATTGGGGATGGTCAACAAGAGGTAGTGCAAAACCTGCTGAAAGAAGAATTCCTCAAAGTATGTGTAAGCTAAAATGAATCCCCTCTCCCACATCTATGACCAAGTCTGAAACAGTGTATTTTAGCTAAATCGAGTCATTTCAGTACAATTGGAATAAAATTGTACGAATGCCTACTAGCATAGACGAAATTAACCAAATTTTCATCACCAACTCGTACACAATTTACACCTTTGTGTGCATACGCCTTACTGGTCATTTGTCTGATGAAGGTAACAGGGTACATAACGTACTAGTCATCGAAACGTCACATAAAACAATTATTGGTTATGTTAAAGAGTCTTTGCCGGTACATAAAAGATGAGATGTTGTTTTTCACCTGTTAATTGATATTTCCAAAATCAGGGTGTTAAACAATGTTCCCATGTACAGGTTCTGCTGGGTGAGATGGAGGAGCCACATGCTAAACGACAAAAGGGAGCCGCATATTACGTACCAGAGTTGTCGTACGTATTGGCAAGCTGTGAGGAGAGGATACCCCTGGTAGCGGTCGGACACGAAGTATGAGACTGTTTGTCAGATACACAAGATTCAGCTAGCTTTCGCTATACACACGCTTTGGTGTGTGCTGTTTATTTACATATATCAGAGATATACTTGCCAACCCTCTCTTCTTTTTACACTATAATTTTGCATTTTCAACCATTGAAATTGCTAAAACTATTCTTATTTTTAAAGACCTGATGATTTTTTGGTGTCCATACATATTATTTATGCCTTAAATTCTAAGCATGCATAATCTCCCCCAAGGAAATTTGAAAAAGTTGACAAGTATGCTGAGAGTTGACAAAGCAAAACCATTACATTTTATTACCATTGATAATAATGGTGTTTGCACATCCATGAAATTGGCTTTGATACACGAAAAAAGCATGTGTCATCATGCTCCCACCCATTAATATTGTAGCTTTCCATCATTAGTACTGGTAAACATTTTGAAAAAGAGGAGAGATTATGACATTTCGTCACTTAGAAGTTTCCACTTACAGCATTGCTAATGATTCTTTATATATGGACTATGTTTAACACAAGAGTTGAGGTATGTTCCGAATTTTTATAATTGTTAATTAATATATATTTTTTTTTTTAGTTCGAAAGGAATGGTGTAGTGCATTCTGGGATACAGGTGGACTCGGAGGGTAGCTGTTTCTGTCTGTCTATCCTCAGGTATGAGGCCACGATAAATCTTTCTGAAATGCCTTTTTTGAGGCATAGCACCCTTTTGCAATTGTCCTGCATAGGAGTGTGTGTTTTACAGTTATCTCCATATTTTGGTTGGTTAGATATAGTATGGGCTAAAGGATTTCTAAATTCATCCGCTGATAAAACATAGTGCCTGTTCCTTATCACTAATCGAGCAGACGACATCTAACACACATTCCCAGCAGTTGTGACTAGAAAGCTAGGGACCATTGACGAGATATTCCATACAGTGTTCAGACAGAGCAGACGACATCTACAACACATCCCCAGCAGTTGTGACTCGCAGCTAGGGGCCATAGACGAGATCATTCCAAACAGTGTTCAGACAGAGCAGACGACATCTACCACACATTCCTGCAGTTGTGACTCCCGGCTAGGGACCATAGACGAGATATTCCAAACAGTGTTCAGACAGAGCAAACAACATCTAACACACATTCCCAGCAGTTGTGACGAGCAGTTAGGGACTATAGACGAGATATTCCATACAGTATTCAGACAGAGCAGGCAACATCTACCATACATCCCCAGCAGTTGTGATTCATAGCTAGGGACCTTAGACGAAATATTCCATACAGTGTTCAGACAAAGCAGACGACATCTAACACACATTCCCAGCAGTTGTGACCAGCAGCTAGGGACCATAGACGAGATATTCCATACAGTGTTCAGACAGAGCAGACAACATCTAACACAACCTTTCTTATACAAATGAACTACTTTGTATTTTAGACAATAAAAACTATTTAGAATATCTTGTTTTCAAAGCAATAGCAGATCAACATGATGACATTAATATTGTGAATAATACATTTCACAAAGCGCTGCACCTCTCACGCCTTTGACTTTGTTGAATAAAGAAATGAATATCTCGCCCCAACTTGAATTTTAAAACAATTGTGTTTTGATATTAAAGTAAATCGCAATAGAGATGAGAAGTATGTACTGTATCATGATCAGACCTGTATGACTGGTGTCTTCTGTGTTATCGTAGTCTGCCTGATGTGGAAGGTTGTGACAAGAGAGCTTGTGAGGGACTCAAAAAGGCTTTACTCTCCCTGAAACTGCGCATCCTCAACAAGCCCTCCAGGAACTGGATTGTTGAGGTGGGTTTTATCACAAAAACAGTTGATATAACTGAATCTCCAATATTCATTTCATTATTTGTTTATTATTTGAAATGTATCAGAGGATTAATAAAAAAGGTCAACTGTTATTGAATAGCATGAAAATGAAGAAAATTGATCATATTATAATGGCTTCTTAATTTTATAATATAGGCAGGTAGCTTCACCATGAAGGGAAAAAATCACATAATTATATTGTTTGTATTAGAGAAATATGGGCAGTGAAATATCCACCCTTTGCCATTTAATCCATGTTTGCCCTGCCTCATCCTCGATATCCAGGGGTTACGATCACCTAGTATGTAATCTACACCCCTAGAATATATCATGGAAAAATTGAAAGCTCCCGGGTCTGCCACCTAGCGGTCGGTGTGCGAATCAGGTAATCACCGACCAATTACAATGCGTGTAACAAAACAGTTTCAGCAATGAATGTAAACATGAAAGAACATCTCATTCGGTTGATCTGTGAAAAATTCAAGCTTGATCAAATTAGACAGCATCAGGAAACGGCGATCCACGCACTGAGTTCTACCGTAAATGTGTCGTTGAAGATTGTTCTTCTCTGTTTTACTGGTAAAGATCCATGACACAGTCGACCCTGTGCCATGTTTGTTTACATTTTTATTCTGTCCCATAAGAAGAGCGTGTGATCAAATGGAAGGTGCGCTCTGATTGGACGCAGCCAGACCTAGCTGCATCCAATGAAAATTCTCGTCGCGGGATTTACAAAATGTGGTCTATATATTCCAAGGGTGAAGATGAGTGTGCAGATCGCAACCCTTGGCTAGCGAAGATGGCCCTGCCTGTGTTTTGTCTTTGTGTAATAGGGGCATTTTCATCGTCATTTTGTCCCTGTTATTTTATCATGGATAAAGCATGGATATCACATTGTGTAGAATTTAACTGTCGCATCATTTACAGTGAGCCACTTATATTATTATCGGCTCTAATGTTGCCCTCATTTATTGCCCCGGGGAGGGGGGGTTTGAGTGGTTCAAGTGTCTGACATTCTGCTACCTCTGGGCACAGGTTTGGGCCTATGTGGAGCAGTCTGAAAGTACTGGCCATTATAGTCAGTGTGTTTTTCACAGGAACTCTGACTGAAGAAATGAAAAATGCTTTATGCAGCAAACATAACTAGATTTACAGTAATAATGACTTCACATTGTAAAAATGGGAAATAAAAGTTGTATGTAACTTCAGTATTCCGTTGTAGGTGACTTAACTGTTTGTGTTTCTGTTCCAGTTCTTGTTTGCCAAGGCGCCATTGGAGACTGCTAACAAGAAGGAATCAGGTGGGTATATATGGTTATAGCATAGATGTAGCCTGTCGAGGTGATTGGAGTTTTTAGTTGTCATGGAAGAGAAAGAAAGAAAGAAAGGTAGATCTAGAAGTAATAGCAAATGATTGATGTAGATTTCATACCTCATAAAATATGTGAATTTGAGGATCAGTTATGTTTGAAGTGCACAAGAAAAAGGACTACCTTAACATTACATTACATTTCATCTAAAACTCAACTTTTATGGAGAGAAATAGAATTGGGATTGATAAATGACAGAAAAGCAGTCAGTCAGTCAGTCAATTGAGAGTTAATTGCAACTAATTAATATGGACCACAACATGAAGAGAAATAAAAGATTTGTACCTCAGTTTTAGTTTGTATGCACACAAGACAATATTTAACTACACACTACAGTATATGTAGATCTCCGCTTTTAATGGAGAGAAAAATAATGAGATTGATAGCAATATTGATAACATCACAAAATTTTTAAAAATAATATTTCCACAGGTCCGGTGCAGCGTGTCATTTTCATGCATGAGTTAAACCTGGACAACCTGAAGAAGGTGGTGAAGGAAGTGATAGATGAGTGGTACTCTATCTGTCATCTGTACAGCCTCGTCGCCGATTTCGCTGAAATCTACAACGGTATGCCAGTGTTAATTTCTTGTATTAGAAAAGACTGATATAGGTTTGTCTTGTATTTAGTTAGAATAGTGGACTTTTTAAGTCACTGATTTCGCTGAAATCTACAACGGTATGCTAATATTAATTTCTTATACATATTTAGACTTCTGGGTTATAAATGTTTTAATTTCCTGAAATCTACAACGGTATGCCAATGTTGATTTCTTGTATTTAACTATAATAGTGGACTTTAAACATAAAATCTTGACTTCTCAGTGTTTATCTGTTCGTTGCTTTCTTTGGTCATTTTATGGTTGAGCCAATTTATAATTGTATTAATATGTTTAAATTTAGTTCTGCTCTAAAATTTGAGCAAGAACATGTACAGTATACAAACAGGAATAAAAGCACTGCAAAGTCTGACCTTAATTGTTTTACAGACCAGCGGTCAGGACTGCGGACCACTGTAGATGTGCACTCCTACAGCTACAGGAAACTGACTCTGGTGTACGGCCCCAACAGGGCCAGCCTGGTGAGTCAACCTGAAATAATTCTGATTAGAAGTTCAGCAGTCAGCAGCAGAAGCATATTTGAATTGCTGGAATTCCCTCAATTACAGTTTTATTTTTCTGTATCATGCTTTGATTTGAATTTTACCCCCAATTAGCCTGACATCATCAGATAACTGGTTTTGTATTATTAAAGAAAACGTTGGTGAAAAAAAAGTGGATTTGATGTTTTACAAAAATGGGGAACATTTCCTGATAAACAGTATATGGATAGCACACTTGTCTTTCACCAAAGCGGTTGAGGTTTGATTCACCGACCGGACGTGAAAAGGTATTGAGTGACCTGCCCAACGGTAACCACTTCGGTTTCCTCCCACAATAAGACCCCTCACATGCTAAGATCCAGGCACACAAGCGTGATTTGTATAAGTTTGATAACTTGTTTCATAATTGTTGTAAAATGAATAAAGTTTATTTTGATACAGATACACATCCAGTGGAAGAGTGACAGTAAACAGTTTGTGGTGACCTTCGGTACTATGGGGCCCTCCGTCACCATCAACCCGCACGTCATCATGTCTACCCAGATACAGCAGGAACTCAGCTGCCACCGAAATCTCGCTCAGATTGCTCAGGTATATACTCATAGACTAGCACCATTCTCACAGACTATCACTATCCTGACAGAGCACCATCAATGGCATATTCAACTTGTAGTGACTGTTTTTAAATATTCTGAATGTAAATTGTTACTTTAACAAAACAAACAACTAGAATTACATTACTGGTATAGTGTGGACTGATTAAAACGTTTGAATATCCAAGATGGCGGACTTTTGTGAACAGGGGTGTATTCGTGAATAAGACCCCTCCCTACTTTTGATCAATTATTTTTCTCAGGGGGTGGGGGCTTATTCCCGGTCAAATACGGTAGTAACATCCTCATAAACTAGTACCTTCCTTATAAACTAGTACCTTCCTTAATTATAAACTAGCACCTTCCCCATAGACTAAGAAACATCCTAAAGCTTATAGACTAGCACTATCCTCATGGAATTGCACTATATATTTCTATAGACTATTTACTATCCTCAAAGACTAGCATTCAATTCTCAAATACAGTCAAACCTCGATTTATCGAACTTCGATGATTCAAATTTCTCGATGTGTCAAAGTTTTAATCTGACCCGTTCGTTATGAAAACATTGAAAAGTACAACTAATAAATTGAAATGAAAATTTTACCTGCTTATTAAGTTGACAAACAAAAAAATTAGTGTGTTTTTTAGTATACTATTCTTTATAAATGTGAATCTATCATTTCTTAGCCTGTGTTACGTTACACTAGCACCGCATCGGTTCTTCTTATGTACAGTACATATATACATGTACATGTCGATGTTCAATATTCATGAGTTGAAGTCCTAATGTTTCGAAGGTTTCACGACAGTCCCATAAAGTTCGGAACATCAAAGTTTGACTGTAATTTTGTGCTTCATATCCTTTAGACAAATTCAACAGCTTTCTTAATTATCTGATAGAACTAGGTGAAATTAAGCTCATGTAAAAAGAAAAAAGATCTAAATTTTAGAAGTAAAACAGTATATTTACATTTTCAACCACAGAAATTGGTTAATATAACAGTAAGGTATCATTTATTCTGTATAAGACAGGTTAGCTGATCAAATGATATCAATCTGTGAGTCAAAATTCTCTCTTAGAGCAATGTTAATAAATATCTAGAAAAAAATGTTCTTATTAGGTGGTGGGTTTTTTAATGTCTAAAGGAGATTGATATTTTGGTGAAATTATATTTTTATCAACACCATTGTACCATGTGAGATAAAAAAGAATTGAAGAAATTAAATATTCATGTTAATTAACCCTTGGACTATAATGGACTCTTGAATATCCTTTGACACTTATTGTTTCTCAATGCAATGAGCTGTGTTATTAAAACCTGCCTGCCATGACTAGAAATTGTTATCGTCTTTGGTGATTTTAGGGAGTACCAGGATGTAAAGTAAATGCTGTTATGTTTTCACAGGTCCTGCACGATACCTGGTCTCCTCTCATGTCTATCAACAAACTCGCCAACATCATCATGCATGCTCCTATCGCGGTAAGTACCAGTTTGTATCATACATACTGTGATGCCGGAATACTCCGGGTAGATTAGACAGGTTTCACTGTTTATGATATAAAAGTTTTGTTTATATTGCCTTTAAATATTTAAAGGAATTGATGTAGAAGAATATTAAATGTGTTTGAGATAGATAATAATAACAAATAATTTTCCTGTCAATCTTTTTAAGAAATAGTGAATTTTCTGTCAAAATGTGAATGTATCTTAATATATAGGTATTCAATTTATCAGTGACTATTTTTTTTCTGTACAGAATAATACCAACAGGCTGGCGCAGTCCTTCTGTGTTATCCCCCAGTCCACAACCCATGTCCGAATCTCCTACCGCAGCATGTATCCTTTTTATACACTCATAAATCTTTTGACAAGCTGTCAAATGGATGAGCAAAAGACAACTACCATGCAGCCTACTAGAGCACACGATCTGCAGTCTTCATACCCTAAAACCTTGATATTTTGAGAGGTGTAAACAATAGAACTAAAAGTGGGCAATACCCAAGAAATTATGGTACTAAAGGGATACAAACTTTCTGCTATCTCTATTGTGAAAGGTGATATTACAGCTCAAAAAGGTCCACAAAAAATCTCCTGCCTGGTATGAATGTATTCTAGATGTTTATTTCCAAAAATAAAAAAAAAATAAAAAAATGAATTAAAAAAAAAACGCTGATCCCTTGGTCCATATAAACTTTTATAGAGGCAAATGTAAAACTATATTAAATAGTCTGCAATTATCCTGATATATCTATACATCACTGACTTTACTTGGTGTAACTTGTTGCTGTCGACCTTAACCTGTGTCAGAAGCTCAATAGACGTCCATTTCCGAAGCAACAAGATCGTGGCCATAGAAAGCAGCAAAGTGGTGGAGGGGTTTAACCCCATATCACTGTTAAAGGTGAGTCCCATTGTCTCAGTGGTGGAGGGTTTTACCCCATATCACTGTTAAAGGTGAGTCCCATTGTCTCAGTGGTGGAGGGTTTAACCCCATATCACTGTTAAAGGTGAGTCCCATTGTCCCAGTGGTGGAGGGGTTTAACCCCATATCACTGTTAAAGGTGAGTCCCATTGTCTCAGTGGTGGAGGGGTTTAACCCCATATCACTGTTAAAGGTGAGTCCCATTGTCTCAGTGGTGGAGGGGTTTAACCCCATATCACTGTTAAAGGTGAGTCCCATTGTCCCAGTGGTGGAGGGGTTTAACCCCATATCACTGTTAAAGGTGAGTCCCATTGTCCCAGTGGTGGAGGGGTTTAACCCCATATCACTGTTAAAGGTGAGTCCCATTGTCCCAGTGGTGGAGGGGTTTAACCCCATATCACTGTTAAAGGTGAGTCCCATTGTCTCAGTGGTGGAGGGGTTTAACCCCATATCACTGTTAAAGGTGAGTCCCATTGTCCCAGTGGTGGAGGGGTTTAACCCCATATCACTGTTAAAGGTGAGTCCCATTGTCCCAGTGGTGGAGGGGTTTAACCCCATATCACTGTTAAAGGTGAGTCCCATTGTCTCAGTGGTGGAGGGGTTTAACCCCATATCACTGTTAAAGGTGAGTCCCATTGTCGCAGTGGTGGAGGAGTTTAACCCCATATCACTGTTAGAGGTGAGTCCCATTGTCTCAGTGGTGGAGGAGTTTAACCCCATATCACTGTTAAAGGTGAGTCCCATTGTCCCAGTGGTGGAGGGGTTTAACCCCATATCACTGTTAAAGGTGAGTCCCATTGTCTCAGTGGTGGAGGGGTTTAACCCCATATCACTGTTAAAGGTGAGTCCCATTGTCCCAGTGGTGGAGGGGTTTAACCCCATATCACTGTTAAAGGTGAGTCCCATTGTCCCAGTGGTGGAGGGGTTTAACCCCATATCACTGTTAAAGGTGAGTCCCATTGTCCCAGTGGTGGAGGGGTTTAACCCCATATCACTGTTAAAGATGAGTCCCATTGTCTCAGTGGTGGAGGGGTTTAACCCAACATCACTGTTAAAGGTGAGTCCCATTGTCCCAGTGGTGGAGGAGTTTAACCCCATATCACTGTTAGAGGTGAGTCCCATTGTCTCAGTGGTGGAGGGGTTTAACCCAATATCACTGTTAAAGGTGAGTCCCATTGTCTCAGTGGTGGAGGGGTTTAACCCAACATCACTGTTAAAGGTGAGTCCCATTGTCCCAGTGGTGGAGGGGTTTAACCCCATATCACTGTTAAAGGTGAGTCCCATTGTCTCAGTGGTGGAGGGGTTTAACCCCATATCACTGTTAAAGGTGAGTCCCATTGTCTCAGTGGTGGAGGGGTTTAACCCCATATCACTGTTAAAGATGAGTCCCATTGTCTCAGTGGTGGAGGGGTTTAACCCCATATCACTGTTAAAGATGAGTCCCATTGTCTCAGTGGTGGAGGGGTTTAACCCCATATCACTGTTAAAGGCGAGTCCCATTGTCCCAGTGGTGGAGGGGTTTAACCCCATATCACTGTTAAAGGTGAGTCCCATTGTCTCAGTGGTGGAGGGGTTTAACCCCATATCACTGTTAAAGGCGAGTCCCATTGTCCCAGTGGTGGAGGGGTTTAACCCCATATCACTGTTAAAGGTGAGTCCCATTGTCTCAGTGGTGGAGGGGTTTAACCCAATATCACTGTTAAAGGTGAGTCCCATTGTCTCAGTGGTGGAGGGGTTTAACCCCATATCACTGTTAAAGGTGAGTCCCATTGTGTCAGTGGTGGAGGGGTTTAACCCCATATCACTGTTAAAGGTGAGTCCCATTGTCTCAGTGGTGGAGGGGTTTAACCCCATATCACTGTTAAAGGTGAGTCCCATTGTCCCAGTGGTGGAGGGGTTTATCCCCATATCACTGTTAAAGGTGAGTCCCATTGTCCCAGTGGTGGAGGGGTTTAACCCCATATCACTGTTAAAGGTGAGTCCCATTGTGTCAGTGGTGGAGGGGTTTAACCCCATATCACTGTTAAAGGTGAGTCCCATTGTCTCAGTGGTGGAGGGGTTTAACCCCATATCACTGTTAAAGGTGAGTCCCATTGTCTCAGTGGTGGAGGGGTTTAACCCCATATCACTGTTAAAGGTGAGTCCCATTGTCCCAGTGGTGGAGGGGTTTAACCCCATATCACTGTTAAAGGTGAGTCCCATTGTCTCAGTGGTGGAGGGGTTTAACCCCATATCACTGTTAAAGGTGAGTCCCATTGTCCCAGTGGTGGAGGGGTTTAACCCCATATCACTGTTAAAGGTGAGTCCCATTGTCTCAGTGGTGGAGGGGTTTAACCCCATATCACTGTTAAAGGTGAGTCCCATTGTCTCAGTGGTGGAGGGGTTTAACCCAATATCACTGTTAAAGGTGAGTCCCATTGTCTCAGTGGTGGAGGGGTTTAACCCCATATCACTGTTAAAGGTGAGTCCCATTGTCTCAGTGGTGGAGGGGTTTAACCCAATATCACTGTTAAAGGTGAGTCCCATTGTCCCAGTGGTGGAGGGGTTTAACCCCATATCACTGTTAAAGGTGAGTCCCATTGTCCCAGTGGTGGAGGGGTTTAACCCCATATCACTGTTAAAGGTGAGTCCCATTGTCTCAGTGGTGGAGGGGTTTAACCCAATATCACTGTTAAAGGTGAGTCCCATTGTCTCAGTGGTGGAGGGGTTTAACCCAATATCACTGTTAAAGGTGAGTCCCATTGTCCCAGTGGTGGAGGGGTTTAACCCCATATCACTGTTAAAGGTGAGTCCCATTGTCTCAGTGGTGGAGGGGTTTAACCCCATATCACTGTTAAAGGTGAGTCCCATTGTCCCAGTGGTGGAGGGGTTTAACCCCATATCACTGTTAAAGGTGAGTCCCATTGTCTCAGTGGTGGAGGGGTTTAACCCCATATCACTGTTAAAGGTGAGTCCCATTGTCCCAGTGGTGGAGGGGTTTAACCCAATATCACTGTTAAAGGTGAGTCCCATTGTCTCAGTGGTGGAGGGGTTTAACCCAATATCACTGTTAAAGGTGAGTCCCATTGTCTCAGTGGTGGAGGGGTTTAACCCAATATCACTGTTAAAGGTGAGTCCCATTGTCCCAGTGGTGGAGGGGTTTAACCCAATATCACTGTTAAAGGTGAGTCCCATTGTCCCAGTGGTGGAGGGGTTTAACCCCATATCACTGTTAAAGGTGAGTCCCATTGTCTCAGTGGTGGAGGGGTTTAACCCCATATCACTGTTAAAGGTGAGTCCCATTGTCTCAGTGGTGGAGGGGTTTAACCCAACATCACTGTTAAAGGTGAGTCCCATTGTCCCAGTGGTGGAGGGGTTTAACCCCATATCACTGTTAGAGGTGAGTCCCATTGTCCCAGTGGTGGAGGGGTTTAACCCCATATCACTGTTAAAGGTGAGTCCCATTGTCTCAGTGGTGGAGGGGTTTAACCCAATATCACTGTTAAAGGTGAGTCCCACTGTCTCAGTGGTGGAGGGGTTTAACCCCATATCACTGTTAAAGGTGAGTCCCATTGTCTCAGTGGTGGAGGGGTTTAACCCCATATCACTGTTAAAGGTGAGTCCCATTGTCTCAGTGGTGGAGGGGTTTAACCCAATATCACTGTTAAAGGTGAGTGCCATTGTCTCAGTGACTGTTTTGTACTAAATCTGGATCCACGAGGGCAGGAAAAAATTGTTCACATCCGACCTTAACCTGTTCACCCCCTAAAAATTCATAATGGACTATTCCAACCTTTGAATTGGAAGAGTTCAAACGTGTTTCCAGGGGTAAATGAGTTAAAAATCGCACAAAAATTAGTCAAGTCGAAGGTATTTCTATGCAAAAACACTTGACATGTTCTATAATGGGCTTTAGTTCATACCAGAAGCGACACTGCATAAACTCAGAACTCTGTTTTTAAACACAAAAAAGTCCCAAGAGTGGGTAATAAGGATATCAAACGAATCCAACACTTGTAAAGCATTATGCATTGTGCAATGTGCATTTCTAATTTTAAACATGCATTTAACCTTTATTTCTGATTTTCATACTTGGTGATTTTTCTGCAGGCATTTTTGAACATGTATGTGGACGATGCCATCATTGGTCGTCACAATCGCCGGATGTCGACGACGGAAGACGACAGTCCTTCCTCACCGGTTGGCATGGATACCATGGATATGTTCAGTCTGTCGTCAGGGCCGTCGATGGGATCGCCGGCGTCAAGACAACGGCAAGACGGAGGACTTCGCTTCCCTAGCCCTATGACTCCTCCATCAAACCCACATACTCCAGCCTCACCCAGCGCTGCCCGCATGTCCGGGGTAGGTCACAGAGTTTTCTTTTCATCAGAAAAGGATAAAATAAATAAGAAAAAAAGCAATGTGGATTGTTATAAAATATCTTGAGCACTTACTTTTGGACTGTTTTTTTTTTGTAGGAAATATTATATTAAATACAAGTTTTAAGCTTCACTGTCCGAAGGCAGCTTTATAAAAGATAAAAGTAGAACGTCTCCTTTTATTTTATTGTGTAAATGGTTAAATCCACCTGTTTGTATATAAGTCTGAAATCCTATACTTTTCTAGAATCAATGTTGCACAAAAATACAGAAGGTAAATCTATGTATGCTTTAGTATAAAAGTGTTGATAATGATCCAGAAAATCGTTATGAATATGTAATTTGATGCCATTAAATTGTTTTTCAGATTGTTCCCTCCCCATCTACAGCTTTAATTGGCACCCCCTCCCCGGGGACGCTCCTTGGGGCGGGGTCCCCAGGCAATCCACAGCTCCACGTACCCTCCCCTAGCTCCTTTGTGCCGACTCCCTCCCCTGGGTCCCTGGGGATCCACATGCAGTCTCCTGCATCACAGTTCATGGGATCTTCAGGTGTGTATACAGTACAAGTGGATTGAATAAAAGATTTTACATCAAAGTGTCTTGTTAATTCAGCAAGTTCTGTGTGGTCGGGTGGTGTAGTGGATAGTGCACTTGCCTTTCACCAAGGTGGTCAAGGTTATATCACCCGACCGGACGTGAAAATGAAATAGGTCACCTGCACGACCACGTGTTTTCTCTGAGTACTTCCGTATCCTCCCACATTAAGACCCCTCAGGAATTACGCTCGCATAGTGTAGAGAGTGTAGGTGAGGGCAACCACTAGATATTTATAATGTCATTTGATATGATGTGAAATTTATTTTTGTCTAATATTTATAACCTAGAAAGTTTTTAATGTATTTTATAGAAACTTAAGGAAATGTGTGACATATGATTTATAAGAATTCTCGAAAAATACCTCAACTTAGGTATATATTTTTTTTACGCCAAAAACCGTCAACTGTACTCCTCAAATTTTCAAGGAGTGTCTTGGTACATGATAAACGACAGAGAGGTGAAGAATATTGAAAATTCTTTGTAATGTACCTCCGGTGGAATGTGTTATTTTTACTGCTAACAGGTATGGAAGGGTCACCATTTGCCAGTTCTGGTCTGGCCATGCCGTCACCAGGACAACGTAACTGGCCAAACTCGCCGTCAGTACCTGGCCCCTCCCCCGTGTCACGTCATGGAACAGCCACATCCCCCGGGCATCCGGCCCTCCACTCCCCCCAGACAATGAAAGATGGAGAACATAGTAAGCCAGGTGATAGATTTTAAGACAATATTTCTCTTCTCAAGTTGAAATGTAAAGACATAAATTGTAAGGTTTAAGTAATACATAAAATGGATTCCTGTTAATATCATATATATGACCATTCTAATTTCTGTTAATATCATGTTTCCTAAAGTTTGGTTAATATCATGTTATTTGTACCATGTTTACTACAGTACTATAATCTGGTATTTGTATCATATAATATATTATTTACTCTTCTTGTATTTGAAGTTCAACTTCATTCTGAGCATGCTTTTGACAGGAAAACTGCATTTTTTTCTGCCTCAAATTTCACTTTATTAACCTAAAATTGCCATGACATTAAATAAGTTCCTGATTCAAATGACCAAAATATGAAATGTATAAAGTTTAAAAAATAACAAATAAATACAAAGGAAAGGAACAAATTATGATCAATTTAATTATTTTCAACAAAATACAAAAATAATACATGTTTCAAGTAAAATGCCAGCAGTCTTGCGGCCCAAGACTTTGAATATACGATAACTGAAAGTCTTCGAAGTGTTTGTTAAGATTATCACATGATGAAAACTATGAAGGCCAGTATGAACAAGTCGTTTTTAAAGGACTTTTATGCAAAGATCATCTGAACAAGGCCATTTTTCAGAATGGAGGATCGGGATCATGCAAGTTTTAACTACTATAAGTTACCCTAATAGGGAAAATGCTGGGGCCGAATGGTAAAGCCGTAATAGACAGGGATCCGGATTAGACAGGGAGCGATTTTGACAAGTTATACTGTGCATGCTTATATGATAATTGCCAGAAGTAGTACATGTCATGTACCGTACTTCCTTTAAGTTAGTACATTGCCAAATGTTGTCTTTACATAAATTACAATATATGTTACACCATATTAACTCTGGTTTCCTTGGTGACAGTGATGGGCCACCCGTCACGTGTGTTTACGCATCGATCCTGGGCAGCTTCCATCCCGACACTCCTATCTCACAATGCATTTGATACGCTGCTCACGCCTTTAGTGCCAGGCAAGGTCACTTCGCCATTGGAAAGGTTCTTCGGCTGTGTGCTCTTCACCAGGAACCTGCCTCGTATTATACAGAACGAGGAAAATGTGAGTTACACCTCGTATTCCCAGTCTAGGGCTTGGTTTCTTGCCCCAAATTATTGTAAGGGCTGTTCGTTTTTCAGACGATTTAGTTCAAATTTTCAAAAAGTATGGTAGTATGGCGCACTTTTGCTCTTTTTCCTCTCCTGGAATGTGTCAAAGAAATTAGAATACTTGATATGTGCACCACCTTGTGAACGAGATGAGTCGATTAGTGTGATCCTTGGCAACAAAAGAATCTCACTGTCACATGATGGTAAAATTGACAGGCTTTAAAGCCAGGTGTCGCTCCTCTATATTCTTTAAAGAATAGGTATCAGCCTAGCTGTTGGTCAGCACTTACTTTCATTTCAAGGGGTGCAGAAAGCGAAATTGAGCAAAGATTTTGAGCACACAAGAATGCCAAAACATGTTGCTTTAAATTTTTGTCATGAATTATTGAATTTTTCATTATATGCTGACAGTGCTCCAAACAAAGCTTTCAAATGGCAAATATAACCTATAACCACTTTTGATCAGGGAGAACACTGTAACATATTCTGCAGAAAAATAATTTTCCATTGGTAAAAATAATTAATTTCAGTAAAGGAAAAAGAAATGTTAGCCCAATTCGAAACCTTTCTCAATGCCCATGATTTCCAAATATAAAGAAAATAAAGTTATAATGCAGAAAAGTTCTTTTTATGATATTTGATTATTTTTGCAATATTTCATTATTATAATATTTCTTGAAGATGACTTCGATGACAGGTATACATAAACTTATGTTTACAGCTGAATTTGGTGCGGTCGTCTGACGCCAACGTGGTGATGTTCAAGGTAGAGAACATCCAGTTCCGCGTCAGCTTCAATGCTACAACACTTCAGAGTCTACATATGAATGCTACAAACTTGCCTGGTAGGTAACTCGGCAATAAATCACAAAACGTTTTCTTCAAATTAAAGTCAAACTTGCCTGGTAGGTAATTCAGCATTAAATCACAAAACGTTTCTTCATATTAAAGTCATGTAAAGGCAAAGAAATCTCTTCTGTCTGTTTTAAATCTTGTTGAATGCTCATCATTTAAACACACACTCTTTCAACTGTAAGTGTCAGTTAATCGTATCTGGGTGAAAAAAAAACACTGAAACAACTTGTGATCATTTTCTCCCTGTAGATTTTGTAGAATTATGCATAGTTATCCATCGTCGGAAACCTACAGGACACTGCTCAAACATTTGTGTCACGTGGGCAAGAACAGACAGGAAATCTCATTTTCGTACTAAAAATATTAGCCAATCATATCGCTTCTTTCATCTCTGGCTACATCCAGCCGGGATATCCCGTTTGTAGCTATACATTACAAACCAACATGGCAGTGACATCGCCTGCCAAGAAAACCTATAGATTGTATTGGAACAACATATCAGAAGGACAATAAGTCCTACCAGACATTGACATTGTTCACTTCTATTCGGGAGAACGAGATTCACCGTCTGTTCTAGCCCATAGCATGGAACACAAACGTAGAGCAGTTTCACGTGGGTTTTCCACGATTAGAGTTATCCTGGTTTGCAGAATTGGGCAGAGTTTTTAGCCCACCATCATCAGATGGTGGGCTATTCAAATCGCCCTGCGTCCGTGGTCCGTCGTCCGTCCGTCCGTCAGTCCGTCCGTTAGTCCATTAGTCCGTCCGTAAACAATTCTTGTTATCGCTATTTCTCATAAAGTACCAAAGGAATCTTTCTCAAATTTCATGTGTTGGTTCACCTTGGTCCCTAGTTGTGCATATTCCATTTTGGGACCGATCTGAATTCAAGATGGCCGACAGGCAGCCATCTTGGATTTTGACATTTGAACTTTGTTATCTCTATTTCTGAGAATGTACTGAATGGATCTTTCTCAAATTTCATGTGTTGGTTCACCTTGGTCCCTAGTTGTGCATATTCCATTTTGGGACCGATCTGAATTCAAGATGGCCGACAGGCAGCCATCTTGGATTTTGACATTTGAAATTTGTTATCCCTATTTCTGAGAATGTACTGAATGGATCTTTCTCAAATTTCATGTGTAGGTTCCCCTTGGTGTGTAGTTATGCATATTGCATTTTGGGACCAATCCGAAAACAACATGGCCGACAGGCAGCCATCTTGGATTTTGACAGTTGAACTTTGTTATCGCTATTTCTGAGAATGTACTGAAGGTATCTTTCTCAAATTTCATGTGTAGGTTCCCCTTGGTGTGTAGTTATGCATATTGCATTTTGGGACCAATCCAAAAACAACATGGCCGACAGGCAGCCATCTTGGATTTTGACAATTGAAGTTTGTTATCGCTATTTCTAAGAAAGTACTGAAGGTATCTTTCTCAAATTTCATGTGTTGGTTCACCTTGGTCCCTAGTTGTGTATATTCCATTTTGGGACCGATCTGAATTCAAGATGGCCGACAGGCAGCCATCTTGGATTTTGACATTTGAACTTTGTTATCCCTATTTCTGAGAATGTACTGAATGGATCTTTCTCAAATTTCATGTGTAGGTTCCCCTTGGTGCCTATTTATGCATATTGCATTTTTGGACCAATCCGAAAACAACATGGCCGACAGGCAGCCATCTTGGATTTTGACAGTTGAACTTTGTTATCGCTATTTCTGAGAATGTACTGAATGGATCTTTCTCAAATTTCATGTGTAGGTTCCCCTTGGTGCCTAGTTATGCATATTGCATTTTTGGACCAATCCGAAAACAACATGGCCGACAGGCAGCCATCTTGGATTTTGACAGTTGAACTTTGTTATCGCTATTTCTGAGAATGTACTGAATGGATCTTTCTCAAATTTCATGTGTAGGTTCCCCTTGGTGTGTAGTTATGCATATTGCATTTTGGGACCAATCCAAAAACAACATGGCCGACAGGCAGCCATCTTGGATTTTGACAATTGAAGTTCGTTATGGCTATTTCTCAGAAATTACTGAAGGTATCTTTCTCAAATTTCATGTGTTGGTTCACCTTGGTCCCTAGTTGTGTTTATTCCATTTTGGGACAGATCAGAAAACAATATGGCCGACAGGCAGCCATCTTGGATTTTGACAATTGAAGTTTGTTATCGCTATTTCTAAGAAAGTACTGAAGGTATCTTTCTCAAATTTCATTTGTTGGTTCACCTTGGTCCCTAGTTGTGCATATACCATTTTTGGACAGATCGGAAAACAACATGGCCGACAGGCAGCCATCTTGGATTTTGACAATTGAAGTTTGTTATCACTATTTCTGAGAATATACTGAAGGGAACTTTCACAAATTTCATATGTAGGTTCCTCCTGGTGCCTAGCTATGCTAAGAATAAGGAAACGACGATGTAATTCACAAAAAAAAACAAAAAAATGCATCTGTGTCCCACCAGAGTCTCTACTCACACTTAATCAACACCTAAGAGACAATCGAAAGAAGAGAAAAGAACCATCTTTCAAAAAACAAACTTAGATCATTTGTTGGTGGGCGCCAAGATCCCTCTGGGATCTCTTGTCTTGGTAAACAGATTACTTGGTATTAGGTCTGACTATATCAGTTCTAAATTACCTGAAGCTCAGTATGCCTACAGTTGTAGACTTTTTATGATTTTAAACAACATGAAATTGTTACAGATTCTCGGGATCCATTCCCTACTGAACTTATCAACATCTTAGAGCGATTCTTCGAAGTGAAGGTAAGTCTGGCTGAAAATCTTAGTTTCCTCCTCACTTTAAATTTCTGTCATACAGTTGTGTTTTGTGTTAATTTGATAACTCTTCAATACATGATTTCTGACTGAAAGTAATGGTGTGAGCTTATTTTCATGGCAAATCACACATCATTCGGCATTTCTAATTATGGATGCACTTATTTCCAGGCATGGGCTTATTGCAAGAACAAGATAAATACAGTACTGAATATTCTGTAAATAACACTGTTTTTGAACTTTTCCATTTCAAAAGCTAGAATCGCTTATTTTGAATTTTTATTTTAAAGGATGAACGAGTTAAAAGCCATGTACGTAAAAGCATAATCCAGTCAATTTTCACATTGAAACAGATAAGTTGTTCGTAGGCTACCAAACGATGTAATTACTACAAAGTATTAGTGATGCCATTTTTATGGATAACCTTGTGGATTCTTCAGGTTGCTACTCATCCATACAAGGTTAACGCCCTCAGAGCGTTCTGCCGTTTACTGCCCCTGCCAGGTAGAATTCTGAAGGACTGTATACAGATTATGAGGCTTGAAATGGTAAGTTGTTGATAAAAAATTATGTTTGTCTCAAATTTTGCTTGTTATCAAGACTTATACTGGTATTGCAGATTACACTACCGGTAGTCTAGTCCTTTTCTACCAACTGGGTTAGGGAGAATTAGTTTTAGCTCCTTTGGTAGAGCATACGACAAGTAAACTAGGCTTAAGAAAATTCCTGAAATTAGAAATCTCCATAGGAAAGCATTACAGAAGTTAAGGAGAAAGTCTTAAGTTAAGGAGCTTTCCTTAAATTCTGTAATGCTTTCCTATGTAGATACATAAGTTAAGGAATTTCCTTAAGTTAGAGTTTGAATCCTGATGGAGGCATTGAAAAAATCATTACCTCTGTTACATGAATGCCAATATGTAGAGGCCCAGGAGATTAGACAAAGGAATCACTTTGACACCTCAAACATAATAAGGAGATCTTTCCAGGAAGGGGAAATGTGTAAAATACCAGCCATCCTTTCCCGCTTGGTTTGAGGCTTGGTTTGAGAAATTTTCTCTTTAGTTTATTCAGTAGAGCATGGGACTAGTTAACCTTGGGTTCTGGGTTTGACTCCTTGTGGAGGCATTGACAAAATAAGGACTTATGTTTTTAATACATACTCTTCAGACAATGTATGTTTACTAGTTAAATATCTGTCAAAGAAAATAATGAATTCCTGTTCCTTTCAGATGAATGAAACACGCAACACAAAGTGGACAGTAGCCTTCTGTCTGACTATTCCTCCTTCTGCAGCATCCATTGCTCCGGCTGGAGCCGCGGCCATCGCAGTCAAACAGAAGATGGTCCTGATGGTAAGAACACTTGTTTCACAGGATTCCCTAATTTTCTTCAATATCCTTGCACATTGAATCAAAAAATAAATCAGAATGACCCTATTTTGACTGTTATCAAAAGTTTTTGTTGATATTTGACCTAGTCCCTTTAATCCTCCCTGCTAATTTGGACCAAAATTTACCTATCCCCCTCAATATTTCCCTCCTTCAAGTCCAAACTCACACAAACTCAAAATCTTCATACCATTGTCAAATGATCTCCTTGTTACTGCAGGGTGTGTGTAATGATCATAACAGGTGTGTCTGGATCAAATTATTGAATACTTCTTGAAGAAGTTGTTTTCATATGTAAAAGGGGAAAGGCAAATTAATACAGTAATACAGTTTCAGTTGCATTTCACACACTTTCTCCCTCATTGGAAATGTGAAGTGAGGGAGATCTCCATCATTGGAGGTTTTTGAAATTACCACCTAATATGGTTAACCCTCCATTGGATAAGAGTGATTGATGGTCAGTAGATTACTAACACTGGATATGGTCAATATGATAATTAACACTTTCTGTCCATCCACAGCTGCAGCTGACCAGGGCAGACGTCCAGCTTCCTCCGGGTGTGGAGCCACAGTCTATCATTGTCCAGCTGCTGTATGATTTTAATGCCAACACGGTTATACAGATGGAGGTGCCATCACGTAATCAACCCGCACAACAACCCACACAGGCCCACATGGCCGTGTCAGCTTTCCTCAAGAAGATTGAGATGCATCAGACCACCAGTGAATGTGCCCTCTTCCCAACAGTACATAAACTCATGCAGGGGCTAGTGATACCAGGGTAGAAATGTTGGGGGCTAGTAATAATGGGGTAGAATTGTCAGGGGGCTAGTGATACTTGGGGCATTTTCGTTTGTGCAGAACAATCTCTTTGTCCACTTTTAAATGTAACAGTTTTGGGTTAAAAATTCAAATGGACCTGCAAACCGGTTCAACCGCTTAAACAAAAACAGCCTGGGATGAAATTTTCAGGGGTCTACTGATACTGGGCTAAACTTTTCAGGGGCTGCTAATAATAGGGTAAAATTGTCAAGGAGTTAATAGCTACATTCGCATTTTAATTATCTTATTATTTTATAGAGTTGTTTTTCACAGCACTGGGACAAATCAGATGTTTGTTATGAAACATTCTGCAAAAACAGTGGAAACAGTCAGTTTATTTCTTGTTAAAAGGACATAGATATCCCTCGTACAGTTAGGGCTATTCCTTTAATAAAACATCTACCTGACCCCAGGATTCCAAAACAAATCACTTCTACCCATGGTTCAATTTCCTTCTTTTTGCTTCAGTATAATTTATTAAACAAATTCTATGGGTGGTACCCCTCAACAAAACCTGGTGTCCGTGGGGGGGGGGGGGGGGGGGATAGATGTTTTACTGTAATAGCCTGTATACGGGGGGGGGGGTGGATAGATGTTTTACTGTAATAGCCTGTATACAAAGTAACAATAATTATGTATGCAATTATTGAGAGGTGACTTTATTTTGTGATGACAGAAATTGGATTTAAGAATCCTTTATGACATTGTTGAATATTTAATCTTGTTGTTGGATGCTGGTGTGTACGAGTCAATATCATCATTACTACATGGAATTTCTTTCTATCAGAGACAAAAGTGTGAGAATACAACGTAACATAATTCAGGGTTTAAAATGCTTGGAAAAGATCATGAAGACGAAAAACATTTGAATAGCTCAACTAGTTTCACTTTTCTTCCTAGTGCAGCTTTATTACAATTATATTTATTTCCTATGATTTTCATTATGCGCCATGTTTCTGTATGTTTAAGTGCTATATACTCTGCTGTTGACTTCAGCTCTAATCTACCCAGTGATAAAATTAAGTACCAGTATCAACTTTTACCTTCAGATCAAACAACAGATATCTTACTGAATTCTAGTAATGCTTTTGTACCTTTAAAGTAGATATTAGGTTATTTATAAAAGTCAGGTAAGTTCTCTACTATGGTTCAAACATATTTTCAAAGATGTGGATTTGACTAATTTATTTTGCACATGTACATGAAATATTATAAATTTTACTCTGATCCAACATTTATAAACTCAAACTTTTGTATATAAACGAGTTAATTTTCATAAATGCTTCCTTCGGTTATTTTCAATAATTCATGACTTTTATATATTTCAACAGACATCAAATTAATTGTAGAAGAAATGCATTACTAGCAAAATTGAATCCCTGTCAATTTCAATACAATTTCTTTTAAATAAAGTAATCAAAGTTCTTCCCAAAAGATCATGAACATTATTTATCTCAAGAAATACACTGGTAGGTGATGTACCATGCTAAGTCTTTTGTTCAAATGCGGAACAAGAAATTTTTAGATACTCTGGTCTATTCTTGATTAAAAATAAATGTCTTGAGAGATATGTACATTATGAATTGGTATATATTTGTGTGGTCAACAAATGAAGTTGATACAATATATTTGTTACATGTAATGCGTCATGTTTGGTGCACCTGTTTTGTATTTTATAAATAACTTTTTTATAAAGTCATGAAAATGCTATGCCTATTACAGAACAGCTTGTATATATTTGTTGTCAAGATGAGATGAGAAGAAACACGGTACTGAATCTCGTTTTTACATCAAATTTGGCGCTATTTCAGTATTAAGGTTCCTAGCTACATTTCAGGAAAGAAATAAATATGATGATGATTATCACTAAATATGTATGGCAGTCATTGTTTTGTTTCTATAATGAACCTCTGTTCAGTACAGAAGGAAATATATAGATGTTACTTTTTTTCGCAATTCCATTTACTTGTTGCAATTTTCCTGACCAATCTTGAGATAAACCATAGACCAATATGACCTATGAACAGACTTGAGTACAGAATGCAAACCTATAGTCTTTTGGTAGTTCTGATGGGAGCTAATGAAAAAAATTATTATGATATAAACTTTATTTTACAACGATTATGGAACAAGTTATCCAACTTCTATAAATCACTCTTGTTGGCCCAGATATTAGTGAGCGAGGAATCTTATTGTGGGAGAAAACCAGATTACCCTGACAAAACCCACATGGATGCCCAGGCAGGTGACCCCTTACCTTTTCACGTCCGGTTGGGGAATCCAATCCCAGAAGCCTTTGTGAAAGGCAAGTGCACCACCCAACCACCCATGTGGTATTAGAAGATGAACACAGTTTCATGTCATCTCTTCCATGTTACATACTGATGGATTTAATAAAATTGTTGCATAAATACGGCCCCACTGGAAATAAATTAGCGATTTCTAGTCATCTTTTACCTCAGAAAATTGTTTATTGGTCTTTCAACAATATCATACAAGTTTTACCAGTGAAAACACCAGTCAAAATCAGTTTAATGGACATAACAGTTTTATTCTTAAAACGAAATTAATAACAAAAAAATTATCAATTTTCATTTTGTACATGATATGGATTTTCAATGCCAGTGGCTATGAATATTCTCGATGACTAATATCAAATGTTTGAAAACAAATTTACTCAATAACCCCTGAAATTTCATAATGAACTATTCCCACCTTTAAATTGGAAGAGTTCAAATGTTGTCTTCAGGGGTGAATAAGTAAAAAGTGTTCAACATTATAACTACAGAAATACCAATTTCTAATATATAAAATATCTCAATTTTCTAATGTGATAATGTCTAATATTTACAAATTAAGGATAAACAATATAGCAATACAAAAACATAGTACAAATTTCTTCAAAAAAAAAATTCTTTTAAATTAGTCAGATCTTGACAAGAATTGTCAAATAATAAAAGTTCGCAGATTTTAATTAGCTTTTAGTATTTACAATCGGATCTTGAACTCGTGTAATTTGAAGGCCCCGTTTACCAGCGGAAGTATTTGGTCGGTCCCCAGCCCGGCTTGATACACCTTATTTCTCCAAAATAATGTATACTGTAAAGTTGCTATTATTAGAGGGGAGTTATTTTCAGTATGGTCACAGTTGACCAAAGATGGCATGAAATTACATGTACCCAGCTTATATAAGTATATGTTATAATAGCCATGATTTTATACAGACTCGCACAAGATGTACCCAAACATATGTATGTAGCCACAGGGAACACAAAGTTAAAATTGACTGCTACTGGGCAAAATTCAAACCCATCAAAATGAACAAAGACCTCTTTTTGGACAGTAACTAACCAGTTTGCTGCATCAAACACGTTTGAAGCTGAAATATCTAGTGTTTCAGTTCACTGATACATGTGCTCAACATTGGAAACTAAAAATAGGTATAAGACCTGTAAATGGTAATTGCAAATATCACATATTTCAATTAAACACTGGAATGTTGCAAAAAAAATAACAAAAGTTAATCATTACCGATGCATTCATGCATGAAGTATTTCATTAAGGACAGCTAAACAAGAGTTTTAGCATTCATAAAAAATGGCCAGTACAATAACTGTTAGCTTCATTGAAATAAAATTTGGACGTGACAAACTTAATTTGCATCGTTCAATAATATACCGCAAATGGGAAACTTCATCCATGCTGGAAAATTCCATTTTCATCTATACGTTCGCTTCATTACAGCTTATGATTACAGGAAATACATGTGTTATTTAATTTTAGCATTAAAGATTATAGTATCAAGCTTGTTTGGATTTGAAGTTCAATCAATATTGGGGATTTTCAATACAGCAAAAAATGCATTTAATAACACTTGAAAAACTACCCAAGTAAATAAAGATATGTACTATATATTATAAGGATTTCGTTGATGTGATCTTTGATATAAACCACAGCGTTCAAATATCACTAATTAGATAAAAAAAACACAGTTCAAAAAATCAATTACAGTTATTTGCAACAGAATTAAGTTATAGCTAGACCAAAGAATTTCGAAAAATAATGTTTAAATAATCCAACAGTTTTGAATAAAACTAAATTTTGATTTGTAGTTTTTTCACATTACAAATGACTTACTGATCACAATAATGACGTTGAAAGGGTATTCTAATGAAACAATTTGTATTTTGATGTTAAATTATTTTATTTTGTTCAAGTCTGGCAAATATAATTAACTGATGAATGATACAAATAGCCCTGCAGAAAGAAATATGTTTCCGATGTTAGATTACAGTTTTTGGCAGTGGTTACAGGAATAATTATAATGACACTTCCTTGGATATATACAATTCTGAATAATTCAAAAATATCGTAAGTTTAATGTGTAAGGTAACATACAACCTTAAGTCCCTTACAACAAAATTCACATGAAAAAAAAGTAAGAAAAAGTGTTGGCTTTGGTCTCGTTACCACAAGGACCTAACAGATACATCTAGATAAGCTCAACAAATTAAATGCAATACAAAAAAATTATTGTAAACACACCTATTTTGATGCGTTCAAATTTTAGAGCAAACCTGATATACTGCCAAACTCGATATATCGCCAATACCACAGAGAACAAAAGGTGGCGATATAAGGAGGTTTAATGTATAAATTGCAATAAGAGCCATCATAACTTAGCGGAATTATCTTTTTGTGAAAAATGCTAAAATAAGATAACCACCAAAATATGTTGGTTTACAGTATGCAAGAGGATACAAACTCCATATAAAACTACAAATAATCCTTTATATATAAAAATTATAATTATGCAACCTGTCTTTCTTTTGGCAAAATCTACAGTAAAAACAAGGAGCCCATTGAAAGGGCAAGTTTTGCTCACCATTGATATTCATGTTCTCTTCACTGTTATCAAACTGTGACCTTGTGTATAGACCATATTTTCCAAGGTGACAAAGTATTCACCACAAAAGACTTTAGGAACAAAATATCAAAGACATGACAATAACAGAACTTTGAAAGTTTGACTTTTTCAAAAAATTGTCTCCCTTTTCTAGAAAATTTTAGAGGGTTAAATTATCATTGGTTAAGGCTATGATTTCAAAAAATGAAAAGTTCTCTTCCTTCTCTAGAACATTTTAGAGGGCTTACTTATTATTGGTAAAAGGCCATTTTAGAGGGCTCAATTATCAATGGTTAAGGTCATGATTTCACAAAATTAAAACTTCTCTCCCTTGCAAAAATGGAAAACTTAAATTTACAAAACAAACACATGAAATAAAATGCATAAATTTTACCTTTTTTTGCAGGGTACCAACAAGAAAAAATATCTTACAATCATGCATGTATATTCTAACATTTCCCTGCATTAATGATATCAGCCAACTGATTGGAAACATGCAACATTATACAAATTTTACTGCTTTTTTACCGGTAATTGCAATTGAAATGCAAATGAAGCAGCATTCATCTGGATATGTACTGGGTATATTTAACAATTTCAGGAGGTACTTAAATGGGAACAGAATTAAGTAGAATTTCTGCCTGAGGGCCGTTTATTTTCATTACCCCTATTACAGCTTTGCTTACAGTCTTAAAAGGAATGACAAATAAGCCTATGCTTACAGTCATAAAAGGAATGACAAATAAGCCTATAACAAAGAACTCAATTGGAATACTGTATATACATGCAGAAAAAAAATTGTCCAATCAAATGTTCGGCCTTAACCAGAACAATCCATATAGGAACATGTACGTCCAGTGAAAATTCCATCTTTGAACTTAGGTGAGTATCAATGTAATACTTTAGTATGGAATCATTAAACAAGTTCAATAATTTGATAATTCATGAGCCTTTAGGGGAGTGAAATGTGAAATTATTCAATATGTTTAATAAATTCCATATAACATTGAAACATGTAAGATTCTATTCATCACATAGCTGGAACATTTTTGAGAAAATACGCCAAAACTCTTATATTTCATAATTTCTCAAAATTCTCCTTTACAGATGGCAAATTTTGTGTTTATGCAATTTACTTTGTGCTCCAATGGATTATGATCTCATAATTAAACATAATAAAAGGTTTAATCGTTAAATAAATTGCAGTTTGAAAAACGACATAGTTTATCACGTTAACAACAAACCCAAGCCCAAGGCCTGGACAAAAGAAACTATCACAGATATTCATCAAAATTCAAATGAATGGGAATGATATGGAAACGTCTGTCTTCTAATACAATTATTGGTGTGAAATGTGAATGAAAAGCAATCAGTGAAATCATACACAAGAAATCTGCATTATCACTTTCCAACAAAATGAGTGAAAATCCAACAAAAGTAAAAAAAAAAAAAAAAAAATTACAGGAAAATGGACCTAATGCAAACGTCCTTTAAAACTTGATACATGTAGATTAATATTTTTGATAGTATGAAACAAACAAAAAAGATATCCTTGTTTTTGATATATCTGTATAAATATTATGAGATACAATTCATTATCAACCAATTTTGTAATTTTAAAAACACATACATAAACCACAAAATATAAAAATATTTACACTAGTAATGCTATTTTCCACACAAAACATTGTTATCTTTTAGAGACCACATTCTGTTTAGTTTGGTTTACTTTTGTGTTACATCCTATTAACAGCCAAGGTCATTTAAAGACATGCCAGGTTTTGGAGGTGAAGGAAAGCCAGAGAACCTGGAAAAAAACCACCGACCTACGGTCAGTTCCTGGCAACTGCTCCATGTAGGTTTAAAATTCGCCACCTAGAGGTGGAGGGCTAGAGGTAGAATGTCCCAACATCTTAACCACATGGCCACTGTGACCCCGTCGGGTTAAGCGCTATCTCATGTATACAACAAAACTTCATAAAAACACCACTGATATTGAGAGTTCAACAAAGTTTTGGCATTTTCAAAGGGGTTTGGAATATACTGGAAATGTAAAACCATAGAGATGAATGACATTTGGATTTGTACCCATATCTACCATCTCAAGGATGTTCAAAGGCTCTTAAACTCTCAAAATAGCAAATGGGGTTTGTAGGATCCGGACAAATTAAGACAAATGCATGAATCAAAAACAAAAAATATTACAAATAGAATCTTGATAATCAAATAGCAAGTACAAAAACAAATTACCAATTTAATAACAATAAATAAGTACAGGCTCCTGAAAACATCTTTTGAAAACCAAATATTACAATGAATGAGGAAAGAATAGCAAAAATATAAAATAAAAAAACAAGAAAGAAATCCATAAGATTCTTGATATAAATGTACCATTAAGTTTGGTTTACCATACAAATATTGGTGAAGGGAGAAAATACCATACATTTCATTTTCATAAAACATAATAATGTATACCTATTTTTTCGATGTACTTCATTACAATAATGTCACAGAAATATCATGATCCTTAAAATAAAAGTGGTTTTTAAATTAAGGAAATATCATGAGGTATATAATTATAATGAATTATATAATGCTAAAACCTACAAAGTTTGAAAGATATTGACTAAAAACTTTGGGAGAAGATATTATGACAAGATCTTGATTGTGAAATATGTAAGGGGAAATAACTCTTCCAAATACATTCCAGTCAAACCAATATTCCAAAAAACATAGCTTCCTCTCATGGTGAATAAATGACCAAGTTTGAAATTTGGGAGAAGATTTCCAGACAAGAGTCAAATATGTAAAGGGGCAATAACTCTTGTAAATGCGATCAAATCAAACTACTGTTCAGGAATAAATGTACAAAGTTCAAAAGAGATTGGGTTGAAAACTGGGAGGATATCTCCAGAAAAGATTGAGACTGTCAAATATGTTAAGGGGTAATAACTCTTTCAAATATATTCCAATCAAACCAATGTACAACTTTGTGTAATGGTGAATAATTGTACAAAGTTTGAAAGTGGTCGATTGAAAAGAGCGGGTGGAAATCTCCAGACAAATATTAATTTACGACTGACAGACAGATGTCATACCATAATACATCCTGTCAAATTTAAGGGGCTTATAAAAATATGAAAAAATTAAAGACAACCCGGGAATTCTGATAATTAGTGAAACCCCCAACATATTGAGTGAATTTCATACAGACATTTGGAAAGCATGTCCATAAATAAAGGATTTTGTTAACAAGTTTACAAAAGAAAATGAGAAAAATCCTTTAACTATGCTTTAAAACATTTACGCATTTCAATTTTTTTTTAAACAATAATATGTAAGATGTTACAATGAAATGAAAATGTTGATAATGCTGAGTGACAAATGGCGAATGCATTTAGAATTTCTTTGTAGACATTTCATGTTAACAGAAACACATGAATTCATAGTGAAGAACATACAGGTCCATTTTGATTGGTCCACACGATGAGGTATTGGCAGCCGGGTTTAGGATTTCTTGTCCTCTATGCATCAGTTCATTCTTTCTGAATCCTCTGTCTAGTTAAAGCTAAGGAAATTTTCTTGTAAAATTAAAGTATTCAATTGTTTGACAGACAGTTATAAAAACTTTGAAGTGTCTTCCTAAAAATATCACAATTTTTCATGTTCCCTGGACTAAAAACCATACTCCAAACAAGTCCTAGACTTATAGAAGTTTTAAAGCAACACTTGATGTTGGAAGATGGACAATAGAATAAGCTCATAACTCCCCATATCAAATAAGTTCTTCATGCTTATTACGTATGCGGTGTTTGATGACAATCAGATCGGTAGTTATTTAAATTAGTTGGCTACATAACCATGGGATGGGACGCGATGGGACGCGATGGGACCCGATGGGACGGACATGGGTAACACTATATGCCCCCACGTTTCATGGCAGGGGCATAAAATTTTTAAGAAGAATAAAAGACGTTTCAAAATAATTTTAAATGTTGCTTATCAATGAAACAAGCGGAGCATCATCTAACTGCATAATGGTTGAAAACTGAGATTAATGTGAGATTTTGTTTCGGAAAAGGATACATCGATGAGCTGATAGCGTGGAGCTGCAAAAGAAAAAAACATGATTCTGACTTCAAACTAAACACAAACGTAAGTATTTACAGTATATATAAAGAAGCATAATGAGTTTTCCTTGCGAAGTTGAATATAGAAAAGAACAAAAAATAAAGACTTTGCATTCTCAAGGTTCTTTAGGCAGACTGTTGTTTATTTCTACGTTGCTGGGATATATGACGTCAACAATTTAGATGACATCATAGGTTACAAAAGCTGTGATGTCAAAAACAAAGTCAGGCATGATGAAAATATACATTCAACACAATTTATTCTCCATTTAAGTTTGGTTTAAGTATTTTGATAAACATTTTTTCTTTTAATTCTCTTGTGACTAAATTGTCATTGTTTAATCTATAAATAGGTAAAATATAAAAATTATTCCCTGAACACTGGTGCATTTTAAAAATTTCAATACATCAAGCGTGTTCCATTCAGCGGAATGTTCCGGTTGTACTTAGTTGGAACTGGTCTGTTCAATGGAACAGAACGTGCCGAAATCCGTTCCTATGTGTGAAAATCTAATAATCGAAAAAGAAACGATTTTTCCGGAAATAACCAAAACGGTTCAATCATATAATCTGCAAAACAATGCGAGTAATCGCTTATATTTACAAGTTTTTCACACTATGATGCCACTACAAGTCGGTAATGATATATTTTACTAATGAAATGCAGTATAACTGGTTACAGTTATGTTTATAGAACATCTGAAACGAAAATCTTTCACTGGCCGCCATATTGGATCCAACTTGGAACCCTCAAATGAAACGTTCCCGACGAACCAGTTTGTTCCGGCGTAACGTCGTGTTCCATTTAGCAGAACGTCCGGTTCGTTCTGAAACAACCGGGACGTTCCGCTAAATGGAACACGCTGATCATCTTTAATATGCTGTACAGTATATAGTATGTAATTAATGCAGTAAATCAAGATCAATGATATAATAAAGATAATTAAATTACATAAGTTTTCGTCTATCAAGCTTTTTCAATTCTTGCTTAAATTTCCTACTAAATAAATAAAAACGTAAATACATGTATGCATATTTGAAAAGTTTATAAATTTTCGTATATCTTCCTGACAACGTGACCATATCAGAGTATAACTTGTACTCTAAACAGGCCCCGCCTAATCCAAATCCCTGTCTATTTGGCCTTACTGTTTGGTCCCAGCATTTTCCTCAGAACTTACTGCATATCTAGAGCTGGGTACCACAAAATCAAAAGTACCACGGTATACCACGGTATTTAGGCATATACCGCGGTACGTACCACAGTATACCACCTTGATTGAATGTTTGATCGAGCTAAAGGTCTCTGACTGTTTTTGAAACAAGAGGCCCAGAGGGCCTGTATCGCTCACCTGGATACATTGGTATCTAAGTAATCATGATAAAATATTTTCTTTTTGGCTCGCCCCGCAGCCCCTTAGGGGGTCAGTCCCACTATGCGTACAATTTTGAATGTTGAGCAGTTAGGGATGCTTCCTGCCAAATAAGGCTGATTTCCAATCAATGGTTATGGAGAAGAAGTCGATTAAACAAATAAAGCTAAATAACCCTTTTTGGCCCCGTCCCTCAGCTCCCTAGGGGGTCAGTCCTACCATTAGTACAATTTTGAATTCTGAGCACCTAGGGATGGTTCCTACCAAATAAGGTTGATTTCCAATCAGTGGATATGAAGAAGAAGTCGCTAATAACAATATAGCTTAATAATTCTTTTTTGGCCCTCAGCTCCCTTGGGGGTCAGTCCCACCATGAGTACCATTTTGAATCCTGAGCAGCTAGGGATGCTTCCTACCAAATAAGGCTGATTTCCAATCAATGGTTATGGAGAAGAAGTCAATTAAACCAATATAGCTTAATAACCCTATTTGGCCCCGCCCCTCAGCCCCCTAGGTGGGTCAGTCTCACCATTAGTACAATTTTGAATCGTGGGCACCTAAGCATGCTTCCTGCCAAATAAGGTTGATTACCAATCAGTGGTTATGGAGAAGAAGTCGATTAAACCAATATAGCTAAATAACCCTTTTTGGCCGTGACCCTCAGCCCCCTAGGGGGTCAGTCCCACCATTAGTACAATTTTGAATCCTGGGCACCTAAGCATGCTTCCTGCCAAATAAGGCTGATTTCCAATCAGTGATTATGAAGAAGAAGTCGCTAATATCTATATAGGTAAATAATTTTTAATGGCCCCACCCCTCAGCCCCCTAGGGGGTCAGTCCCACCATGAGTACAATTTTGAATCATGGGCACCTAAGGATGCTTCCTGCCAAATAAGGTTGATTACCAATCAGTGGTTATGGAGAAGAAGTCGACTTAACAAATATAGCTAAATAACCCTTTTTGGCCGTGCCCCTCAGCCCCCTAGGGGGTCAGTCCCACCATTAGTACAATTTTGAATCCTGGGCACCTAAGGATGCTTCCTGCCAAATTAGGTTGATTTCCTATCAGTGGTTATGGAGAAGAAGTCGCTAATATCAATATAGGTAAATAATTTTTTATGGCCCCACCCCTCAGCCTCCTAGGGGGTCAGTCCCACCATGAGTACCATTTTGAATCCTAAGCACCTAGGGGTACTTTCTGCCAAATAAGGCTGATTTCCAATCAGTGGTTATAGAGAAGAAGTCGCTAAAACCAATATAGCTAAATAACCCTTTTTGGCCCCGCTCCTCAGCCCCCTAGGGGGTCAGTCCCACCATTAGTACAATTTTGAATCCTGGGAACCCAAGGATGCTTCCTGCCAAATTAGGTCGATTTCCTATCAGTGGTTATGGAGGAGAAGTCGCTCAAACCAATATAGCTAAATAACCCTTTTTGGCCCCGCCCATCAGCCCCCTAGGGGGTCAGTCCCACCATTAGTACAATTTTGAATCCTGGGAACCCAAGGATGCTTCCTGCCAAATTAGGTCGATTTCCTATCAGTGGTTATGGAGGAGAAGTCGTTTAAAGAAATTGTTGACGGACGGACGACGGACGCCACGGTATGGCATAAGCTCACCTCGGTCCTTTGGACCAGGTGAGCTAACAATCAGCAACAGGCCTGTCATAAGTTTCTTTTTGATTTATCCTCTAATATTGTTTGAGTGAAGCTATGTCTGTCTTGGCTAGTTGATCAACAAACTTATAGGAAATTATAATTAAACCATATTGGAATTCCAATTGATCTACATGTATGTAACAAATATTTAGTTGATAAGTTAAATGAAAGTCCCCCCAAAAATGGTACAGGACTAATGTACCACGGTACGTACCATCACAACTTTATACCACGGTATACCGGTATACCGGTAAAACCGCCCAGCCCTATGCATATCATACCTCTACAAGCAGGATACCCGTGTAAACCGACAAAAATGTTTGGTCCCAGTGACATCCGATTTAGACAAGTTACACTGTTTATATTTCAGGACAAACAAACAATATCACTTTGAGGTACCAGGTGCGCAACATACTGACAGCAGTACCTTTTATCTATCGAAATTACTTATAATCATAATCTCAAACAATTGTTATAAACCAAATGCCATTGATATTCCGAATACCTACTAGTAGGCAAAATTTGAAAAACCTCAAAATCTGAATGATTTTGTTTAAATATTATTTTACTTTTATGATTATTATTTTTTTTTAAATTATATTTGCTTACACTCCTTTTTCTTTGACTGAACACTGCATAATATATTATATATACCTACCAAGAGTGGGGCAAAGTGCCAATATATATGTTCCAACACAAATTTAAGTATCGTACCTGGTCTATAAGTTTGGCCATTTTATCATTACTGGCTGTCTTTCCTTCTTCTGTGTCTCTCCTACAATAAAACAAGAAGTACAAGTGTATTTAAAATTATTGATCTTTTCATAATCTTCAAAGCGTTTTCCATAAAACATGGAAAAAAATTATAAAAAGGTCTATCAAGATCAAAAAATAAATATGAACACACTGTTAAAAATTGACCACACCTGATTATAAAATGCCATTAAAATAATAAGTTAACAGATTGGGAAATATTCAATGTTATTTTTACTCTGAATGAATTGATTACCACAAGCTCAATTTTCAAAAAGGTTGCATTTATATATACTTGACAATTTAAAAAAAAAATCTATCAGAGAGATTCTGTATGTTCAAATCAAAATCATAAAATTGTACACTCACAATGTAAATACACCCTATTTTACCTAAAAATTGCTTGGTGAGCTTGGTGCTTGGAAAAATTATCTTTTCAAAATGCCAAACTTTTGAATTGTTCTTTCTGATGGAATAGCTAGATTTTAGAACAAAGATAAGCTTAGCAAATTCATTAGTTAAAAATGCTGAATTGAAGAGTCCAAAATAAGGATTTTCTCAACACCAAAAAAATCTGAAAAGCATGGGATTGTTTCAATATTAATGGCATGCCATGCAAAATGGCAAAGAAGATACACTGTAATAAAATAGATTTAAAAAGAAATCTCTGATTTTGAAAGTATGAAAATTATTTCCATATGATCTCGCTATAACTTTAGGCTTTGATAGATACCTGTGCATGTCTTGCAATAGTTCCATCTCAAAATGCAGCCTGGCCATTCGCTCCTGTTGTTCCCTGATGTGGTCCATCTTCTCAAATGTCATACTGCCACCTACAATAATGTCATATGACACTTGAGCACAGACAAAAACAAGATGCTCGGAGGGCCTGTATTGCTCACCTGCATTGAATACATGCAATCAAAACCCCATTTCAACAGGCACACATCTAAGATTTCCTAACCTTACCTTACAAATTTATACAGTACATAGCTAGTCAATTCTACAGATGGACAACCTTTGGGTTTCATTTTGAGAAATCATTACTGTATTATAACAAAAGGTGGTCGGGTGGTGCAGTTGATAGCGCACATGCCTTTCACCAAGGCAACCAGGGTTTGAGATGACATAAAACTGTGTTCGTCTTCAAATACCACATGGGTGCTGCAGTTGATAGTGCACTTGCCTTTGACGGAGGCCAGGGTTTGATTCCCCGACCGGACATGAAAAGGTATGGGGTCACCAGCCCGACCACATGGTTTTCCCCTACAAAGAACATCCCTCACATGCTAACATCCCAGCCAACAAGAGTGATTAATATAAGTTGGATAGCTTGTTTCATAATTGTTGTAAAATAAATAAAAACTTATATTTACTTTACTGTACATAAACTTAGGAACATAAACGAGTAAACATGTCACCTAAAAAAACATTATACAGTAAAATCCGCTTAATATCACTTCTCATTTGTCCGGGGAAAACATTATATTAACCGGAACATGATATTAAAAGAAAACATATTTTCTGACATTTTTCAGCCCTCAAAACTTTGCTCCGGTATGCCAAGTCAATCTATTGTTCAACTAGTACTGCAGTGATCAGGTAGGTGTGAAAAAGACGCAGCTGACCACGGCGTTGTTTACATAGCGAAGTTCAGGTGTGAAACTCAGGTCCCCGGGGCATTTACCGGTATATGAAATTATTTCTAACATTTACCTGTAATTTTTGTATGACAGTGGCCAAAAAAAAGTGATATTAACCGAAATCCACCTGGAAACAAGTGATATTAAAAGAATGACATTACATAGATTATATAGCAGGAAAAACGGTGCATGAAGAAAACATGATAATAACCGAAAAGTGATATTAACCGACGTGACATTAAGTGGAGTCTACTGTATTGACATTTCAACACAGCAGAAATTATACTGAAAAGATACATGAGGACAAAAATCATAGTTTTTTAAAGTTTCCACTCAAACTTAGCCAGCATGTTTGGAATTACCCTATGCTATAAACATTTGTAGTGAGAATGAACTCCCTTCCTACTTTAATAATGAAACTTTAAAATGGTTTTCATCAGTTTATAACAACCTTTACAACCATATTTCAAACCTATAACATATGAGTTTTTTTTAAACCCTTAACCAACACCCCATCCCCCAACACCCCTCCCCCAACACCACCTCCCCAAACACTCCCATCCCCCAACACCCCCAACACCCCCAACACCCCTCCCCCAAACCCCCCTCCACCAACACCCATCCCCACTTTTCTTTCCCTTGCCCGTTACTAGCCATGCAACTTTGTCTTTTCCTACCAAATGCCTGAAGTTTTCCAGAATGGAAGTCTTCCAGGAGCTGAAGAAGGCCCTGCTCCATGGTCCGCACATCGGCCACATCCGTGAGGAAGGAATGTTCATTACATGGACGGCTACTACCCACAACTGGCTTATCTCCCTTTATCACACCTGTACAATAAAACATAACCTGGTGATACATATTAACAGCGATTTATATGTGTGCATCCCGAGTCCTGTACTCATAGAATTTTGAAAAGACTTATTGAATTTATGACAAAGATTAAATTTATTATTATGGAACCCATTGTTTTTAGCAATACGAATGATAAGGACCCATGAAAAGTAATTGTAGATTGATTACTGTATTAATACATCTTTTTTGGTGGAAACATGGGAAATGTAGTATTGTAAATTGGTCTGTGATGCATGTTCCATCATTGGTTACTATTTAAGTCACGTAAATTTATAATTGATAAATATAAATTTTAAAGAAATATGTCATACATTTATTAATATTGATGTTTCCAATTGCTTACACACACATCAAATGGAAAAATGTAAGAAATACTATTGGTTCAAACACTATGTAAAAAGCTACAATTTAGAGCCCAGGGCAGGCTTGAAACTTCCAAGAATGATAGTCAGCAGATGAAATATATATATATATCTGGGGAGAATTCTGCTGCTGAACTCTTAATCAGTGTAGTAGTTCTTGTAAAGATGAATTGTCCACTTTCACTGCATTAGAAACCAATGAATAAATAAACAAATAAAAAAACAAAACTTGATATTGCACCTCATTTAGTCAACATAAGCCATTCTTAAGCGCTTTACAGTACAAAGATATACAATTTGATACAATCAGGTGCTAACTACTAGTCCTGTTCCACTGGCTATTGTTTCCTATGTATGTGTGCTGGAGATGTATTGTGCTCTATTAGTAGTGGGACTGTGCTTCCAACGGCATCTTTTGTACCAATCAGACCAATCCACACATTAGCAAGGAAAGAGACTTGAAATCAGGAATCACTGGGACTTAATTTAAAGACTCCATAATATCTAGTAGACCACATATAATTATTACAACTAAAATCATCAATGGAGTCCATATTTGATCCTTTAGTATATTAGCCTTACTGACCAATATCAAGAAAAGTTTTTGTTTATCGTATCATAATTAATAATAATATACTGATCTTTTTGTTAAATATTATAATAACAATGAAGGTTTAAGATTTCAAATTAGGCTTTAAATTGAGTCCATGCTTGAAGCCGATCACTTTGATCCAAAGAAATTAAATATCAAACAAACACATCATCTGTTACCATGGTTACCTTGTTTGGAAGCATTGCTCTCGGCACTGGACTGGATACTGACAGGATAAGTCTCGCTCTTCATCATCCGAGATGCCATGCTGACTGTTGATTCACGCTACTCTTGTGTCATTCTTTTATTAGACCTGGATAAAAGACAGATTTACACTAGTGTTTTAAACAAGGGGCCCAATGGGCCTGAATCACTTACCAGCTATTAATTTAATCTAACCCTTTTAATATTTAAAATAAACTTTAGTACAGATACTGACAAAATACTTGTGTCTGAGATCAAAATAATACATTGAAAGATTTTAACATATCATACATGTAACCTCAAAAGTGGGTCAAGGTCATTCATCTCAACAAACTTGTTGATATTCCCAATATCGGTACCCTAAGCAGTCTGGTTATCTAGAAGAAGTTGCTTGAAGATTTTCATCCATTTCACTCCTGTGAACTTGAAAGGGGTCAACTTAGTCAAATATCGTTCATTTGAACAAATTTGGTAGCCAATCATCTCATGATCAGCATTCTACAGGCGGAATATGGGTATCCTAGGCCTATCAGTTACTTAGAAGAAGTTGTTTAAATATTTTCAGGCATTTGACCCCGGTGACCTTCAAATTGGGTCAAGGTCAATCATTTGAACAAACTTGGTAGCCTTTCATCCCAGCATGATACTGCATGATATAACAATAAAAAATTAAAAAGAGACATTTGCTTGATCACAGACTTTAACAAAGTATTAACATGTACTAATAATAGTTAACAAAATAGATAAATGCAGTTTGAACAAACCGTCATTCGTACAATTTATGGAAAAGTAGGAAATGGCAGGGGGAACAGGTAACAGGACATTGTAATTGTAATGTCTAGGGCCAGAGGTAACACTGTTTAGTCGATTTGTGCGCAATTTAGTAACCTGTTGTCATAATGACTTACGAAATTTGCTTAGACAAACCTTTTGAAATGAGATTTGGAACCACAAACGGTCCGAGACGATATCTTGACAGATGCGACCAACGAATTAAAGGGGAAACAGAAGGGAGGCTACTCTCGCTCTCCATAGGGTGTGGCTAAAACGCGGAACATATCTACCAGAAGAGAACGGAACAACACCGTTTTTGTCTGGGTACTCCGGTTTCCTCCCACATCCTACGTGCTAACATCCATGCCAACAAGAGCGGTGTATTTAAGTTGCAAGAAAGCAGGTGATCCCATCCGATAAGGGTATCGAACTCTGGTCGCACTGGTGAAAAACGAGCGCTATCAACTGCACCATTCGACCGCCCTGATTTCATAACTCACCAAATGGAGTTGATCCGAATTACAAATCCCCTTTGAAATCACATCATCACATTTTTTTATCGAACATTTCAAAATCATGTTGTTCAAGTATCAATTTAAGCATAGGGATCTGTATTTGAGTTTCATTATCACTTAATTGTTGGCGACACAAACGTTTATTTACATCTAACTGCAATTTTGCATTTCATACATACGTAATTTTTAATATGTTGCAGTTTTTGGTGTTCAGCTATCTCTTTCAATGGGATCATGTTCAGTTTACATATCTTTTTAGAAATAAACATTATGGGGGTGGGGTTGGGGGGTTGGGGCAGGGGGGGGGGGGGTCTTTCACTACATTTGGCTGGGAGGTTTTTCAACAGTTCTCAGTGTGAAAGTATTGGATACATTTTATGGTCTGATGGTGTTTGAACCATTTTTTTAATTGTAGATGTGTGTGATATCTTTGACATGTTTTCAAGGAAAGAAGTTTTGCATATAAGTTTATCAAATATTTGTTAATCTATGTATAATATTATATTTTTCCCAAATCCACTAATTGTAATGGTGGTTATGGTTATCTCTGATGTAGCTGAATTTATGGGTATTTGCATTTCCAACACGCATCGTTTTACATTTAACAAATTAAAGTGTATCTGCCAGGCTTTCCGAAATGCAACTTTGACCATTATTTATTGCTTTGAAAACTTTCGTCTCTTCAGCGAAAAGGGTACGTTTCATGGCGTATCTGTTATGTGTAATACCAAAAGAAATGGTCCTAGCGCTGATCCCTGTGGAATACCGTTTATTATTGGTTCAATTGAAACATATTCCTCGTTCATATCAAACTCTTTGTTTCTTAGTTATCTCATCTAATATAACAGGCCCCGGTTTCATCAACGTTCCTTAACTTGAGGAAATTCCTTAACTTAAAAATCTCCATAGGAAAGCATTACAGAAGTTAAGGAAAGTTCCTTAGCTAACGATTGTCCCCTTAAATTCTGTAATGCTTTCCTATGGAGATTTTTGAGTTAGGGAATTTCCTTAAGTTAAGGAACGTTGATGTAACCTGGGCCAGAACTGGATGTCACTCAGAGAATAGTTTTCAAAAGCGATGTCGACTGGATGGAAGGAAACACTTCTTCAGTCATCGAATTGTTGATCTCTTGAACAGACTTCAATAGCATGTCATCAATGCAGAAACTGTTTTTCATTTTGAAATAATGTTAGGCCTAGATAAATTTCGGAAAAATACCCAATTTTCATATAAAGAACAATAATCTTTCAATTGCTACATGTACATTGCGCCGGAATGATATGTGGTTTTTTTTTTGTAATTTATAGACATGGACATAGAGGTTACCAGCCCGCGTCCATAATTTATCCTAATAAATTCCAAAGAGACGAAAGGTTGCTGCCAAATCCCTATTCACCACGAATATCATGTACTGTATGTTTATTGCTGTTTCAACTCACTAACACATTGTTTATACTAAATAGACGAAATCCGTATCGTATCTGTTTTTGATGCTATGTTCGATTATTTTGAGGGTTCCAGGTTTGACTGTAATTCCACGGATTTTTGTTATCTCTTTTTGTAGGTGGACTGGGGATAATATTCGTTCTTTAAGAGGTTGCGGTTTCCTTTTCCTCTCATTAACAAGTATAGCGGGGCCAGTATGGTATGTGTTTGGCAATCAGTCCAGACGGGTCTGCACTCGTAGGTTTATTATGTGTATGAGGCGCCGTTTAAGTATTTATTCACTATTTTCTGATATCAAAATTTCACATTCTTTATATGTAAAAAAATCGAATTCTGATATCAAAAATCGAGTTTCTGATATCAAAAATAGCCCCTATTTTTTTGTTATCAAGAATTCTATTTTGTAATATAAAAAAATGAATCAAATTGAATTTTTGATATCAGAAAGTAGTGAATAAATACTAAAACGGCGCCCCATTTATATGTGTCTCACCTTCAAATTGAGGAAGACATATTGTTTTGGCTTTTTTCCCCTTCTGGTTCTTCTAGTAATTTGTTATGCCGGTCATAACTTCTAAACTCGTGAAGACATCATGACCAAACTTGCAGTATAGTTTCATCACCTAAGACCGATGTGCAGTGCACTGTCGTTATGTCATTGTGACATTGACCTCAAGGTCAAACGCGAACCCCCAATTATTCTTGCCCTGGCGATAACTTCAACATCGTTAAAGATATATCAATGAAACTTACAAAATACATAGGTGATGTGAAGTGCACTTTCATTAGGTAATTTTGTCCTGCATCTAAAGGTCAGAGGTAAAAATATAGCTGTCTGTTTCAATCATTTAAAGATACACGCCACGGTGATATGCCAAATGCTACGGTCCCTCGCATTGTCTAACTGCATGTAACAATACCTTTTAAACTTCGCATCAAATGTTAACCTCATATTTGTTTCATTTTCATTGGATCAAAAGCATCGTCGCAAACCCACGGTACACTTCTCTGACGTTTGCATCACGTCAGAGAAGTGTACCGTGGGTTTCCGACGATGGATCAAAGGTCAAGGTCAAATTTTACATTTCTTTACTGCTAAACATATATATTGCTATGACATTTATCAAAATACAACTGTATATATTTGTTAAAATTAGGGTCAGTTACATAGTAGGATCCTTCCATATATCAGTGTTCTAGTTTTGCTTAAAATTTCTATGCAATAGTATGCAAAAGAAAATTAATTGAAAAATAAAGTTGGAAATACAAAGAATGTATATAAAACTAGGTTCTATACTGTAGCAAAATAATAAAAAAAATGTTTCCATATACTTATAGCATGAAATTGTAGTAGGATTATTTTTGCAGTTGATCATCTTCCGGGGCAAGTTCAGCTATATGTTTAGTTAATCTTTGTATAAAATAATCAATTTAATTATCTATTATATCTGCCAGATAGTTGTCTTGCTGGGACATGTATGGTTTATATGATCTCGTCAGTTTTGGTTTACTATCTGGCCATTAGTAGTTCCCCAGTGAAGATCGCGAGTTACTCCCCTTTTGAATCCACTCTTCATAAATTACAACCATCGATTCAGGATGATGAGGATGAAGTTTTACGCCTTCCTTATTGCTGTTTTTACTGTAGAATCAGTATTTGCAGAGGTGAGTCCAGTCTTTCACGTATTTGCACAAGGCTTCACTAGGATTTGGACTGATAAATAAATTAGTAAAGTCCCCGTCGACGGTCGTTAGTAAACTGTCAAAATACCGAAAATATCAATGCCCCCCCCCCCCCCACCCCGTTCTTGCTTGTCGGGAACCGGCTCCTCAATCATGTCCATACTATGTTTGCTGTGTTGATTTGTTAACTGTCACCTGAACGTTTATATATACCTGTTAGCAAAACCTTTTAAATTGATAAGTAATTATGGTTCAATTAAAATAAATCTACTTTAATCTTTAGGAAGAAAATGTTTTGGGATGGACAAATCGACCTTCACGACAGTTCATGATCCCTTTATATTATACTCAATCAATGATGGAGGTTAACGTTTACACGGCGAAATACATTTGACAGGCTCCGAGTTGCAGTCGGCAAAATCATATCAGATAGAAAAAATACTGACAAGCAGCCTCTTATGTAAAATATATATAGTAGCTGACATAGACTAGGCAAGGCCTACATTACTCCAACAATGTTAGAGGTTTAACACGGCGAGATATTTTTTGACAGGCGCCGTGTAACCTCTAACTGCCCATAGCTGATTTTCCCGATGCTGACGATCAATTTTTCAAAGTCAGGATTTTGAAAAAAATAAAGCGTGTCGCTTACATTTAAATGATCAACAAAGTCCAAATAGCATTCCTTTCCATAAATCCATCATGAAATCAGGAGAATTTTGTGTCAAACACTAAATTTTATACAAATAATGTTTTTCTTATGTCGAAGTGAAGCAGACAACATTGTCGGAAGTAAATTTAAATATCACGTGGTTTTGCGATTATTACAAAAATGAAAATACATACAATGTTCTACAAGCGGAATACAACCAAGTTCTGTCTCATTTCGTTCTATTTGAAAAACCCTGTACTAATTTTTATCAACCGAGGAAGCCATGTTGAAAAATAAGCCGGAGAGGTGCTTCAGCCGCTTGGTCTTGTATTTCGTGTTTAACGGTCCGTAATATTTTATATAATTGTATCTTTGACATACATATGGGATCTTTATTACATAAAACGTGAGTACACACTGTTTTTATGAACTGTCAATCACTGAAGTTGGTTTTTTCAAGCCGATTTCATTCCCCTTCAATCGAGGGCGGAATCTGCATCAAAGAATTAGTGCTTCGGAAATAAGAGGTCGCAGTCGGCAAAATCATATCCGATAATAAAAAGGCCGACCAGCGGCCTCTTATGTTATAGGAGTAGGCCTACATGTACTTGGTATATTAGTCCTAATGACAATGCATGGTTTAAAGCACACATTTACCATACAGACTGATCTGTGGGGTTTTATTGACAAATGTACAGTAGCCTGAGTGATGTCATTAGAACAGCCATTCAGGCATAATGCCCATTGTGATGTACAAAACTTCATGTATTATGTATCATAACACACCAGGGTTCAAACTGTTACCCCAAAGTTGTTGCCAGCATTAACCTTTTCTTTCTCAGTAAACAAAAATCTAACAACCTACAGGTTTTGTTTTTTGTCTCTTCAGTAAGAAGATCCTTCTTTTCAAGAGGCATCTTATGTCATCTTATTATTATTGCGGCTTACTCTGAGATTTGTTCCCCCCTACACTGACTATAAGTTACAATTGGAGTATAAAATGGTCTGGGGTGGGTGTTGCCATATTTGTGCTATAGCATTCAAGTAAGGTGGCACTTTAAAAGATTCCGTTGGAAGCACAGGTATTAACCTCATCTATGCAACACCTACAAATGTATATATGTGTTGGATTGACAAGGCTAGTGCCTGTGGTTAGAAGCACAGTCCCACTGCAACAGAACATGTACACAATACATCTCCAGCACACACCCAGACATACACATACACTAAAGGAGATATTAGCCAGGTGGCTTAAGACTATTCTAGACTAGTAGTTAGCACCTGATGAAACAGCTCATGAAAATTCCGGAATTATTATGTTCACTTGTGTTCACAGGCAAAACATACATAGGGAGACAAATGCAATAGCCAGGTGGCATAGATGATAGGACTAACAGTTCGCGCCTAATTGTATCAAATTGTATATCTATGTACTGTAAAGCGCTTTAGAATAGCTTATGTTAGCTAGATAGGGCACTATATCAAATGTTGTTTATTTATACATGCTATTATTTATACAAAAATTGAAATTCTGTTTATTTGCAGAAGGTGCCAAGTGCTCCTCCCACCCTACAACAGACAAGCTTTGAGGACAAGAGATGCAAGTGTGTGTGTCCAAAGCTCGTGTCCAATGTCACAAAAAACGACCAGAGCGTTTACATAAAAGATATACTTGATCCTGAGGATTGGTAAATATATACACCTATGTTAAAGATTTTTAAAAAATGTGTTAACTTTAAGAGATGAAAAGAAATAAAAATTTTACAGTGCAGTTTCTGTAAAATAAGAAAAAGCATTGACTTTCAAAACCAAATTAAATGTTGAAACAATTAGATATGGGAAACATACAGCCTATCTAGTCAAAATTCTAATTGCTAGACATCAAAAAACAAGTTGCCAAAATGAGCATTTGAGTGAAAAATTACTATTAAATAAATGTTTTTTGTAATGGTGAAAACTTTTAAGAAAATTCTATTATCTTCAAAACAAATTTGATAATTTCAGTACCATTAGTGTATCATGGTACAAGAAAACAAAACTTTTCAATGTCTCAAAAGACAGTTTCATAGTATGATATAGACTTGGATATTGTAATTGTGTGAATCACATGTTTTTCATTTCAGTAAATGCAAACATGTTGTCACCAATGCCACAGACGAACTGTGTGTTCAGTGCGAGTGTAAATACGAGGAGCGCAACACAACAACAATTAAGGTATTTTTATTTCTGTCCTCATCACAAGGTCAAGTGATGACCTTCTCAGGCAGTGTAACTCTTATAAATATTAAAACTATGACTCCTGATGGAGTGCATGTGGTAGAGAACCAAGTTTAACATTCTGTAAACCAGCTGATTTTCGCGGCGATTTAATTTCGTGTTAAACAAATATTTTACGGTGGTTTAATTTTGCAAAAAATACGGTCATAAATCTTACGTACAGTATAGTACTCCTACAGTTGGCATACCTCTGGTTGAAACTATTTCTCTGCGATTAATTTTTGCGAATTTTATTTTACTGCAAAATATGTGAAAATTAATCGAACACAGAAAATAAATTGGTTTACAGTACAGGTTATCTTCCATTGCAGATCTGCTGTTGTTGTAGAAATAAAAAATAGATAACCCTCTCTATCAACCCTTTTACCCCTATAAACCATAATAAACCCTTCTATATCAATGCACAGTAGATTCTACTGAAGTTATATAGGAATGAAAGGATAAACTAAAGCTCAGTCATGGAAGGTAAATGTGGGCGGATTGGTCGAGTGGTTAACACTCCGGCCTTCCACGTAGGCGGCCGGGGTTCGATCCCCGTAATCGTCATACGCATGGAACTTTCAGAGAAAGTGTTTTTCTCCTGCCCACACAACTCCAACAACCCAGGTGGAGTATAAAATGGTCTGGGGTGGATGTTGCAGTATCTGTGATGTAGCATTCAAGTGTAGTGGCACTATAAAAGATGCCGTTGGAAACACGGTCCCACTACAAACAGAACACAATTCATCTCCAGCACACACGCATACATACACACACATATGGAGATATTAGCCAGGTGGTATAGGACAAGTAGTTAGCGCCCGATAAGGCAGCTCCTGCGAACTCCTCAGAATTGTATATGATAGAACTGTATGTGTTAATTGTATTGATTGTATAAGAATTGTATATCCATGTACTGTAAAGCGCTTTAGAGTGGCTTATGTTAGCTAGATAGGGCGCTATATCAAATATTGTATATTATTATTATTATTATAATGACAATGAAGTCTCTACCCAGGGGAAGAATTGAACATTTTTTAGCAACTATCATTAGTGGCGAGTGGGTTAACATTAACACACCAAATTAGAAACTTGCTTGCAATTTTGAAGTGGATAATGAAAGCACTGCGATTCATTCTGAATCAGTCTAACTTACAATTTAGTTCAGAAAATTGACTAAATTTTTTGCAAGGTGTAAAATGTAAAATATAACAGTTGTATTGGGATCAAATAACCTTTTAAGACACTATTTCTGTATGTAATGTGTGGTTTCGTTTCACAATTTGTTTTACACTTTCTGATGTGTACAGATTTGACAAATGAATGTAAACCTTCCAACTGACAATTTAATGTAAGTACGATAATAAAATTTTGATTTTTAATGTGAAGTGAAAAGTCCATTTTCAACTGTAACAGGAGAAAGAGAAAATTTAGCGACCAAACTGGGGTTCGAAACCTGGGACCTTCTGAACTCTAGACAAACACTCTACCACTGAGCTACCTGGCCATGTCCAGTTACGCTACATTCCTCCCTCCTTTTTTCAAGTCTTCGCCCCCAAAGACAACTATTTTCAACGCAACCTAAACCTACTCCCAATGCTTTAAGGAGGGTTGGCAAACTCGCCAATTTTTTTAAACTTGAAATAGAGAAAATGTAGCGGCCAGACCAGGCTTCCTAACTCTAGAATAGATGAATACTCTACCACTGAGCTACCTTGCCAAAGGATCATGAAACAATCTCAAGTCAAAATTTGTCTTAAGTTTTTGACCTAGCCAATTACGATAAACATTATAAAAAATAACGCCATACCTGATTGGCTAAGCACAGACTAAGATTGTTTCATGATCTCAGGGCCAGGTCGCCATTAATTGACCCCATCCAGTTCTACTACACAACAATAATTTTAAACAAAATATTTCAAAACCCACTTTTCAGTTTTATACTCAAGGAGGTAATATGCACCGAAATTAAATCGTAATTAAATTTTCTCTCCAGGTCGTAGTGATCTTCATCATTTGTGTGGTGTCACTGCTGTTTGTCTACATGCTGTTCCTGCTGTGTCTGGATCCGCTAATCGCGCGACGTCCGACCCAGTACCAACAACAGACCAATGAGGAGGTGAATTTGGTAATGTGTGCGGGTGTGGTAGCCTGCTTCCTTACTTATACACGGTCATCGTATCCTCTACCTGCCGTAACTCGTTCACCCCCGAAGTCACATTTAAACTCTTCCAATTCAAAGGTTGGAACAGTTTATTATAGAATTTTGGAGTTGAATAAGTTTAATATTTATTATAGAATTTTGGGTTTGAATAAGTTTAATACAACTTTATGGTATCTCAAAAACTACAATAAGTTAACAGTTGATAGTATGATAAGAATGTTTTTAATCCAGTTCTGGTACACTGTTTGATGGCAATAGAGGATAGGAGGATAAACACTATTGGATACGGTGACACCATCTCTATACTAACATTCTTATTTAATCATCTTTACTGTTAATCACATCATTTTTTGTGGGATATTTATTTTCACATTTTGACAGGGAGAGACCATCACAAATTCACAAACAAATTTTATTTGTACTTACAGTACTTCAATGTTTTGAAGAAGTTGGCTAAAATTAGAAAGAATGAACAGTTACATTTTCACATGCTATGAAACAGCTTTAAATGTCATTATGACTTTTTGAGTTCATGGGACACCCTTGACAAAAATATCAGTCCTGGGGGTCCACTGATAAATATATGGGGTTCTCATCAATAAAAATATTCAGTATTCATTGCATTAAGTCATATACATATGTAACAGGAGAATTGTACAAATGATGTGATTTACAGAATTTAGTTGTTAGATTTAGAATCAAACGCTACAGCTGAGTCAGTTCAAGCTTAATCTGATATTTATATATATTTTACAAACCGTTTACCATGTAAAGATATATCAAATATATCATCTACAAATCATGCATTAAATGATTAAAGAAAAACCCATATTTACAAACCATGTACTATGCAAAGTTATATCTATATAAATTATCTAAAGAGATTTCTTGATTCAATTATTTTTTTGGATCAGTTTATCCGTGAATTCAGAGTGTAAAATGCCTTATTTTCTCCAAAATGATCACAACCTGAGGCCTATATTCCAACTTCCATTGATACAAGCAATATAAATATTTCACCCCTTTCATGAATGAAAAGGCTCTCGTAAAATTAGGTAGCAAAGTACTATCATTATTACATTAACTTGTATCAATAATCATTTGATTGTTTATACTTATACAAAATTAATCAGGTGTTCTCACTGAAATCGGAATTTAAAAGAATTGCAGATTGAAGATTCACATGCTTTAAACTTAATCACCCCAGAAGATGCATTTAAACTCTTCCAATTCAAGTGTTGGAATAGTTCATTTTGAAATTTCAGGTGTGAATGAATTAATACTGACCAATGCATATTCTGGGGAAAAATAGGTGATTCTAAGTTGATGTAGAGCTAGTATGTACTGGCCTAGGTTTATTAGCCACCGGCTTCAAATGTGACCAAACATTGTTACCCTTTGACTATATACTGTATATACTCAACTATACTCAGCCGCATTCTTGTATTCCTTGTGGATTCCACCATCTGGGTAACACTGAACCACACTGAACATTTTACACAGATGTTGGGTTACCCACCTCAAGAGGGGAAGCTGTAGATATTTTATGTTAAAGGTGTAAAAATAATAAATTTAGGCTATCATATACTGATTTATTACAACCTAGGTTACTTTGTGGTCCACAATTTATTATCATTTATTTGTCTTCCAATAGTTATTCTCTTGGCTAATATGTTTAAAAGCCCACCAATAAACGTAACTTTCGACAAAACTTGAAACGAAAATCAAGCCTTATAACTTTTATATTAATTGATTTAGTTAAGATTAACTGATATCAGCAATATTCAAGATGAATTCTTACGCAGTTACCGGTACAGCAGCAGTTGAAACTCGGTATTTGTAAACACGCGTCCATTTGGAACTGTCTTCTACCTTTGGTTTGTTGTTGAAGTTTGCCACACCTGAATTATTTTCAATTTTTTGGATTTTTCTGTCAAGAGTTTCTTGTTAGTTACTGCTCAGGTTTACTTCGTTTTAGACTTATTTTTGCATGGTTATCAGCTGGATTTTTTTCAGAATTTTTCAGAATCACAAAAAAATTCCTGAAGTTACATATATTGGGCCTTTAAGATTTAACTAGATTTCTCACGCTGATCATGATACACATGTGTGGGTGTTTAACACATATACTTTTTTCTGATTTTTACCCTAATATACCAAAACACTTTCAAAACTAATTTCTGAATGGAAACGCTTTCAAAACTTATTTCTGATTTTGGAAACAATTTTGAAACTAATTTCTGATTGGAAACACTTTCAAAACTAATTTCTGATTGGAAACACTTTCAAAACTAATTTCCAATTGGAAACACTTTCAAAACGAATTTCTAATATATTTGAACTCTTCATCTTTTTTCTGTACTATATTTCACTCATAATAAACCCATGTGACTATATTTGGTTCAATAATCTTGATAGCTCAACACATTATGGAGTATTCTACAGTAGACAGTTTTCACTTGTGTGTAGACAGTAGTGTAATTTTTGTATATTAAATATTGAATATCGACTTGTGTTCACTCAATCATGCATCCTTGATATCAAGGGGTTACACTCACCTACGCTCTCTACACCCCTGGACTATGTCTTGGCAAAACTGAAGGCACGCTCGGGAAAAAAATAAATAAAAATCACTATATGCTGATGCCTGTCTTTTTTAAGATTACAAAGGCGACGCAACCGACTTCAATTTTGTCATATTTACTGTTATGTGACGACGAGATTGTTTTGATGTACATCAAAGTGTCAAATCAGTCTTCTTGCCTCATCAACAAGGCGGTGCATATGGAGCCTTCATGATCAGTTTTGCAATGAAATACTAAATATAATAAAATATTCAAGGGATGTAGAGAGAGTAGGTGAATGTAACGGTAACCTCTTGACATCAAGGATGTCAATTGTTGTGCTCTATTGGAGAGAGATACACTAAAAATACTAATGGTAACATTTCTGTTTAATTTGTCAGTAAAACTCAAAACTAAAACATAGAATCCAATTACATATCTTTTTATGAGTGTATTTAGATATCATTTAAAGTTTCATATATTATGAAAAATAAAATTAAGCTTCTCCTAACAATAAAATTGCAATAGGTATATATAATCATCTTTGTCTGGTGGAGGTAGATTTATAAATACAAAAAGTAAATTACTTTCATTCATCAATTTGAATTTGTAAAGGATTGAAATATGGTTTTATTTAAAATTGCTTTTTAATTCACAGGATTTCAAAAATATAATAAAGTTAAAAAAAATATGAATTTTAATTTTTTTCATAAGTATAGCGATAAAATAAAAATGATTAACAATCACATTATGAAATATTTCAGTAGCACTTTCGAACACTTGTAAAAGTAGCACTATACTAACTGAACTGTTTTGTAGGATGACCATTCTGTGTCTCAAATGTCCAGTCGGCCAGAGCTAACCAGACAGCGGTCAATCATAAACCGGGTGACGGACGAACAGAAGAAGTGGAAGGGGACGGTGCAAGAACAGAGAAAGACGATCTACGACCGACATGCTCTCCTCAATTAAAAGTCGCTCTTCTACGACAGGTTAAATTTGCTTTCGCCAAATAATAAAATTGTCTCTTTTGATCCTGTAATTTCAATCGACAGGTCAGGATGGGTCCTGAATAATTTTTTCCGTAAAAAGTAATGTAGTGTGAACTAGATATGGTGACTGGGGTTTTATTGACTTGAATCATGATGCCGTAATATGTCTGGTGGTATTTGCTTTAAGATATGATGCTTAGATAAATAAGTTCCATTTCTGGCTTTGATTACCATATTTGGGGATTATTTCTTTGAAAATTTAAATTATGTCCTTTTCTGATGTCCATAGTGAGGGTAAATATATTGTAGTGTATTCTTTCATCGTGACACAACCAAAGGATTCTATTTAAAGGCACAGTAAACCTCACTGTGCCCATGTTTAAAAGAAAACCCCCCACAAATATTGGTAATACCAGGTATGTGTACAGATTGTCTGAAATTGATGACAATAATGTCGCACGTTTGTTATCTAAGTAAACACCCCTTTTTGGAACCAAATTTTTGACACCCTCAGCGCTAATTATGGCGATTGACTGTAGAAGCGGAAATTCGAACCAATGCATTGATAGTCTAAGCATCCAATGAAACCATGGCTCTTTTATCTGGATTACTTTCTCATGGATTTAACGGAAATAATTAATTATTATATATATCCTACATGTACCAGAAAATAGGTTTCTAAGTGTGTTTTAACTGATTCTTTTGATGCTTCTATTGAGGAAACCTTTACGTATAAGATGTTAGAAGAGCTATTATTAGAGTATATGTTGTTTGTTGACAGACCAAAGACATGGTTTATATATTGTATGTTTATTTGTCCGAACTGGTTGCTGAAAGGAAGTGAATATTAGATAAATTTAAACTGAGATTAAAATCAGACACTTTACTGATGTAAATAATACTAAATATTGTCAGGTGTGAGAGATTTGAAAACTTGTGATTAGGTTGTTAAGTTAGAAATGTACATGTATGTGGATGTCAACATGTGTCATGATGTTGATATAGATATACTACTATATTTGATTGCAAATAAGCCCAGTCTCACAAATAAGCCCCCCTCTCGCAAATAAACCTCCTCCAACTTTGGCAAATATCCCAGGAACAGGGTTGGAGCCTTTAGTTAAGTACCCTCCCTAAATTTGTCTTGCTCAAAAAAGTAGTATGCTGATTTTCTCAAAGGCTACAAATTGACTTATCAATAAGAATTAATACAAAATAGTGTTTGATAATTTTTTATCAGTTAGAATTTAAATGTCACGAACAACTGACGCCTTAACTAATCAACTTTTGATGACTTTTTTTTAGATATATTCTGCCCGTAATGTATTTTTACACCATGAACAACTAGAAGTACATGATATTTTGTGTAGTCATTGATCACATGATCAAAACAGAGGTATATGCATGGTGGCTGATATTTGTGAACAAAGAGAATATATGCAATGGAGCCCCTTCCAACTTTTGGTCTATTGATTTTTCACTGGGGTAGGGCTTGGATTTGTTGTCAAATTCGCCATATTGTGTTTTTGTTAACTCAATATAATTTGTAAAAATCTATTTCAGGTATTGCAAAAAGAGAATGATATAAAGATCTCTTTGAATAGTTTTGTCTGAAGATCAACTACATTTCTTTTTGTATTTTACTAGAAAGACAAGAAATCTTCTGTTAAATCATTGTTATGTACATTTGACTTTTATTGATAGGATCAATGATGTGTCAGTCGTAAGCTAGATTACATTTGATCTAATTGTCATACCTGAAAATCAAGGAATTCCGTTGTAAATACCTTCAAAGATTTCTAGCTGTGATATTTCTGTTATTTTTGTTTGAATATATATTGTTTTGTGTATATAAATTACAAATCTACAGCTGGTTGAATCTTTTTCCTTAAACCATTCACTGTACTTCATTGTACAATATTTACATTTATTATACAATATTTGCATTAATTGTATAATATTTACATTAATTGTACAATATTTACAGTCATTGTATAATATTTACATTCATTGTACAATATTTACATTTATTATACAATATTTGCATTCATTGTATAATACTTGCATTCATTGTACAATATTTACAGTCATTGTAATTTTTTTTAACATTTACTCTGTATCCTTCCATTGCCAATGCATTGAAGAAGCAAAGTCTGTAGTCAGACAATAACAATATTTGCTTTTGTGACATCATCAATCTTTTGTGACATCATCAATCTATTGTGACATCATCAATTTCATTGTTGATAGCACTTAAGTTTGCTGTGAAAGAGCTTGTTGAAATGACTATAATAAGGCATTACTTCTCTCACCAAAATGTACATATACCGGGTAATAATAAAAAACGAAAATTATGGTCCTACAACTCACAATTCTTTTGGTGACAAACTTACATTAAGTCCTTTGTCATCAATTGCAATGTGAGTTACATGACCATAACCTTTGGTAAAACGTCCATTGCTTAATAAATTAAATGTTGAGCCATATTAAATTTTTTTTGATGTCAAAACACTTACCAATAGTAACTTTTTTTCCCATATAAAAAAATCATCACCGATTTCACATATTCATTTTAGATAAAGTGCTCTTGCCATATATTATTTCAAAATACAAATCATTTTAAAACAATGCTTTATAGCTTGGTATGTCATGGTGCAGCATCCACTGTCTGTCCGTCATCTGTTGTCTGTCCTCTGTCCGTCAAGTTTTCGTATAAAAACAACTTATTTGGCTGGTAGCCTTCTTGGAAGAAGCCATGCAAAGTTTTTGAGTAAAAAACAACCTTGACCAATGATACATGGGTCAACTATGTTTAAATCTTGATGTGTTCTGTATAATGACTTAATCACACAAGGTGAGCGATACAGGCCTATTGGGCCTCTTGGTAAAGATGTAAATACAAATCCTATATTTATTTTAAAGATTATGTGGTTGTTGATATGAATTGTTTTTGTTAAACTTTCCAGGAAAGTAGAATATATTTACCTTTTTCCCAAAGTCATAAAATCTCCCAATTTTAATTCAGTTCATATTTTTGTATATATTGATAATGTACCAGTTATGTCCTTTTGCTTTAGTTTCTTTTTAAATCAAGAAACAAAATTGAAGTTGGCATAATTACACATTTACCGTAAAAATGTGACACATTTTTTTACACTTTTCTAAATGTGTCCATTTTAGAAGTTTGAGATCTGTCCTTCATCTACTCATGATCATATTCAACAACCTGACACTGTATAGTGATAGGGGGAAAGTTGAGCAAGTTTCCTGGCCCAGTTCAAAGGTTATAATTCATTCGCCCATGAAATTTTCATGATGAACTAGATTTGACACATTTGAATCATTCCAATTGATGACAGAAAATTAGGGGGCCTTTAAAGCAAAAATTAGGGGGCCTTTAAAGCAAAAATTAGGGGGCCTTTAAAGCAAAAATTAGGGGGCCTTTAAAGCGAAAATTAGGGGGCCTTTAAAGCGAAAGAATTTCGCAACGCGCATCAGCCTGATCTATCAACTAACACATAGCAGTCAGATGTTCTCGATTTTGTTTTATTTAAATTTTGAATATTTTCTTCACACTGCAACTGGGACCAACAACTTCCTGTCATCGCCTTTTCCCTTGCTGGTATCCAGTGGTATTACAGACTCATTTGAACTGATGCTGTAGTTAAATATTGAACCTGGTTTTGTTTAGATTCATTATATAAATCCGTCGCATTTCTATGGTCTTCACACATTGTGGGCCTGTCGTTCAATTTCGCATCAGTTACTGTACAAGTGAAATTGTTCGCTGTGCAGAAGTTTTGCGCTTGTATTAAATCTCTGCTAATATATCCACATGCAAACATATTTAACACCCCTCAAACTCAACAGTGTATCATAGTATTTGAAATGCATGGTACAAAACAGCATGAGTCTGACAGTGTGGGAATTTTCACACCCGCAAACAAGTTGAAGGCTTACCAAGCGAAAATATTTACTTTTGCAGTAACCATTTGGCACAGTGGGGAGAATCTAAGTCTAATTTCGTTATTGAACATTAAAAGATATGTTATACATGTCTATCAAGCTACATCAGATTTCTTCGTATGCTCCCATTCCATATCAAGTTACCTCCCTTGGGCCATCAGAGTCATCTATTTAGCTTATTTTAGCAAAAGAGGTATAAAAAAACATCCGCAAAAGTTGTAAAAAATTGAAAAGTTAAATATTTATTGTAATGATATCAGAAAGTAGATCTAGTGTTGTTAATATATTTTGAGCAAAAAAAAAAAAAATTGTCATGATATTAGGTTGATGGTGTTAAATTCAGTGTGAAGTTTTGATTTACCAAGAAATATACCTAGGTAGTGATGTGATGTTTGTGTGAATTAATATGAATCCTGTGGATATGTGTATTTTGTATTGTACATGTACTGGTATGTATTTTTCAGTGAACATGTATGTATGAAATAGAATAAAAAGAAGAAAAATCAACTTCTGGTAGTTTTGTTATTTAGTCTTGAGTTTTTCTTACGATTTCAAACATAATTTCACAGATTGAGTTGTGTAAATGATGTGCAGTATTTGTTTGGCAATATATGATACAATATTGTGGTAAAAAGTCAACAAGAGGCCCAATGGGCCTGCATCGCTCACCTGGTATCAATCTCTGACTTATTTTATAGTGTAACCCTAAAGTCCCCTTAAAATCTTTTACTGTAAGACATTCAGAAGAACATCTTAAGATTTAAACATTTTTTACCCCTGTGACCTTATAAGACAACATCATTTTCATTTTCAAATTTCGTTTAGCTTCATCCCAGGACGTTACAAGACAAATATCATATCTCTAGGCATTTCTGTTTATCAGAAGAAGTCGCTCAAAGCTTTTAACCACTGATTTGACCACTGTGACCTTTAATATGGGTCAAGATCATTTTCCTTCCCAAACATCCAAGGAACCTTTCAGCCAAATATCATGCTTCTAGGACTTTTGGTATTTCAGAAGAAGTCGTTTAAAGGTTTTAACAGATTTGACCCTTGTGACCTTGAATATAGGTCAAGGTCATTTCTTTTCGCAAACTTTGTCGTGCTTCATCCAAGGAACCTTTCAGCCAAATATTATGCTTCTAGGGCTTTTGGTATTTCAGAAGAAGTCGTTTAAAGGTTTTAACAGATTTGACCCCTGTGACCTTGAATATAGGTAAAGGTAATTTCTTTTCGCAAACTTTGTCAGGCGTCATCCAAGGAAACTTTCAGCCAAATATCATGCTTCTAGGGCTTTTGGTATTTCAGAAGAAGTCGTTTAAAGGTCTCACAGATTTGACCCCTGTGACCTTGAATATAAGTCAAGGTCATTTCTTTTCGCAAACTTTGTCGGGCTTCATCCAAGGAACCTTTCAGCCAAATATCATGCTTCGAGGGCTTTTGGTATTTCAGAAGAAGTCATTTAAAGGTTTTAACAGATTTGACCCTTGTGACCTTAGGTCAAGGTCATTTCTTTTCGCAAACTTTGTCGTGCTTCATCCAAGGAACCTTTCAGCCAAATATCATGCTTCTAGGGCTTTTGGTATTTCAGAAGAAGTCGTTTAAAGGTTTTAACAGATTTGACCCTTGTGACCTTGAATATAGGTCAAGGTCATTTCTTTTCGCAAACTTTGTCGTGCTTCATCCAAGGGACCTTTCAGCCAAATATCATGCTTCTAGGGCTTTTGGTATTTCAGAAGAAGTCGTTTGAATGTTTCAACAGATTTGACCCTTGTGACCTTGAATATAGATCAAGGTCATTTCTTTTCACAAACTTTGTCGGGCTTCATCCAAGGAACCTTTCAGCCAAATACCATGTTTCTAGGGCTTTTGGTATTTCAGAAGAAGTCGTTAGAATGTTTAAACAGATTTGACCCTTGTGACCTTGAATATAGGTCAAGGTAATTTCTTTTCGCAAACTTTGTCGGGCTTCATCCAAGGAACCTTTCAGCCAAATATCATGCTTCTAGGGCTTTTGGTATTTCAGAAGAAGTCGTTCGAAGGTTTTAACAGATTTGACCCTTGTGACCTTGAATATAGGTCAAGGTCATTTCTTTTCGCAAACTTTGTCGGGCATCATCCAAGGAACCTTTCAGCCGAATATAATGCTTCTAGGGCTTTTGGTACTTCAGAAGAAGTCGTTTGAATGTTTAAACAGATTTGACCCTTGTGACCTTGAATATAGGTCAAGGTCATTTCTTTTCGCAAACTTTGTCGTGCTTCATCCAAGGGACCTTTCAGCCAAATATCATGCTTCTAGGGCTTTTGGTATTTCAGAAGAAGTCGTTTGAATGTTTCAACAGATTTGACCCTTGTGACCTTGAATATAGATCAAGGTCATTTCTTTTCACAAACTTTGTCGGGCTTCATCCAAGGAACCTTTCAGCCAAATACCATGTTTCTAGGGCTTTTGGTATTTCAGAAGAAGTCGTTAGAATGTTTAAACAGATTTGACCCTTGTGACCTTGAATATAGGTCAAGGTAATTTCTTTTCGCAAACTTTGTCGGGCTTCATCCAAGGAACCTTTCAGCCAAATATCATGCTTCTAGGGCTTTTGGTATTTCAGAAGAAGTCGTTCGAAGGTTTTAACAGATTTGACCCTTGTGACCTTGAATATAGGTCAAGGTCATTTCTTTTCGCAAACTTTGTCGGGCATCATCCAAGGAACCTTTCAGCCGAATATAATGCTTCTAGGGCTTTTGGTACTTCAGAAGAAGTCGTTTGAATGTTTAAACAGATTTGACCCCTGTGACCTTGAATATAGGTCAAGGTCATTTCTTTTCGCAAACTTTGTCGGGCTTCATCCAAGGAACCTTTCAGCCAAATACCATGTTTCTAGGGCTTTTGGTATTTCAGAAGAAGTCGTTTAAAGGTTTTCACAGATTTGACCCTTGTGCCCTTGAATATAGGTCAAGGTCATTTCTTTTCGCAAACTTTGTTGGGCTTCATCCAAGGAACCTTTCAGCCAAATATCATGCGTCTAGGGCTTTTGGTATTTCAGAAGAAGTCGTTTAAAGGTTTTAACAGATTTGACCCCTGTGACCTTGAATATAGGTCAAGGTCATTTCTTTTCGCAAACTTTGTCGGGCTTCATCCAAGGAACCTTTCAGCCAAATACCATGTTTCTAGGGCTTTTTGTATTTCAGAAGAAGTCGTTTAAATTTTAAAATAGATTTTACCTCACTGTGACCTTGAATATTTGTCAAGGTCGTTTCTTTTCGCAAACTTTATTTGGCTTCAACCAAGGAAGGTTCTGGTCAAATATGAAGTCTCTATGCCTGACGGTATTTTAGAAGAAGTTGTTTGAAGGTTTCGACATTTTTGACCCCGGTGACCTTGAAATTAGGTCAAAGTGATATTTTTTCGCAAACTTTGTTCAGCTCCTTCCAAGATATCTACCAGCCAAATTTCACGTCCCTGGGCCTTTCAGTATTTTAGAAGAAGTCGTTTAAAGGAAAAAGTTGACGGACGCAGGACGGACGGACGACGGACGACGGACGACGGACGGACGGACGGACGACGGACGCTGCACCATCACATAAGCTCACTTGGCCCTTCGGGCCAGGTGAGCTAATAAATTCATACTGCACGATTATTTTCAAATAATTTTGGTGATTTAATTAAGGTTAAACATGGTATAATACCCTGTAATTAAAAGGAACTAAAGCTGTAATTTGATATTATAAACTGTACATTTTATTTGAAGTTTGGTTTGATTTTTTTTGTTTGGGCAATAACTTATGCCTTTCTTAATATGGGTCATAGAGATTTTTGGGAGATGAATTTTGAATGAATATATACAGGGTGACCAAAGTTTACATGGTATCGAGACATATGTGTCAACCTTTGAAACCTCCAATGAGGGAGATCTTCAGCGTTCCACATTTCCAACGAGGGAAGAAGTGTGTGAAATGGGACAGAAACTACATTGCTCAATATGTCCTTCCCTTTTTAGATATATCACAATAACTTCAAAAAGTTTTTATTTGATCCAAACACATCCTGTTATAACTATAGAATATCATTTGACCACAGAATGTAGATTTTGAGTTTGTGCGAATTAAGAATTCAATGAGGGAAATTTCGAGGAAGACTGGTAAATTTTGGTCGAAATGAAGGAGTGTCCCTCCTAATGAGGGTGAGATCAAAGATCAGATTCATTGTCACACCCATAACTTGTGTCTAGCTCAAAATGATAATTTGGAGATGACTCCACAAGATTTCAGAGAAAAATGAGGTACTGCAAGGTAGAGTAATGAAAATAAAAATAGGTCCATATGCCAAAGGTCAAGGTCATATTAAGGTCAAAAATACATTGTCCATGCAGTAATGTTTGACTCAATGTTAGAAAGCTCAATTAAGTTTTTGGAGTATAGATATGTAGGTCAAATACAATCGGGAGGCGAGAGAGGGGATCTAAAATTCGGAGGCTCCCGCCTAAATCAGGAGGTTTTGAAAGAATGATGTAGGATCGGGAAGGTGGTATGTTGCAAATATGATGGGTCTGTTGCATACTAGTACCCAAGGTCAAGGTCACATTAAGGTCAGGGGTAAAAAACATTGTTTTGAAGCTCAAATGATATTGTATGATTTTAATTCAGTGTATCACAATTAACTATTGTGTATGTTTAGTCAATTCAAGGTCACATTGAGGTCAACCATCAAATGATTAATTTTGGAAATAATTTTTGCGATGTAAAAGCTATCAGTTTTTGAACCTCATTAATTCTTGTTTCTAATGAAACTGATTGAAAGACATTAATTTCTAGGGAAAAGACTAAATTGCAAATATCTAGAAGAACATAATCTCTGTATTTTAAAGGCCCTATATACATAACTTTTGGCAATACTTGAAGTGAAAATCAAGCATAATAACTTATTATATGTATAGATTTAGTTAAGATTAAGTGAAATCAGCAATATCCAAGATGAATTCTTACGTGGTTACCGGTACAACAGCAGTTGAAACTCGGTATTTATAAACAAACGTCCATTTTGAACAGTCTTCTAACTTCGGCTTGTTGTTGAAGTGGGCCACACCTGAATTATTTTCAATTCTTTGGATTTTTCTGTCAAGAGTTTCTTGTTAGTTACCGTTCAGGTTTATTTCGTTTTAGGCTTATTTTTGAATGGTTATCAACTGGATTTTTTTTCAGAATTTTTCAGACTCACGAAAAATCATCTGAAGTTACGTATATTGGGCCTTTAAGGAAAATGTATATATTGCAAAAACAAGAGGCCCTAGGCATGCTTCCAGCTCATTTAAGTCAATTTTAAATGAGGGTTTCTGGAGTAAAATTAAAAAAAAATTGTTATAAACAACCAATAGACGACAGATGAATAGACAGACGCCATGGCAAAAACTAAGCACGGACCAGGTGAGGTAAAAATCACAAACACATCATATGATTCAGCAACAGATTCTTCATTTTCGATTCAGTGAACATTCTTATCATACCAGTTGTCCCAGTCGACTAGATGATGATGATGAAGAAAGAGAAAATCATGTCACATTTATTGCACCATTGAACTGTACTTTGAAATCAAGGTGATTGTTAGGATAGTTTTAGTATCCATGGAGACATCATACACAGAATGATAACAAAATGTAAGAAACTTTTCAATAATTCCATAAAATCACACCACATTGCCAATATACACTGACCTCCAAAAGTTCTCTTACACTTTTTACACAAAACACTTTCAAAATCAGCCAATCCAATTCCGAAGTTTGCATTCCAATCTTATTACGTCCTTATTTCTTGAGATATTTTGTGTCCATATTTGTTTGATTGTAAAGTTTTCACAGTACCAGTGCAACAAAACTTTTGGATGGCAGTGTATATACTTTCTATAAAGAAGAAACATTTTTTTCAATTTACAACCTTTGAACAGTTACAATCATTTAAGAACATTTCCAGGTTTTGGTGGTGGAGGAATACCAGAGTACCTAGGAAAAAACACTGACCGGCAGTCGGTACCCAGTGACCTCCCCCGAAACAAGACCCCGATTGATGACTCATTGACAGAGAATGTCATCTTACCCACTCAGTCACTGCAACTCAGTGGTAGTAGAATGTCGGACACCTTGACCACTGTGACACAGTGGTGGAGGGCTAGTGGTAGTAGAATGTCGGACACCTTGACCACTGTGACACAGTGGTGGAGGGCTAGAAGTAGCAGAATGTCAGACACCTTGACCACTGTGACCCAAAGGTGGAGGGCTAGTGGTAGTAGAATGTCAGACACCTTAACCACTTGGCCAGTGATCCCATCGTTGAACGGCTACTGGTAGCAGAATGTCAGACACCTTAACCACTTGGCCAGTGATCCCATCGTTGAACGGCTAGTGGTAGCAGAATGTCAGACACCTTGACCACTGTGACCCAGTGGTGGAGGGCTAGTGGTAGTAGAATGTCAGACACCTTAACCACTTGGCCAGTGATCCCATCGTTGAACGGCTACTGGTAGCAGAATGTCAGACACCTTAACCACTAAGCCACTGTGACCAAGAGAGCTAGTGGTAGTAGAACGTCAGACACCTTAACCACTAAGCCACTGTGACCAAGAGGGCTAGTGGTAGTAGAACGTCAGACACCTTAACCACTTGCCCACCAATTCAAACAATACTCGTAGGAAATGCAACATAAAGTACAAATATACTGTGTAAGAAATCATCTTGTGATAATTGTTAAACATAATGTGAAGATGACAAAATTCCTTAAATTTTGGTACAGGTACAATGTTGTCTGGTGTGATAATGTCACAGGCAAATGTATAATAATAATAGTATAGATATGTGTGCAATATTATAACAAAATGAAGAAATAAAATATTAATACATATCAATTACGATCTAATACTGAACAGATGGTTATCTTAAAGTGTGTATAGCTAAATAAATAATTAAACAAACTGACATACAAGTTATGTTAACCTGTAATTTGACATTTCTAATACATGCATTAATCATAAAACCTTGATATCATAACCCCTTTCTTGCCCCCTCACTTTCTGCCAGAAAAACCTATTTCCCCTATTCTGCCCCCTTCCTCCCCAATATAATGCTACCTCATTATATAATGCCAACCTCCCAACCTGATATAGTACAGTTTTAACATCTAACTTTTAAGAGTTCTTAACTTCAATTCTAGAGGAGACAAGTAAGTAACAAGATCATGCTTAGCTAAAATATTTAAATTACTGTTACAGAGTTCCAACAGAGCAATCTAAAGAAGGCAAAATTTAAAAGCAGATTGACATATTGCATTTCATTAAAGCAACATCGTCATGCATACGTAGCGAAAAATCTACATGTGAAGAAATTATCACAAAATGTTACCATGCAGACACAAATAAGACTTCAATCATACTAATTAACATATTACAAGGACTTAAGATAATCTTGTTTCAATGGGAATTATTCAACTCATAACAGGGGCACCTTTATATGTTTTCTTAATAATGGTAATTAATAACATCAGGAACACTTCCATTTGTTACTATGGTAACTCATACCATAATGAACAATTCCATTTGTTTCTATGGTAACTCATATGAAAATGAACACTTCCATTTGTTACTATCATGCAACTCATACCAAAATGAACACTTCCAATTGTTACTATGGTAACTCATTATACCAAAATGAACACTTCCATTTGTAATTATGGTAACTCATACCAAAATAAACACTTCCATTTGTTACTATGGTAACTCATACCAAAATAAACAGTACTTCAATTTGTTTCTATGGTAATTAAACTTAAATAAACACTTCCATTTGTTACTATGGTAACTCATACCAAAAGGAGACTTCCATTTGTTACTATGGTAACTCATACCAAAAGGAGACTTCCATTTGTTACTATGGTAACTCATACCAAAAGGAGACTTCCATTTGTTACTATGGTAACTCGTACCAAGCGAAGCACTTCCATTTGTTAATTACAATTGAAACTCATAAAAATAGGGACAATAACACCAGTAACTATGGCAACTCATAAAATTAGGCACTTGTAACACTTTTTACTATCCAAAAAACTAAAACTAGCATGGATGCTTTAACCAAAATCTAACCACAATATCTCCATATCACAGGGACACTTACACTATTAAACCGTACACCGTTAGTTAAGTAGGTGATTTCTAAACAGCATCACAAATCAGTAACCATGGTTACATGAATACTAATTAACATATATTACGGGGGCGGGTTACTTTAATTAGTATGAACTACTTTAAGTCACTTGGGACAACTTGATTTGTATTCATGACAAAGTTTTTTTTATTACTACCGGGGTATATCAATATCTATATTAACACATGCCAATAAAAGAGCAATTTTACCATAATTAATTATCTTAAACATCATGAACAGTTTCTGCCTTACCGACACATATCACAGACGTAACCAACAACAATCACAAGCATTAATTTCAACAGCGGAGTTTATATTTGATATATATACTTCACGTCCAACAATCGGGTAACAAACTTTTGATTTTATCAGTTTAAATGGAAATATACTAAAATAATTATTTTCTTTGGTGATTTTACAATTGAATAATTGAATTTATTTAGTAAAAAAATCAGGTGTTTATATATATATATAGGTGTTAAAGATTGAGCACGCTGGTACTAATTCAAGGTGAATATCAACTAAATTTTAAACGGAAAAAGTTCAAACAAAAAAAGTAGCTAATTAAATGTGTTGTACTCCTTTTGTAATATATCTTAAACCTGCTCCCTATAGTAAATCCATTTTGAAGAATCGTTGTGTAGCTACATGTACATCCACAGTTGCTTGAGTTTGTCAGTAAATAATATATATACAATATAAGGAGCCACCCATTACAGAATGTAATCATGATGGTATAATGGGCGGCTCCTTGTTATACATCTTTTTTATTATTTAATGACAGAAACTCAAGCAACTGTGCTACATCCCAGAACTTTAAAATGCAAAGTTTCATCTATAGACAACATTGGGTACAGTACATGCTATATTGTACAATGGATTCCACTTAATATCACACCTGTTAATATCACATTCCTCTTTATATCATGTTTCTCCCAATCACCATTTTTCCCTCTACATAATCTACATTATTTTTTTGGTTAATATCTTGTACTTTGAGGTGATTCCTCTAATATCATGGGTTTTTTTTTAACCAATCACATAAAATATACAGAAAATAATGGAATTTTAATTGATTTCAGATACAACTTGTACAAAATGTTGCATAGCAATTTTTTTTTTTAATTCTTTTAAAGAAAGAATGTTATCCATAGACTGAAACATCTTCATATATATTCATGAAATATCTTACTTTTAGTTATGGAGATTGGAAATGGACTACATTTAGTGGAAAACATGTTTTTCTTAATGTCACATTCCTGTTAATATCATGTTTTTGTCTGACAAATGCAATGCAACATGATATACCCGGTAAAGACAAATGTACTGTTATAATATCACATTTAGAAATTTTATCACAAAGAATCTCAGCACTTTTTAATTATTTCCCAGACTTTAAAATGCAATTACACACAGCTCCATCTTCAGAAAGTACTAAGTATATGCAATATTATATCACAATAAGAGTTCAGGTTTGAACAAGAGAAGTGTTGGGGAAAAAAAGAGTTTTTATCACAAAGAATTTTTACACTCTTTAATTAATTCCCAGCTTTTACATGTACAGTACATCAAATGAAGGAGCAGATTGCACTTAAAACAATAACATTAACATTGAATTTCTAAATTGTTAAACATAACTGATAATTGCATATTAAAATGATCTAATATAAGCATAATAAATGGAGGCAAAATAATTATTAACAAGTGTATACATTCAAATTAAATGAGCTTTGATTTCCTTGACTTTAAATTTTCTCAACATCAAAGATTTGTTGTAAAAATTTAAAATAATGTAAGCTAAAAACTAATTCTTATTTAAATAACACAATAAGCAAAAAGCAAGAAAAGATTGGAAGCAAACAAAATATCTTTGGTACAATACAGACCCTGTATATTTATATCAGGATCCCATTTCTTTAAAGAATAACTTAATTGACGCATGCAAATATAAATCATGGTAACATATTTATAACTGATCAATTGCACTATTCCTGAAGCTGTATCTTGATTCCATACAGAAATATTTTGGAATTTAAAAAACTTTGATATAATTGTACGAATGTTTTCTGTACAGCATATTTTCTTATTTCTTTGAACAAAACTCCATGATGAAATCTGTACTGTATAACTTTGTACAAAATCCCATGATGAGTTTCTGTACATTATAACATTGTACAAAACCCCATGATGAGTTTCTGTACAGTATCACTTTGTACAAAACCCCATGATGAGTTTCTGTACAGTATAACTTTGTACAAAACCCCATGATGAGTTTCTGTACAGTATAACTTTATACAAAACCCCATGATGAGTTTCTGTACAGTATAACTTTGTACAAAACCCCATGATGAGTTTCTGTACAGTATAACTTTGTACAAAACCCCATGATGAGTTTCTGTACAGTATTATTATTAAACTTTGTATAAAAACCCCATGATGAGTTTCTGTACAGTATTATTATTAAACTTAGTACAAAACCCCATGATGAGTTTCTGTACAATAAAACTTTGTACAAAACCCCATGATGAGTTTCTGTACAGTATAAATTTGTACAAAACCCCATGATGAGTTTCTGTACAGTATTATCATTAAACTTTGTATAAAACCCCATGATGAGTTTCTGTACAGTATTATTATTAAACTTAGTACAAAACCCCATGATGAGTTTCTGTACAGTATTTTTATTAAACTTTGTACAAAACCTCATGATGAGTTTCTGTACAGTATAAATTTGCACAAAAACCCATGATGAGTTTCTGTACAGTATTATCATTGAACTTTGTATAAAACCCCATGATGAGTTTCTGTACAGTATTTTTTATTAAACTTAGTACAAAACCCCATGATGAGTTTCTGTACAGTATTTTTTATTAAACTTTGTACAAAACCCCATGATGAGTTTCTGTACAGTATAACTTTGTACAAAACCCCATGATGAGTTTCTGTACAGTATAACTTTGTACAAAACTCCATGATCAGATTCTGTACAGTATTATCATTAAACATTGTAAAAACCCATGATGAGTTTCTGTATAGTATAACTTTGTACAAAAACCCATGATGAGTTTCTGTACAGTATAACTTTGTACAAAACCCCATGATGAGTTTCTGTACAGTATAACTTTGTACAAAACTCCATGGTCAGATTCTGTACAGTATTATCATTAAACATTGTAAAAACCCATGATGAGTTTCTGTACAGTATAACTTTGTACAAAAACCCATGATGAGTTTCTGTACAATATAACTTTGTACAAAACCCCATGATGAGTTTCTGTACAGTATAACTTTGTACAAAACTCCATGGTCAGATTCTGTACAGTATTATCATTAAACATTGTAAAAACCCATGATGAGTTTCTGTACAGTATAACTTTGTACAAAAACCCATGATGAGTTTCTGTACAATATAACTTTGTACAAAACTCCATGATGAGTTTCTGTACAGTATAACTTTGTACAAAATCCCATGATGAAATCTATACAGTACTATAACTATGCAAAAAATCTGTTGATGAAATGAAATTCTGTACAATGTAACTTTGTACAAAAACAGGTCAGTTTCCAAACAGTACATAAAATCATATGAAATATTAAGAGATGTATTTATCACAGTTCTACAGTTCATCTATAACTACTTTTCCTATTAGTATCAACTATATGGAGATTCCCCCTCCTCTCCCCCATTCCCCCACCTCGCCTACAATCATCCTAAAGCTACATTTTTTTTAAGAATAGTGAAATACAAACTGAAGACATACATGTACACTTATGCAGATGCTTGATGATTTGAAAAAATAAAAAAAAACTTAAATCTTCAATAGAATTAAAAATATTGTTAAATTATGTGACACAGAAAATCCTTTTGAGACATGAACATTTGAATCAGCATTTAAAACTGAATTCATGAATGAATGGTTATACTGCTCAGTTCACATGAATTCAAGGATAGCTAGGTGAATATCGAATCGATATACATGAAGGTATATAAAACCAATATTGATCACGTTCATATGAAATGTTACACTGTTTCTCAACAACTAACGAGCTTGAATTATTAATTTTCAATTTAAACTTCATGCACGATTGCCTCCCATTCTGTAGTATATTCAGCCTAATTAATTAAGGTGAAAAACATGGACAAGAAAAACGGAGCACATCTCCCCAATTACTGTTCCTAGTCTTACTCAATGATGACAACTAATTCTTGATGACTAAATTGGCTGTGGTGTTAATTCACAATTAATACAAATGGAAGATTTGTACTACAGTATGTATCAGCTATAATAGACCATCCCATTGCAAAGAAACCAAAATTGTGTGACACACTTAATTAGGATCTCTGAACCACTGAAAAGAATTGTGACTTTTAATTGACTCCTTCATCCCTGAAAATCCACAATGAACTATTTCAAACTTTGAGTAAGAAGAGTTCAAATGTGTCTTCAGGGGTGGATGAGTTAAACCAATTAAACCAACTGAACATCCTGATACAGCCATATCCATGTAGATACAGCCATATACATCCTGATACAGCCATATACATCCTGATACAGCCATATACATCCTGATACAGCCATATACATCCTGATACAGCCATATACATCCTGATACAGCCATATACATCCTGATACAGCCATATACATCCTGATACAGCCATATACATCCTGATACAGCCATATACATCCTGATACAGCCATATACATGTAGATACAGCCATATACATGTATTTGCGTGCCCATGCCAAGTTTGCACCATTGTTAAAAAAAATTAAGGGGAGATCACTGTATGTGTGAACTAGATGTGTCAAAGTATGTGACATGAAATGCCCTCGCTGACAACCAAACAGAAGATGTTTTTTTTCTTGGTATTTAAGACCATGCAGGCCCTCCCTCCTCGGTCATTATATAGCATAATTTACTAAATTTTTAAAGTTAAATTTGACGATAACAATGAAGAAAAAAAAGTATATAAGTGGATCTTCACAAAATCAAAAATATTTCTTCATTTTATCATCATACAACTACTGATAACAAATTATAGTTCAATATATCTATCCATTAAAGAGTAAATGAATGAAAACTAAATTATGATGAAATGAAGCCAAGGGCAGACTTTGATATAATGCATATCAGCCAATTCACGGTGGGGACATAAAAACTGTAGTGTAACTCAGGAAGTGTTTTGCCTTTTATTGGGCCAGCTAGGGGTCTTTAAAGAAAACAAAAGCATGTTCATAAAAGTTGTAGTTAGGAATGGACACTGTTCAATATGGTTCATAGTTATAATGATTAACTGCATTGAATCACATACCGTCACATTTTCACATAACAATTAAGTCTGCTTGCTTGCTCGACCTTTATCTTGTTTCACATTTCACATTTAACTGCACAGGTGGTATCTCAACACCTTTAGCTGATCTGCTGATTTGTAAGGGTACTTCCATTACGAGTATGTTGTTTTTATTTCTGAAGATTAAAATTAACACATTCCATCTATAAATAATGTATTCAAAATTAATTCGCATTTCATCAGGATTTCAATATTTTTGCTTGAACTTAATATATATATATTGATGGAATTAATTCTTAAATCCTGTAAATGCTGCATGATTCAGTTTGCTCTTGTCAGCATGCACTCCATTCCCTTAATATAATTGGCTTGACTCTTGGTGTTACTTTTTATTTTCAGACATGAGTTATAATTATTTTAAATAACAGGAGCTGATTTAACCTTAAAATATCTTTAATAACTGAAAGCACAACAACAGAAATTAATTAATATCTAATAACTTGATACCTTCTAATTTAGTGCTCCAATTCCTTTTCTTACACATTTCACATGTTTTGAGTTTCACATTTTTCCTTTGTCTTCACAGTTCAGACAAGTGTTAATTATACACTTTCCTTGTAGAATTCCAAGAATTGCTTCACATACATCACTCATTGAAATACATATGTACATTTATAATTTTTCACCACTTTGAATTCCCTTTCTGTGCTCACTTCATTTTTGCTGGATTTTTTTTTCTTAAATTATTACTTTAATGGATGAAAATAACCAGCAGAAAACACTGGCTGGGTATTTTATTTATGTTGCTTTTATTTTTGAAGATTTAAAAGCCCAATATACGTAACTTCAGGGAAATTTTCGTGATTCAGAAAAATTCTGGAAAAAAATCCAGTTGATAACCATGCAAAAATAAGCTTAAAACGAAGTAAACCTGAGCGGTAACTAACAAGAAACTCTTGACAAAAAAATCCAAAGAATTGAAAATAATTCAGGTGGGGCCCACTTTAACAACAAACCGAACGTAGAAGACGGTTCGAAATGGACGCGTGTTTACAAATACCGTGTTTCAAATGCTGCTGTACCGGTAACCACGAAAGAATTCATCTTGAATATTGCTGATATCAGTTAATCTTAACTAAATCTATAAATATAACAAGTTATTAGGCTAGATTTTTGCTTCAAGTTTTGCCGAAAGTTACGTATATTGGGCCTTTAATAACTACATTCCGTCTAAACAACTTCTTCATAATTCACATTTCATCAGAACTTCAATATTTTTGCTGGAACTTAATTTTGTACAGTTTTCAATTAAGATCTGGGATATTTCAATATACAAGATACTTTTTAAGATTAATATTATTGTTAAAAGGTCTCATTAGGTGTAACAGTAATTGACCTTTGTGAGGTCAAAACACCAATAAAAATCAACATTCACTGAAAATTTGTTGGTATGGTAATTATTTCACAAATTCTGTGAAATTTCTCATACGAATATATATTTTAAACCCATACACTCATGAAATTTTATTATAAACTATTCCAACCTTTGAATTGGATTAGTTCAAGTGTAACTATGGGGATGATAAGAGTTATTGACCAGTGTTGCCATATTCATTGCTAATATTCCACAATGGCTTTGATGAGGTGAGGGTGTTGTGGGGATAATTTCATAACATTTTCTACTCCATGTAAATATCCTCAGTAGGGTGTGTAAACGCCATGTATTCCTGGTAAAACCTCTTGAAAGCATTTCTGAAATCATAAAAATGAAAATGATACAATAATCATTGCAAAACATCAATATGATGGCATGCACATGTGTATGCAGTTTAACTGCTACCTGGGTATTCAAAATATGAAACTGATTTTGACCTTTGACCCTTGACAAAATGGTGTGAGAAACAGGTCATGAAACTTGTCTTGGCAATATGGTGCAAAAGAAAGAGGCTAATTAAAATTGTCTTACAAATATGGTACAAAAAAGGCTTTCAAACTTGTTTACAATTATGGTGCAAGAAACATGGCTATCAAATGTGTCTTACTAATATGGTGTGAGAAACAGATTGTCAAACTTGTCTTGCTAATATGGTGTGAGAAACAGATTGTCAAACTTGTCTTGCTAATATGGTGTGAGAAACAGATTGTCAAACTTGTCTTGCTAATATGGTGTGAGAAACAGATTGTCAAACTTGTCTTGCTAATATGGTGTGAGAAACAGGTTGTCAAACTTGTCTTGCTAATATGGTGTGAGAAACAGGTTGTCAAACTTGTCTTACTAATATGGTGTGAGAAACAGGTTGTCAAACTTGTCTTGCTAATATGGTGTGAGAAACAGATTGTCAAACTTGTCTTGCTAATATGGTGTGAGAAACAGGTTGTCAAACTTGTCCTACTAATATGGTACGAGAAACAAGTTGTCAAACTTGTCCTACTAATATGGTGTGAGAAACAGGTTGTCAAACTTGTCTTACTAATATGATGTGAGAAACAGATTGTCAAACTTGTCTTTCTAATATGGTGTGAGAAACAGGTTGTCAAACTTGTCCTACTAATATGGTGTGAGAAACAGGTTGTCAAACTTGTCCTACTAATATGGTGTGAGAAACAGGTTGTCAAACTTGTCTTACTAATATGGTGTGAGAAACAAGTTGTCAAACTTGTCCTACTAATATGGTGTGAGAAACAGGTTGTCAAACTTGTCTTACTAATATGATATGAGAAACAGGTTGTCAAACTTGTCCTATTAATATGATATGAGAAACAGGTTGTCAAACTTGTCTTACTAATATGATGTGAGAAACAGGTTGTCAAACTTGTCTTACTTATATAGTGTGAGAAACAAGTTGTCAAACTTGTCCTACTAATATGGTGGGAGAAACAGGTTGTCAAACTTGTCTTGCTAATATGGTGTGAGAAACAGGTTGTCAAACTTGTCTTGCTAAATGGTGTGAGAAACTTGTCCTACTAATATGGTGTGAGAAACAGGTTGTCAAACTTGTCTTACTAATATGATATGAGAAACAGGTTGTCAAACTTGTCTTACTAATATGATATTAGAAACAGGTTGTCAAACTTGTTCTACTTATAGTGAGAGAAACAGATTGTCAAACCTGCCTTACTAAAATGGTATGAGAAACAGGTTGTCAAACTTGCCTTACTAATATAGTGTGAGAAACAGGTTGTCAAACTTGTCCTACTAATATGGTACGAGAAACAAGTTGTCAAACTTGTCATACTAATATGATATGAGAAACAAGTTGTTAAAGTTGTCTTTCTAATATAGTGTGAGAAACAGATTGTCAAACTTGTCTTACCCTAAAGCCTCGCTGACGCTCCTAGTTGACTTTTCTCCCAGAAACACATGACAGGCAAATCTGTATGCTTTAGGATGTTTTGTTATGAATCCAAAGTATCTAAGAAGGAATAAGTTATTTTGTTATGCAAAGTTAATTGTTAATCTACAATTACATAAAGTTTGTTAGTCAAAAATGACAAGAAGGTGTATATATTTAATTCAAGTTCAAACCAAAGATTTTCAAAATAAGGTTAATTATTTCTTAAAACAATCAAAGTTCACTTCAAGATAAGTAACCAACATTTACTAAAAGTATCTACAATGATTTAATTAAAGAGAAATAAATTTATTTATTATTAAAGATACAAGTCTTTTTTATGTTTACTTCAATCAAAACCACTAACTTTTATTTACAGATAATTAAATGGATTTATCAAATTTAATTTTGAAATTATTTACAATTTAAACATTCACCCCTGATATATTTTCACAATGAACTATTCTAACCATTGAGTTAGAAGAGTTCAAATGTGTCTTTAGGGGTGAATGAGTTAAAATTGTGTCATATTTATATCAACAGTCTGACGGGTTATAGCTATTTCATGCTTAAAGTGTAGATTTACAAAAATCCATAATTGAGCTAAGATCAGGGACCCCTAGGCAAATTATATATCATAAATACACAGGACTGCATTATAAGTCAGAATGGGTTTCAAAATATAAGTTATATATATAAATTAACCAGTGATACAGATTGTATAACTCATTACCCTTAAAACATGTTTGAACTCTTCCAATCCAAAGGAAGGAATAGTACATTATGAAACATTAGGGGAGAACAAGTTAAAGGAAATTGTTACTACGATCCTATAGACATCGAGTCGCGACCAGTCACAAATAATGCATGCTGGATTATCTCACCTTTCATTGCGGGGATGAAAACCACAGAAGGAAATATTCTTCAGGGCAAAAAAATGAGTGTAGGCATCCGATTCACTCTCGTGCTGCAAACACAACACAGGAAATTATTGATTTTTGTAAATGTCATGGTCTTGTCTAATGGTGTAGGTTAGATAATTTCCTGGATTTAAGGCTCATCTTCAAGTCAATCAATACAAACAGGCAATTGTAACTGAGGCTATTTTTAGAAATGCCAAGAATAAATTGAAAATACTGATGTTGTTTCTTTAAGATATTTTTTTTCAATTATCATCCTGATAGATTGTTGCTCAATATTGGTAATTTGTGATTGCATAATAATTTTTGTAAATGGAAATTGCAAGCTATAATTGAACTTGCAGAGAAGTTTCTATAAAAAAACATTTCTTATACATGAAGAAATTTTTATGCATGATTCAAAAGAGTTATTTTACAAGAAAAATTGTAAGTTGTACATTTTATAATTTTGTTTAAAATATTTTTTTTTTCTACAATTCTTTTCAATTGAATAATGAGAATAAATAACCACAGGCAATGTTTCACTTGCACTAATAAAACATTTTTTCTTTGATTGACAATACAACATAATCATGGATATTATGAAACAGGGATGTACTTAATTGTATAAGAAACAGTTATAATTTCTCAGAATACATAGAAACAGAGACAAACAGAGATTTAAAGAGAAAAAATAGAGATTAAGTGTAGGAAGTAAGTAATACATATAGAGATATGGACTTGAAAGGAAACGAGAGGCCCATGGGCCTTAACGGTCATCTGACAATTCAGTGGTACAATTTTGTGTCGGAATTGCAAAGTTGTTTAAAGATACATTCATTAACATATTTGACGCCTGTGACGTTGTAAGAAAATCTACAAGAATAATTTCTTGTAGATTTTTATCACATTTAACCCCTGTGACCTTGAAAGTTAGTCAAGAGAATTCATTTGAACAAACTTGGTAGCCTTTCATACAAGTATGTTTAACTGGCCATATATCAGTACTAGCTCTAGATCTTTTTGTTATTGAGAAAAAGTTACTTGAAAATTTTCCGCACATTTGACCCGATGACATTGAAAATTGGTTAAGGTCATTCATTTAAATAAACTTGGTAGCCCTTCATTAAAGCATGCTACAGGCCAAATATTGGTACTCCAGTTTTTTTATTATTAATAAGAAGCTTCTTGAAGATTTTTTTACACATCTGACCTCTGTGACAATGAATATGGGTCAAGGTCATTCAGTTAAACGAACTTGGTAGCCCTTCATTCCAGCATGCTACAGGCCAAATATCTGAGTACCCTGGGCCTTTCTGTTATTGAGAAGACCCCTGTGACCTTAGAACATGGCTCAAGGTCTTTCATTCGAACAAACCTGGTAGCCCTTCATTTAAGCATGCTACAGGCCAAATTTCAGTACCTTTGGCCTTTCGGTTGTTGAAAAGAATTTTTCTTTAAGATTTTTAACACATCTGAGCCCTGTGACCTTGAACATATGTCAAGGTTATTCATTTGAACAAACTTGGTAACCCTTCATTCAAACATGCTACCAGTCAAATATCAGTTCCCTGACCTTGAATTATTGAGAAGTTTGTTCAAATGAATGATCTTGACATATGTTCAAGGTCACAGGGGTCAACTATATTAAAAATTATGTTGCCCTTCATCCCAACATAATACAGGCCAAATATCGATATCCACGGCCTTTCAGCTATTGAGAAGAAGCTTCTTGAAGATTTTTAACACATTTTACCCCTGTGACCTACATGTAGTTGAATGTAGGTCAAGGTCATTCATTTGAACAAACTTGGTAGCCCTTCGTCCAAACATGCCACATGCATAATATCAACACCCTGGGTCTTTCGCTTAATTATTGAGAAGAAGTCGTTTGAATTTGAATATAACTAGATATTGAAAGATAGAGAAATTGAGATATATAGATATTAGGATTTTTTAATATTGAAATATTGAGCCAGAAACTGTCGGACAATGGTGAGCTAAAATCTTTTTTTCCCTTGTGATTAAAACTAATGAAATATGTGGTACTTTAACACTAACAGCTAATTAGCGTTCATGCATATGACACACGCAAGTATCATAAGAGAGGTACAGAGAGAGAGATGGAGAGAGAGAGAGAGAGCAAAATAAAAGAGAATAGAAACAAGGAAAGAAGAATTCAAAAGGAAAAGAAAATGATAAAAAGTGTCACTTACACCAATTTTGCTTTTGTCGAACATCCGTATCCCGTACTGACTGACTTCCACTGTACACAGAGGCGGAGGTATTGAGCATTTGGCAGAGCGGCGGGAGAGAGCAATCTGTTTATAATAAACAGAAATAATTAATGATTTTATACAGGGTGAACTTAACCCTTCAGCTGTGTTGTCATTTGTTATTATATTGTACCATCCAATTATGTCATCAAATCTTCTGTTCTTTCCTACCATGTCATTAATTCTTGTGTACCTTCTTACTATATCACCAGTTCTTGTGTACCTTCTTACTATATCACCAGTTCTTGTGTACCTTTCAAATGCATAATCAGTGATTGTGTATCTTTCAAACATGAAATTAATTAGTTATTACGTTCCTTTCAACTATTCACCTGTCATCAATCAATTTTTGTCATCAGTTCTTGTGTACCTTTCTACTATATCACCAGTTCTTGTGTACCTTTCAAATGCATAATAAATGATTGTGTATCTTTCAAACATGAAATTGATTAGTCATTACGTTCCTTTCAACTATTCACCTGTCATCAATCAATTTTTGTCATCAGTTCTTGTGTACCTTTCTACTATATCACCAGTTCTTGTGTACCTTTCAAATGCATAATAAATGATTGTGTATCTTTCAAACATGAAATTAATTAGTTATTACGTTCCTTTCAACTATTCACCTGTCATCAATCAATTTTTGTCATCAGTTCTTGTGTACCTTTCTACTATATCACCAGTTCTTGTGTACCTTTCAAATGCATAATCAATGATTGTGTATCTTTCAAACATGAAATTGATTAGTTATTACGTTCCTTTCAACTATTCACCTGTCATCAATCAATTTTTGTATACTTTTCAAAAGTAATAAAGTCCAGCTTTAATTAATGAAATTTATTCAGCAAATCAAGCAGTTCATTTATTTGATGTGAGCTCTTTTGAATAGGAGGTGGATTTCACAATAAGGTACCATGTCTCCTTAACTTACCTTGTTTATTGCCTGACAGAGGACAGCGTCCCCTTTGTGTTCATTGACTTCGACAGACCCAAGGAAGCGCATATTGAAATGATTGGTACCATCTGTTTCTGTATAAGAAATAAAAACAATCAAAATATGTGAAATTCAGTAAGGGGAACTTTTATAAACAAAGAATAATACTAGAAACACTTAATGGAAATTTTAAAAAATGCTTCTTGTTTTATTGTAATATGTCATTACATTATATTATACTGCTTTTTTTTCCTACCAACTACAGCATGCATGAAGTGTTAAGAAATTAAACCAATATGAAACAAATTGGCCATTTAACACATCAATTGAACTATCCTGTATCAATAAAACACCTGTGTTAAGAGACCACTTGTTTCAATAAATTACCTGTGTTAAGAGACCATCTGCATCAATAAAACACATGTATTAAAAGACCACCTGCACCAATAAGCCACCTGTTTCAATAAACTACCTGTGTTAAGAGACCACCTATATCAATAAACTACCTGTGTTAAAAGACCACCTGTATCAATAAACCACCTGTTTCAATAAACTACCTGTGTTAAGAGACCACTTGTTTCAATAAATTACCTGTGTTAAAATACCACTTGTGTTAAAAGACCACTTGTTTCAATAAACCACCTGTTTCAATAAACTACCTGTGTTAAGAGACCACATGTATCAATAAACTACCTGTGTTAAGAGACCACCTGTATCAATAAACCACCTGTTTCAATAAACTACCTGTGTTAAGAGACCACATGTATCAATAAACTACCTGTGTTAAGAGACCAGCTGTATCAATAAACCACCTGTGTTAGGAGACCACATATATCAATAATACACCTTTGCTTAGAGAAAATCTGTGTAGAGAGACCATCTGTTTAAATAAACCACATATTAAAGGACCAATTAACAAAATCGAAGCACAGTTATTTTTATGTTAATTTAGAGACAAACTTTATAAAGAGTCAACTTTCGTCAGTTTTCCTGTCACAGCTTTTTTCATATCAACTATACAGACATTCAGAAGATGCTGTATGAACAGTTGAACTGAAATAAAATTCAATTTACCTGAATCATCTTCCAAGAATTGAAGATCCGTTGCATACATAGAAGGAAATATTCCGCGTTGAAAAGTTCGTAGATTCACACCTGAAATGAAGGTAGGAGGATTAGCCATAAATTATTATAATCGGGAGTACAAACTAATTTTTAGATGAGAATTTTTTTTAATAAAAAAAAAAACATACTTCTTAAACCTTTATGTTGTCAGGTAACCCAATTTAAAACAGATTGATTGAAATTTTATTTTTTTGATGACAAATCTCCCAATTTCGGAGAAATTGTTTCGTTTAGTACTTTTTTTTTCATACCGGTAGTTACAAATAAATCAACACACTATTTGATTCACTACAGGGATCTTTTCCAGAAAGACACAAAAAATTAAACTTAAAAAGTAAAATGTATATACCTACCCTCACACCACAGATCGTCAGCTTCGGAGAAAACATGAATAGGATCTCCGATCTCCACGGAGATCTCGTCCTTATGTCGCGGTAAGAACCTGTGCATGCCACGATGGGTGACTTCAAGGTCTGTGTAATTTGCACTTGCTACACTAGAGGTTGACTTCCTCTTTGACCCTGCGTATTGTAAACGAAAAGAAGATTGTAAAGATTTTTTTCGAAAGTTGTCTTTTAATGTCACAATTTTCATTTTTTAGCTCTCATTGTTAATTCATTCATCCCTGAAAACATAGTTGAACTCTTCCAAATCGAAGGTTGGAATTGTTCATTTTGAAACTTAAGGGGTGAATGGGCTTTATGACATTTTTCACTGAATACCTTCTTCCTGACTATATATATGTAGCATCTTTATCCCTTGGACATCTTCTTTCTTGTAACCCAGACCAAATGGAACCCTTTATCCCTAGGATGTCCTTACCTAAAATCCCTAGTACCCCAAGAACTTCTACATCTAGGAACCCTTTATCCTTAGGAACTGTGATATTGCATTTTCCATAAAAGACCAAAGACCCCTTAATCCTTATAACCCCTTATCCCAAAGACATTCCTCAACCCGCCTCATCCCTGAATCAGAAATTTGTCCCATATTCTTGTCATCTCTATCCCCTATCACCTCTAACCCTAAACCCTATCCATAGGACCCCAACCCCAAAGCCCCTCCCCCCTCCCTATTTCCCTATTTCTATAGAATTATAAATATAAACCATATTTATTTTACAACAATTATGAAACAAGTTATACAACTTATATTAATCACTCTTGTTGACCCGAATGTAAGCATGCGGAGGGTCTTATTGTGGGAGGAAACTGCAGTACCAAGAGTAGGTGACCCCATACCTTTTCACATCCGGTCGGGGAATCGAACCCCGACCACCTTGGTGAAAGGCAAGTGTGCTACCCACTGCACCACCCGTCCACCCATCTGAATGAATTCTATCCCTAGTAGAAAGTGTTATTCTCTTTACCTTGTATGCCACACGTATGAAACAATAACCCTAGGGCCCCTGTCAAATAACTACGTTAACCCCTTATCCACAGAATCTCCCGTTCTAGCTTCCTGACATATCCTAAGCTAGTACCCCCCCTGGGAACCTTTATCCTAGTACTTCCTACTTCATGGACCCCATATCCATTGGAGTTTCTATTCTGGTATTTCCTACTCTTTGGACCCCTTCCCTTGTAGGAACCCCTATACTAGCTGTATACCCACAACTTTGAGCCCCTCCTATAGTACGCTTTATGCCTAGGAACCCCTATTCTTGTACTTAATTCCAAACCCTAAGGACCTCTAGCATCCCTTTGACTCCTCCTAAAGCAAAACTGGGAGGCAACTGTAATCCTATGTATATTTAATCCTGGAACGAATAACTTGGTTGGTCATAGATTTATAAAGAAACCCCACACAATACTAACCATCACCTCCGGAGCTGTTTCTTCTTCTCCTACTGCTGGTAGCCACAGATAGGTGGCGCTGACTATCCGTCGTAGAATCCTCCTCCAAATACACATTGTTTGAGGACGTGTATGGCCGCGTGTTCTTTGATACACTGTTAAAGTTTATTGTTTTAAGTTCCTCTAAAAATTTACAGCTAAACTTTGGGTATACTTTTAATGATGGTGAACTCTTCTCTTCGGTGGGTGTTGGATAAAACACGTCGTCTTCGTCATCTGTTGAATTTTGGCGACTGTCACGAACCATTGCCTCCTGAAGTTCGTCGGCCAGGCATTTCGAATTGACTGGAACAGAGGAAGTAGAATCTCCATCTGGAGCTGCAAAAAAAAAAGTAAAAGTTGTTGTCAAACAAGCTAGTCTCTTTCAAATAACATATATTTACATTATAAACAGTGAATGAATTCAGAATTAACAGGTGTCAGATTACATAGGCTAGAAATATTGGTTGGTTAGTTGATTGTTTTTACTTCCTTTTAACAGCCAGGGTCATTTAAGGACGGCCTCCCGGTGTATGCGATGTGGGTGTATTGAGAGCTAGGGTGTGTATTTAGGAGGCGGCGGTATGTTCATGTAAGCCTTCTTGCGATAATCCAAATCTTTTGCAAATTTAAAGTGCTACCACACTGGAGTATACCGCCGAAGGCCCCCAGAAGAACACCCCACCCGGTCACATTATGCTCCCATATTGCTGAACGTCAAGCAGGGAGTAGTAACTACCATTTTAAGAGACTCTGGTATGTCTCGGCCTGGGGACAGAACCCATAGCCTTCCTCACAGTTAGAAATATTACTGTATTCAACATAATAAGCGCACTGTACGTATCATCCTCGATATCAAGGGGTTATGATCACCTTCGCTCTCTCCACTCCTGGAATATGTCATGGCAAAACTGAAGGCTCACTCAGGTAAAAAACCTGACCAATCACAAGGCTGCATGCCTTTCCTTTGAAGATTACAAAGGAACTGCGACCAAAGCCAATTTTTACCATGATGTGACCATGAGATTCTTTTGATGTACATCAAAGAGTCGAACCTGTCTTCTTGCCTCATCAACAAGTTGGCGCACACAGAGTCTTCAGTTTTGTCATGACATATTCCAGGGATGGAGAAATCGTCTAGTAGAGGTGATCGTAACCCCTGGATATCGAGAGTGAGGTATATACATATACGCTTCATATTGTTACGGGTAGTTCAATTTTCAATAAAAATTACCCCTCCATTATTATAAAGGCTTTATGACCATTGAGGGGGGCAATTTCATTGATAATTCATCTAAACCCCCCCCCCCCCCCCAAAAGGGTAAAATTACTCTTAACACCAAAAGTTTAGGTCCAAAACTAGTTGTAACAAATTATCAGGTCCCTGTGGTCATGTCCAGAGGAAACTCTGGCCGTTTCTTACAATGACAATGCCCTGTCTCTCTGTGTATACCCTAGCTATCCTTACTGATTCCTGTTATCATAAAGTAATAGGCAGACAAAATAAAACCTACTATTTAATATCAACATACTCACATTTGTTAGGAATCTCTGGAAGCTTCCTCGGCTTACGTACAGGTTTAGCAATGGTTGCCTTGGGTACCGTAGCGTGGTGAGGCCTGGGTTGTTCTTCCCGGGGACTCTTCTTCAGTTCCTACCAAAACAAATCCAGGCATGACATAAAAACCATGTATTTATCAGGCAAAGTTGAAAATCTTCCAAAAATTGATTGATTGCTTTTAATACAATTACTAAAAATCAATAATTAGACAGTTTTAATTCTTTCAAATTTAAATTCAAACATGCATTTATTTCAGTAAATAAAGCACCAATATAATTCACTAAAATATGAACACAAGGTAAATACAAATTATGATGATTATATTAAGGGCAATAAGGTCGAGGAAGTTGTTAAAACAGGCAATACATATATGACATAACCCCAAATTTACTTGTGAACTTTTGGAAAAACCACAATTCAATATATTGCAAATAATAAAACAAACAAACAAAAACTTTAAAATCCCATTTCACTTAAATGAAACTTTTAATGATATTTTTTTTTATCAAATTTGAGTTAATTACTTTTATGACTTACAATTAAAAAAAAAAAATATTGTAATTTTAAGTTTATAATATCAATCACTCTTGTTTGCCCATATGTTAAAGGTTTCAATGTGGGAGGAAACTTGGAGTACCCAGAGAAAACCAACATGGGCAGGCATTTGACCATGTGATCATATAATCTGATTGGGGAATCAAACCATGGTCGCTTTGGTGAAAGGCAAGTGTGCTATTCACTTCACCACCCTACCATCAAGGTAGAAAATAGATATTATTTATTTTACAACAGTTGTGAAACATTAGTTAGACAACTTATAATAATCACTTTTGTTTGGCCAGAATTTGGCATGCGAGGGGTCTTATTGTGGGAGGAAACCAGAGTGCCCAGAGAAAAAAAAAACATTGTGGTCACGTCTGGTCGGGGAATCAAACCCCAGCCGCCTTCGTGAAACGCAAGTGCGCAGTCCACTACACCACCCGATCCCTGCACCAACCACTCACTGTACCACTTGACCCCTGCACCACAAGACCATCACACCAACCAACCACTGCATCACCCGACCACTGCCACCTGACCCCTGAACCACCCGACCACTGCACCACGTGACCCCTGCACCAACCAACCACTGAACCACCCGAACACTGCCACCTGACCCCTGCACCAACCGACCCCTGAACCACCCGACCCTTGCGCTACACGACCCCTGAACCACCAAACCACTGCACCACCTGACCACTGCACCACCTGACCATTGCACCACCCGACCACCCAATGATTAACTGATACTTACTGGTTCATACTTCTCAGACACCGATGGTTTCCTGGTTACACTGTCCTGCTTAGAATGATACTGTTCATTAATAGCATTATGCAACTGTTCTATTGTCTTTTGTTTGACACCGAATGGCGTTTTTAGTTTCTCCAACTTGATCTCTTTTTCGGAGCTTTCATACAATTTCTCTTTTACACATTCATGTATAAAGCTATCCGCCTCAGCCTTTTCTACAGTTTCTGATTGTGGTAGTTTCACATCAATTAAGCTAGATTTCTTTCTGTCTGTAAGTGTGTCTTTGACTTTGTCAATAATGGAAACTTTCTTATCCGAGAAACTGTCACGCTGTTTGGCTAGACAAGAGAAGATGAACTGTTCACGGCTGACTTGATCCAGATCGTGGTCGTCTTCATCACAGTAAAGGTCTGGGCTTATATCATGTGTCAGCCTGAAATTATTCCAAACATAAAATATACTACTGTTGAGAAATCTGTTCGAAATTTCAATTGATCATCAGTTAGAATCAGTTCCTCTAACTGATTTAATAATCGATTAAATAATTGGTTATATAAAACTTAATAACTTTTGTTTTTTAGATATTTTGCCTATTACATTGGTTTGACATTCATCATTTGGTAAATTTGTCTCTATAATAGTACATTGGTACTGTATAACATGACTGGTTTGTCTCTATAATAGTACATTGGTACTGTATAACATGACTGGTTTGTCTCTATAATAGTACATTGGTACTGTATAACATGACTGGTTTGTCTCTATAATAGTACATTGGTACTGTATAACATGACTGGTTTGTCTCTATAATAGTACATTGGTACTGTATAACATGACTGGTTTGTCTCTATAATAGTACATTGGTACTGTATAACATGACTGGTTTGTCTCTATAATAGTACATTGGTACTGTATAACATGACTGGTTTGTCTCTATAATAGTACATTGGTACTGTATAACATGACTGGTTTGTTTAATGGGAGTGTCATTTAATGTGCTGTATCACATGACTAGTTTGTTTAATGGGTGTGATATTTAATGTGTTGTATCACATGACTGCCTCGTTTTAATAGGTGTGTCATTTAATGAGCTGTATCACATGACTGGTTTGTTTTAATGGGTGTGTCATTTGATGTGCTGTATCACATGACTGGTTTGTTTTAATGAGAGTGTCATTTAATGAGCTGTATCACATGACTGGTTTGTTTTAATGGGTGTGATATTCAATGTGTTGCAATACAAGACTGGTTTGTTTTAATTGGTGTGATATTTAATGTGTTGTATCACATGACTGCCTCGTTTTATTAGGTGTGTCATTTAATGAGCTGTATTACATGACTGGTTTGTTTTAATGGGTGTGTCATTTGATGTGCTGTATCACATGACTGGTTTGTTTTAATGGGTGTGTCATTTAACGAGCTGTATCACATGACTGGTTTGTTTTAATGGGAGTGTCATTTAATGAGCTGTATCACATGACTGGTTTGTTTTAATGGGTGTGTCATTTAATGAGCTGTATCACATGACTAGTTTGTTTTTAATGGGAGTGTCATTTAATGAGCTGTATCACATGACTGGTTTGTTTTAATGGGTGTGTCATTTAATGAGCTGTATCACATGACTGGTTTGTTTTAATGGGAGTGTCATTTAATGAGCTGTATCACATAACTGGGTTGTTTAATGGGTGTGATATTTAATGTGCTGTATCACATGACTGGTTTGTTTTAATGGGAGTGTCATTTAATGAGCTGTATCACATAACTGGGTTGTTTAATGGTTGTGTCATTTGATGTGCTGTATCACATGACTAGAATGTCATTTGATGTGCTGTATATTTGACTGGTTTGTTTTAATGGGAGTGTCATATGATGTGCTGTATCACATGACTAGAATGTTATTTGATGTGCTATATAACATGACTGGTTTGTTTTAATGGGAGTGACATTTAATGTGCTATATCACACGACTGGTTTGTATTAATGGAAGTGTCATATGATGTGTTGTATCACATGACTAGAATGTCATTTAATGTGCTGTATCACATGACTGGTTTTGTTTTAATGGTTGTGACATTTGATGTGTTGCATCACATGACTGGTTTCTTTAATGGGTGTGACATTCAATGTGTTGTATCACATGACTGGTTTGTTTAATGGGAGTGTCATTTAATGTGCTGTATCACATGACTAGTTTGTTTAATGGGTGTGATATTTAATGTGTTGTATCACATGACTGCCTCGTTTTAATAGGTGTGTCATTTAATGAGCTGTATCACATGACTGGTTTGTTTTAATGGGTGTGTCATTTGATGTGCTGTATCACATGACTGGTTTGTTTTAATGAGAGTGTCATTTAATGAGCTGTATCACATGACTGGTTTGTTTTAATGGGTGTGATATTCAATGTGTTGCAATACAAGACTGGTTTGTTTTAATTGGTGTGATATTTAATGTGTTGTATCACATGACTGCCTCGTTTTATTAGGTGTGTCATTTAATGAGCTGTATTACATGACTGGTTTGTTTTAATGGGTGTGTCATTTGATGTGCTGTATCACATGACTGGTTTGTTTTAATGGGTGTGTCATTTAATGAGCTGTATCACATGACTGGTTTGTTTTAATGGGAGTGTCATTTAATGAGCTGTATCACATGACTGGTTTGTTTTAATGGGTGTGTCATTTAATGAGCTGTATCACATGACTAGTTTGTTTTTAATGGGAGTGTCATTTAATGAGCTGTATCACATGACTGGTTTGTTTTAATGGGTGTGTCATTTAATGAGCTGTATCACATGACTGGTTTGTTTTAATGGGAGTGTCATTTAATGAGCTGTATCACATAACTGGGTTGTTTAATGGGTGTGATATTTAATGTGCTGTATCACATGACTGGTTTGTTTTAATGGGAGTGTCATTTAATGAGCTGTATCACATAACTGGGTTGTTTAATGGTTGTGTCATTTGATGTGCTGTATCACATGACTAGAATGTCATTTGATGTGCTGTATATTTGACTGGTTTGTTTTAATGGGAGTGTCATATGATGTGCTGTATCACATGACTAGAATGTTATTTGATGTGCTATATAACATGACTGGTTTGTTTTAATGGGAGTGACATTTAATGTGCTATATCACACGACTGGTTTGTATTAATGGAAGTGTCATATGATGTGTTGTATCACATGACTAGAATGTCATTTAATGTGCTGTATCACATGACTGGTTTTGTTTTAATGGTTGTGACATTTGATGTGTTGCATCACATGACTGGTTTCTTTAATGGGTGTGACATTCAATGTGTTGTATCACATGACTGGTTTGTTTTAATCGGAGTGTCATTTAATGTGCTATATCACATGACTAGAATGCTATTTTGTGTTGTATCACATGACTGGTTTGTTAATGAGTGTGTTATCTGATGTGTGGTATTGCTGGACTAGAATGTTATTTTGTATTGTGTCACATGACTAGAATGCTATTTTGTGTTGTATCACATGACTGGTTTGTTAATGAGTGTGTTATCTGATGTGTGGTATTGCTGGACTAGAATGTTATTTTGTATTGTGTCACGTGACTAGAATGTTATTTTGTGTTGTGTCACGTGACTAGAATGTTATTTTGTGTTGTGTCACGTGAGTGTTTCGTTCCGTTTGTTGTATTGTGGTAGTCTATTAATGACGTCATACCCCTTACGTAGGTCATTCCTAACTTACCCCTACTATATATAGTATTACCTTTACACCAATTTTACGTTCACGCATTCCACTGGGTTCCCCTATAACGAATATATTGTCACTCTATATAAGCTGTACGTCATATATATAATTATTATATTATATGTTTTGTATGTTAACAGTTGTATAAGATTTTCTATTTGAGTATACTATCTTCAGCATATATAATCAGCGAATACAACCGGAACTTGTGTGCAAAATAGGAAACGGCGGCAGTTGAATATCAATTCTCAATACATATACGTATACTGTTCAGAAGACAACAGCTTCAACGATTGCGATATAGTTAAAATCTCTCACGCACATATACATGCATTAACAGTCCATTTACACCTATATATTAATTGATACAAGAAAAACAAAAGAAATCCACATACGTTAATTTTCTCAGTACTAAAAGACAACATATCTGATCATTTCCCCACATACAAAAGACTGCTTTCGTAAATCGAATGAAAGAGTTGTTCAAATATACTAAAAGTAAATGACGTTCTTTAACAGTAAATATACAAGTCCAAAATACGTATACATCTTGATCATACAACAAGCAAAATATACATAAATGTGATCGGGACCAATACTGAAATATCTTGTAATAAACATGGAAAATCAATTACAACATATAATTCTTCATCCTGTAGGCTACTGTTGTCCAGTTTGTTTCCTTTTCTTGCTGGTCCGATCCTGGGTGAAGATTCCCGCTTGCGTTAATCGTTCTTCTTGATAAGAATTATTTTCATTAGAACCTCGAGTAACCAGACTGGAAGACAAAACAATGTCACAGCCCCTCCAATATATGTAAATAGATTTTTTTCAAATTAATCCATATAATGAACGAAAGCCCTAGACACACTGCACAAGCCTACATGCATATTTAAATGATTCATGGCCCTGTTGCAGTGTATGACACATTCTCGATCACATGTTCGCCACTGAACCATAATTAGGCGAAGAAGTCAGCCATTCTGTCTCTTCCTGTTTATAAAACCAAGCCGAACTAAAGCCGTTTAAACTCTCTCAACCCAAACGATATGTTACAATTTTACCTGAATGTGAGCTCTGTACAAAGTGGCCTCTGTATCTTCAACATGATGGGGAAGTTGTCGGGATTCTTAGTGAACCTGTTGGGAGTCAGGGGGCTGGGATTAAAGTTGGACACTGTCACATATTTCCAGACATACAGGATCACAAGCAGCCATCATTACCATTCCATACATTACGAGGAGTCTCGATTTAGCCAGTCTCGCGAAACATAAATTATGCAAGCAGACATCGTCAGAGTTTGTGACGTAGACAGAACAATATGGAGGTGTATTGGTACTGAGAAAATCGATAGACCGGCCGAGCCTAGCAAGAATCAATATTGCTGGCTTCTCAACGGACCCAATTGTACAACTTCCTCTGTCGCGGCTGGTGTGTCACAGGAACTTTGTTGATATACAAAAAAAAATGTTTTAAAAACTCCATAATTAGTGGTCGTTATGATCTTGAAAAGGGACAGCAATACGACATATCGGGAAGTTCTGTTTCTGATTTGGCAATATCCGCGAAAATTATTCTCATATCTCTAGATCGCAAAATTTTAATCCTTGTTAATTCAATTTCTTAATTCATTTTGAGTAAAAATCGCGAAAATTTAGACCCGCGAAAATAACCGGCTATACGGTAAGTCCAAAATAAATCTTAACAAAATTCATTAAAAAATCAGAGAAAAGCAAAGTGTCAACAAAACCATTTTCAGAACTCAAAATCTATTACAAAGGAACAAGGAACAAAGGAAATAGCAAAATATGAACAAAGGAAAGATTTACACGGAGACAATTGAAAAAGCACAAAAGATAATATGACCAGGTGTTCCGGAAGAGAAAGTGTCTTCTGCTTCATCGACGACACCTGCCATGTAAATCTTGGTCACATCCAAGTAAAAGTCATGGCCTTGAAGAAGTTAGGACTGAAGCATAATTCTCAATCACAAGCAGGCATATAATGGGCGTATTAAAAACGGCTACCTCCATATAATGTTAGGATACAGAACATCTCTCAATGAGACCAAGATGGCGCCCAGGAAGCTTGCCCATAGCTCACATCAAACGGCATCTCTCGAATCCCTGTGTCGTAATATAAGTTTGTTGGTCAGCAGCCGACATACAACATATATCACGAAATCTCGATATTCAGAGCAAGCGATAGTACAGGGGATCAACTGTGAATCAAAATACCCCCCCCCCCCCCCCCCCCCCGTTCAATTATAAACTTTTATGCTAAGATATATCCTACCGTGTTACGTTTGGTTGCTCAGATATAACGTGTGTTACTCTATGTCGGTACATGTATTTGACCTTTTAAGAGTTGCTGGTTTTTCGACCTTTAACCAATTCTTTTACATTTTATTTTTTACGGTTTAGACATTGTACAAATCTTTTGCATTTGACCTTTTTCATTGATGTTTCTGAAAGAAGTGTTAAAATCCACTTTTCTGTTGTAATGCCCTTAAGGATTGCATTAGTTCTGAAAGGTTTACGAGTAGCTATAGATCTCTATTACTGTGGATAATCTACGCATTAAAGTTATTTGAACGTTTGATCTACATGTATATTTTAGTAACCTTTTCGATGTGGGTAAGGGAGTCACTAAATCTAACGAGAGAGAGAAATTAAAGAAGCGCTCCCATTATTCGTTACTGTAGAAGCGAAGCTTTCCATGTTACGTTAATTAGCGGAAATAAGTATATCCACACGGAATTATATATAAATTAAATATTGATAGAGTGTATAGATTCCAAAACCATTGCCAACGCAAATATTTCCGTAGAGCGATAAGTTTTAAGGGTTCCAACGCGAATATTCAACGCGCAAAAATGTTACTTTTGACAGTATGAGGTCCATATTAAAAGCTTTTGATTTTGAATGTTGGTCAGGTGTCTGTTTCGTTTGACCAATTAACCTGACCAATGACCGCCAGGGCCATAAATCATGCGAACTCCGTGTAAGCGGCTGAGATCAACTCCCATTGGGAGTCAAGAAAGGACCAAGTTTCTGTCACAGGGACCTGAGAATTTGTTACAGCAAGTTTTGGACCTAAAATAGGGTGTATAGAGTAATTTTACACATTTGGGGGTTAAGATCAATTTTCGATAAAAATGCCCCCTCATTGTCATTTATCTTAACCCACAAATGCGTAAAATTTCTCTAAACACTCTATTTTAGGTCCAAAACTAGCTGTAACAAATTCTCAGGTCCCTGTGGTTTATGTATGGTACGGTGGCTGATTTGTGCCGTTTCGTTATTTCGTCTTTTCGCGCCGAAAAAAAATAATATAAAGATATTTCTTTCGTTTATTCGTTCTTCGCCACAAAAAGATGAAAATTAAGGTTTGTTGAACCCGAAAAGGCGAGAATTAAAGTCGCTAATTAGCGTTCATTTATTTCGTCTTTCGGGTATGATTTGTCGTTCTTTAATATTTAACTCGTCTTTCCGCCGGCGACATTTTTATCGAAAATTGATCTACGTACGTCTACGGTGAAACAGACGTTTTCGGGTAGTTATATACACACTATAATATATAATTCCTGTCGATGTTTTTACAAAGCCCTGTAATGGCTCGCCTGGAAGTAGCAACAGGATACTATAGCTAGGACTGGTTTTAATTTATTCACCTCCGGAGACACATTTGAATTCTTACAATTCCGTGGTTAGAATAGTTCATTATGGGGTTGAATAGATTCAGTGGTTGGAATAGTTCAGTATGGAGTTGAATGAGTTAATCCTGGTCCATTCAATTGTCCAACCGCTCGCCTAACTATCAACGTTTAACTAAAGGCCTAAACGAAAACGGCCCGGGTCATGCTTCTGTATAGCGGATCTAGACCGGGTCGATCGTCGGCGACCGGATAGCTCAATTGAGCGTCCGTCACTAGAGTTCGGAAGGTCCTGGGTTCGAACCCCGGTCTAGCTGTGCATTTTTCCTCTCCTGTCACACTTCTCTCGACTGACATCTGAAGTTGCCTCCTCTTTCTTGACCCCATGAACAATGCGAACCGTTTTATCTAATTTCTGGTCACGCGTCTGGTACATCGCCGGAAGCCCACGGTACACTTCTCTGACGTGTGCAAACGTCAGAGAAGTGTACCGTGGGTTTCCGACAATGTTCTGGTGTGAACTTTTATTTTGTTGTACCGATTCCCCATATTCTCATATAGTTTAAAGGGGCATCCCGCGAAAGTCAGCTTTTTTTCATAATTTTTTTTCAAAATATTACATACACATATCGAGTGGGTATTCTTGTGGACTGCGACGATCGGATTTTGCATGTATGTATTCATAAAATAAATAATTTCAAAATAACTAGTGGAATTCCAGAACGTCTGGCTAGACGTTTTGGTTTGGGATTTCCACCTACCAACGCATGCGCAGCGAGCGCCGCTTCCATTGTAAACACTCTATCTGCTATTACCGTTACACCACGATAAGGCCTAACTACTAAGCGAAAAGTTGCCGAATGGTCAAAATATGACGCAAGACTGCGTTACGGAATCATATTGAGAGATGGGAAGTATTTAAAGGAGAAACTACCTGCTCTATTGTGTGTATGTAACATATTTCTTCTGGGTAACGGTAACATGCACAAATAAAGCTTTGATTTGGTTTTGAGGCTACCCAAGGGGAAACCGTTTCAGTCTTCTGTTGCATAAAATGCGTGTGTAATATGAAACTTAAAAGTGTGTTTATAATATTCCCTTTATAAAATCTTATGTTCCAGTAAAACAGTATGATCTAATTATATTGCTGGATAGAAAGACATTTTCAAATACATTATATACCATAACAGAAAAAGTCGTTTGATTACGTTGTAAAACGGGACGTGCGACCGAGGTACATACGGCTTCAATTTGGACAGTAGGAATTAAAAAAATATGTTTTCACGCGTAAAAAAAGTGATATTCATACCTAATCTATATATTAGTGAAGGTACAAATATCATTGGGTTGCGACCCCGGTATTGAATATGATACGAAAATATATACATAACGGGGGAACAAAAACCCAAAGTTATACAACATATACCTATATGTATATTCCATTCCTGCAGGTTTTTTTTTTAAAAAGGTCACCGTCCCTTTACAAGACGACAAAAAAGATGTAAAAAGAAAGCGGAATTATCATAACATATTCATAGCGGTTAGTTTTAAGTGTTTTAACAGTTCCAAATCTGATATACATGTAGTCATGCTTAGTGTGTGGTGCGTTATATGAGTGTATGGACTTAAATGTTCGCATTCCGTGATACGTGTTAACGTGTGAAGACGCTGAAAGTTGGATAGATTTTAAATGAATATGAATGTATATTGTATATATATAGAAAGTTTGAAAAAAAATCTTGAAGACATATAGTTGTTAAAAAAATCGCAAACATTTCATGTCATTTTATTTCGTACTTTTCAATGCATGCTACATACATTTTATGAAATCATCTGAAAAGTTGGGTTCGTGAATATTACCTTTTACATAAATTAAGGTTTGTACCATGGCCGTATTCCGTACCCATGTGTACCGGCCTCGGTCAGGTAAATATGATATAGATAATTCCTGGTGTCGATATATGGTGCCGATATGCCGACAATTAATCTTGATTTGAATATCGGTATGTGTGCAATTGATGTCTAATTTTAATGTGAATGTGATTCAATAAGTTTATACACAGACTTTGCCTCTGTTTCATCAGCCGTATACATTACGCGTCCCCTCCCGTGTGGCCCCTTCCATCAAACCGATCAGGGAACATGCGGCACACCTGTCACGTTGCGTCATTCCCGCTATTTTTATCTGGGCTTTCCCGAGGAATGCGATTTTGCAAGTGGTTATAATAGACATTTTGAGTCCACTTTGAATATGGGAATAACAGGAAAGTATAATTAGTAGTGCAGACGCTATGTATATTCAAGAACAGTCATTTAGGCTTTCGCGGGATGCCCCTTTAATAAGCTTTGCTGGATGCATACACATATCAACCCTTATAAACCATGGCATCTCCTTCACACTGTGACGGTAATTCTCACAGGGGTCTGAGAATTTTTTATTGCTAGACGTGTAGATCTACCTGAACTAAGGATGTGCGCGCAATTTGATACTTGGGTGGGAGGAGGAGGAAGGGGGGGGGGTTAAATTTCTGATAAAAAAATTCCCATCCCCATCCCCTCAATGGACATCAATTTGATACTTTTCGGGGGTTTGATTACTTTTCGGGGATTTCATTATTTTCGAAAAAAGACCCCCCCCCCCTCCCTCCCTTTTATGTCCAAACTAGCTGTCACAAATTCTCCAGACCCAGTGTTCATTCTCACTGCTTGTTGTTGTGCAACTTCAACTCTGTATCCTCTCGCCGGTATTCTGTTAGTCTATGTCGCATAGGCCTAAACTCTCAAAGGGTTACCTCACCTACACTCTCATATATATACACCCCTCTATTATCCGCTGAAATATTGAGACGGCGTAGCCGCTAGCCGTTCGAATATGTCAGCGGATCATAGAGTCAGAACCCTTCGGACTACCCTGGAATATGTCATGAAAGAACTTATTCCTTTTGCTGCACATTGTTGGTGAGACAAGGAGACTGGTTCGACCCTTTGATGTACATCAAAAGAATCTCTTGGTCACATAACTGTAAACATTGACAGGCTTTGAAGTCGGTTACGGTTCCTTTAATTTGTAATCTTCAAACTTAGCGATTGGCCAGATTGGTTTTTTTTTTACCTGAGGGTGCCTTTAGTTTTGCCATGACATATTCCATGGACCCGGGTGTCGAGAGCGTAGGTGATCGTAACTCCTGGAATCGAAGTCGTTTTGGGTAAATCCCGTTATTAGTATTTCCCGCGATTACAAGTCATCTGTGTTATTCAAAAGCTTAATTCAACGAATTTACGACATTCAAGTCCTAACCGCTTTACGGTAAATCATAGCATCCGGGCACTCCAGGAAGGACGAGAAGGTCGCAAACATGTTGCGCTTACCAGCTCGAAGAGCAGGTAGACCGATTCCATTGATAGTATTGCTTGTTTTAACACTTTAATGGGCAAATTCAAATTCGTAATGCTTTATTTGAGTGACCGAAAATATGCATCTTGTCGATTACACTTGAAATTGCACGAATGTCACCTTGTAAAATGCCACATGATTGGTAGACCGGTTCAGCGGTGACCGTCATTCAATTTTGAGGTTTACAACTTGAAGAAAATAACGTAGTGCGCTGATATCATTGCTAAAAGCAAAAGACATACTTGTATACCGTTTACTTAAAACTAGTGTCAACTGACGGATTATATTCAGCCAAAATTGTTAAGATTAAGGAGCCACTTTGGCTGTTAGAACAGACCTGCGACAAATTTAGATGTAAAGTCACCTCTATAAAATCGCAAGTATAATATAAAGTTGGTGAACTTTGTTGTAGTCGAAACATAGGTGTTGATCGAATCTGGTGGAGAGTTTATATGCATTTGGATTCTGCGAGATATGATTCCAGCAGGGCACTTAGTCCGAAGGGTTCTGACTCTCTAACCCGCTAAATAATTTGACGACAGGCGGGTGCGAGAGTCAGAATTCCACCATAGTAAAAAAGTGGAAATTTTACAGACCCGTGCACGGGTCGCCTTTTAAGCAGTGTTTTATAATATGAAACATTTTCGATCACATGTAAATTAAGTATCAATGGAAAGAACAGATATTTTTCTACCAACCTACACATTTAATCAAGTCACAGGAGGTCGTAAACCAACTGTCGTCATCCATTTATAAAAAATAACCAGTTTCCTGACATCTGTTTGAAAATGGCCGCCGCCTAACATCACATGATCAAAATTAGATAGGTCGATAACGTAATTCTCGCGGGATCTCGCGACGCGCAGCCATTTTCAAACAGATGTCAGGAAACTGGTTATGTTTTAGAAATTGGTGGAAACAGTTAGTTTATGACCTCCTGTGACTTGATTAAATGTGTAGGTTGGTAGAAAAATATCTGTTCTTTCCATCGATACTTAATTTACATGTGATCAAAAATGTTTCATATCATAAAACACAGCTTAACAGTGACCCGTGCATGGGTCTGTAAAATTTTCACTTTTTTACTAAGCCGGAATTCTGACTCTCGCACCCGTCTGTCGTCAAAATATTTAGTGGGTCAGAGAGTCAGAACCCTTCGGACTACAGGCACAATGCCCCCCCCCCCCCCCCTCCTCCACTGAAACTTCAGTTCAAATTGGGAAAAAATTGTTGACATAACAGCTATTTGGGAAATTTTGACAAACACTATTATAACAACTAATATACATTAGTTCTTTTCTCAATTACTATTTAAAGCACTGTACTCATGACATTTTTAGCCCATCTTTCTTGTTTCTTTTTAAACTTAATGTCACAAGAAGCTCCTCAAGCATGTAAACCAACCAAATGTTTTTCAAGTATCTGAATTGAAAATTTTTAAGAGGAAATTTGGGAAAAATCACACCTTTTTTCATTTTTGGAAATTGATCCGTTTTACCGGGGTGATAAAGCCCTGGACTTGAATCACTAGACCAAAGTTCCTGTACACGTGACAGTCACGTTTTAAACATTCCCAAAAAAAACCCATTCTGACAGATAGCTGTCTGTTGTGGGGCCAGATCCCATTGCTATTTTTAAAATGATGACATTTCCTCACACCAAGAGATTTCAGGTTCTAACAAAACTGACAATATTAAATATGACCACAAATAAACCAAAATGACAAATCAGGATCTGATATAATTTAGATCGGATAATGTTTTTTTTAGGGTGAATAATACAAAGTCCTCGGGGCCTCTTGTTCCATGCAAAACATCACAGTTATGACACTTCATTGCTCTTTCTTATTGGATATTGATATGGAAAGTGACAGCATCCGATATGACCTGCTCTATTTTTACTGAAGCTGTAATAACCAGATCAAGCCCAGTAAGAAGGTTCTTATTCTCATTGCTATTAACGTTTGGATAAACATGCCTAACTGCTTCGAAGAAGCATGGTGATTCGTGATGTCCGTTATGCATTTTGTATATAAGCACATGATTAACTAAAAATACCCTCCTTTCAGAGTATATGCATATATATACTTCAACCACACTCGTATGTCCCCGAGAGTCCTAACATTATGAGAACAATTAAAGGCCCCAAGTTTTTATTTTATGGTCAGATCTCTTGTTATATGTTTGCTCAGGTAGGGCTGGTTTATAGAAGTAATTTTGAGTAAATTTTAACCATTGGCATTTCAGACACAAAATCAGTTCTGTATACGGAATTCAGAGGGATCAGTTTTTGGAAGTTTTTTTTTATTATCATAACAAATTTTAAGAAGAAACAATTCCTAACATTGCCTTTAAGTTTGGTATCACAGGGTGATCAGTTTGGAGAAGGATCTGTTAGTGAGTGTTACGGGCCCTTTAAATCATCTTTTCTGTTTCTGTTATTTTTAAATTAAATATTCAACACAATGTGTCATATTCACTTAGTGTGTTGATCCGAAGGTTAAAATATGAATTCCCGTTGTAAATGTACTGTGTTTATAATAAACATATACCATATCGGCGAATTGGAAGTTTTTAGATTTCCCTTACAAATTTTTTTTCTTGATTGTTAATCAGACTTATTACATTGTGTACAAGGTTGAACAAATCAGTAGATATTGAATATAATTCTTTTGACATGCCATGGTAAAACTGTATGCATTTTGTATATTTGTTCATGAAGACATCATGAAACCGCAGACTGATATATGACAGGATCATGAAAACCCTTTATTACATTTCTCTATTTTACAGGATCCATTGCAAGAACTCTTCTGGGAAGCAGCTCAAAGTAAGTTCTTTTTTCTAAAAACTACAAAAAAAAGTTCAATTGCCCTATTATGCCAAGGTGAAGATATTTTAGAGAAGCGTCCTTAGTAAGATATTTAGTTTTACCTGGACTTTTCTTCTAAAGAACATTGTAACAGCTACTGGATGGTAATGATGATTTGATATAATGAGCACATGCAATACTTGGTTTTTCGGAATTCTGGGTTGCTGCCATCAAAATTTACCATAAGTTCTGCACGATATCAATAATATGTACATGTACTTGTGACCCATGAAGATGGCAGGATCAACAGGCTGGGATTTGCTTTGTGCATCTGCAGGGATCACTAGCTACAATTTCAAAATGATGGGTGAAGGAAATTTTTTCTGACAAATTTCTGTCGTGAACATGTAGTTTTGTTGTTGTTGCGCAGTATAGCGGTGCGGCATTTCAAGAAATAAAACACCAATAATGTCAATAAGGAAAGAGATTAAAATATATTGTTTAATTCAGTTCCAAATAAATATCATTTACACACTCATTTCCATATATATATATATATATACCTTGTAAATCAAAACAAAATAACAGCTTATTTTATTTAAATTGTTATTTGATAAAACTACAAATATATACATTCCTCACTCTGAAAATCATCAATTTATTTTCATAAAACCCTTTCGATCTGAATTCCAACTCGCTGTTACTTCAATATAACATTAAACAAAACAAACTTAAAAGCAATTATTACTTGCATAAACATGATAAATATGATAAAAATTCACATCAAAATCATAATACATTGTCAATTATTTCAAGTGAAAAATTTCAATTATTAATTTAATAAATTAAATAATTTCTCCTGAAAATAGTCTTCACTATGATCACATTATGTCTCTCCAAATGAAATGACAAGGACACTCTTCTGTTGCACAGTTCCCTTAAAAGAGAAGCAGCTTTCTTGTAGAACTCCCTGGGAGATGGTCCCTGCATGTGTATACACCATTATCAGATCTAGAGAGTTCAAGATCTTCTGGGAGAGCCTGTTCCTGCTGGTGGTCTTAATTCTCTTCAAAGCAGTAAATCTTCATTCACAATCTAGAAAAAAAAATGACCAAGTATACATTTTTAAAGGATCTTCTCTTGTGAAAAGTCGAAATTTTCTGATGACTAACTTTTTTTCTTATATGCATTTTTGAAAAAGGGAGTTCATTGCATAGCGGAAAATGCAAAAAGAAATATTTGGTAGTGAACTCGTTTTTGTGCTATGCTCGGTCAAAGATACCAAAATGAGCAAAACACATGATTTATGAGAAAAATGCTGTCTTGGCCAATTGCAGGACAATTTCATTCAATATCTTCCAGATTTGTGATCAGATATGTATACATGAATGTTTGCAGAATTGACAAAACAGTATTTTCTTATTAATTACGGAAGAATAAAGTCTTTAAATTATTTTTTAGCTCAAAAAATAAATTTTTCTTACCCCTACCCCTTATTTTTGAATGAGAAAATACTCTGTGTTTCCTCAGTTTTTGCAGATTTGATGCTTAATAAAAAAATCCTAGCGACTACCTTTTTTTTTTTTAGATATTTGGCAGATCAAAAGGAAATGGGTTTCTCATTCTAAAGCAGTCATAAAAACTGGGGGGTAGCGTGCTTGTTTTTTTTGTCCCATTATCAAATGTGTTATTTTTCACTATTCTTGAGTCAAAAATCAAAATCGCTTCAATTACACCAAACATCTTAAAACCATAACCAAAATGTAAAAGAATATCTTTGTTGCATAATAGTTGCTTTATAATGAACATAAAGAAGTTGTACAGCAAAAATGAACTTGCTGTAATGAAAAATGGAGACACTGCTGATTTTAAATGATCAATCAGGCACAAAAATCTTGAAATTTTGGCAGTTCCTGAAGGGGAAGAAATACACAGAAATACTAATTTTCAAAATGGCCGCCATAATGGTCATTTTTAAAAATTCTTCTAAAAAAAGTTCTACAAATAACAGACATCTAATTTTTTGCTACCTTTTTGAGATGCACATTTCCTATCGAAATTGTTAGATATTACAAAAATATCTCACGTGAGATCAAAACGAGATTTGGGAGTGATTGAAACCTCACAAGAGCAGATCCTTAATAAGTAAAAATAAGAAATCTATTTTATAAGTTTAGATAAATCTTTTTATGAATATTACCATATCATAATTAACAATTTCGCAATCAGCAAAATTATTTAACAATCAATGTTTGAAAAATAATTCTTTATTTTATAAATTTATATATTTTAACAGGTATCTGTAAAATTAAGTTATAATTGCTTGCTTAAAAAGTTTCTGGTATGCTCGTTATAAAAAACTGCCTATGCGATGGAGAAATTATTGTAAGATGAAACGAAACTAGCATGTAGTGGTGGACTAATATCTAAATTCATTGGAAATGTCGGTGTTTCGTCTGCGAATTGCACGACAGACCCGTAACTAGTAAGTCATGTGCATTGTTTCTCAACAAATAGTTGAGAAATAACGTTGATATACATCCATTACATTACTGTAATGGGAGGCTCATTTCACACATATATATTTATTATTTACAGATAGAAACTCAAGCAACTGTGGTACAAGATACCATGCATCTTGTATGCACATTTGTTGCATGCAGCTCTTGACAAATTAAGTTCATTTCCACACCATAGTAGCATGTACATCAAAAGTTTTATGCTGCTTTTACTTTAGATAGCTGCGGGGCCTCAAAAAAAATACTGTAAACGTACTTAATTTGGCGCAATCAAATTTTAGCGCATTTTTAGTGTTTGTCATATTAGCGCAATGATAAATTCGCGCATCAGTGAAAATAACTACATGTATATAAGCAGTATATTAAAACTCCAATTAGCGTAATCATATTTTAGCGCAAAACTTTCAACGCGAAAAGCGCTAAAATAAGATTACCGCAAAAATATGTACGTTTACAGTACTTTGTTAAAATTTTGCTTTGAAATGCGTCTGCATTGAATTAACCCTGAAGTGGAATACAACCATATTTTATGTGAATTATTATTGGGGGAGAACAGTCCTATTTTCTGTAAGTGAGGCCAGCCAGCACTAGGAGACAGGTAGGGCCATGAAAAGGGAGATTTGCAGAATTTTTGCTTTAAAATGGCTAATCCTCCTATTGATTGCTAGATTGTCTATAGTTTCTAATCTTTAACCCCATTCCGTTTTCTACGAATTGAAGAGCACCTACATGTACAGTGTATGTCCTCAGTGCATGCATTTTTTTCATCAGATGACTGTTAAAATAAATGCAATGTGCCTCTTATTTTGTTTGTTTTAGATGCACAGTAGATCAGAAAGCCAATATGGTAGAGCAGGATTTTGGAAGAGTAGGTTTGCTTCAACCAAATTTGGATCGGCCAGCGGTACCATCTTTGGAGGAAAGGATGGCCAACTGGAAGGAAGTCAGTGACATATTCTATGGGCCTGAAAGAGATCTCAAAAACTATCCTAATCTTAAGCAGAAAGTGGATGTACCCAAGGTTCGGTACATGTTCTTCCCCGAGTCATTCTTTGAGTCTCTTTACACAAAAACAGGAATCTTGGGTGAGTATGACATTTCAATCTGTATATTCCAATCTAGTGAAGACTTTGTATAAAGTAGAACTTTGTCATGTCCAACTTGTATAACTTGAAGTTCTCGTTTAATTCGAAGTATTTTGTTGGTCCTGGCCAAGCTTTACACTAGCATTCAAACTCGCGTAACTCGATTACTCGGCTAACTCGAAGTTTTCCTATGGTCCGGTCAACTTCCATCTATCACGAGGTTTGACTTGTTAAAATATCTAGACACACAAAATAAACAAGGGATGTAGATAATCAACATATATGTGAAACAAAATACACCAGGGCTACTCTATTAAAATATCTACCCCCACCCCAGGACTCCAAATAAATCACTTCTACACATGGTTTGGTTTTCTTCCTGTTGCTTCTGTGTAATATATTAAATAAATTCTATGGGTGGTACCCCTTAACAAAACCTGGAGTCCTGGGGTGGGGTAGATATTTCAATGGAATAAGTCTGGGGTATTTTGTAGTAACAAATAACAATATTGAAATGTAGTGTAGTTATGAATAGCGATATTGAAATGTGATGTAGTACAGTAGACTCCACTTAATGTCATGTCGGTTAATATCACTTTTCGGTTATTATCACGTTTTCTTCATGCACCGTTTTTCCTGCTATATAATCTATGTAATGCCATTCTTTTAATATCACTTGTTTCCAAGTGGATTTCGGTTAATATCACTTTTTTTTGTCACTGTCATACAAAAATTACAGGTAAATGTTAGAAATAATTTCATATAAATGCCCCGGGGACCCGAGTTTCACACCTGAACTCGTTATGTAAACGCCGTGGTCAGCTGCGTCTTTTTCACACCTACCTGATCACTGCAGTACTAGTCGAACAATAGATTGACTTGGCATACCGGAGCAAAGATTACACCTTTGGGTGAGGGAACCCATACTTTTGTAATCTTATCAAACGCCATGTGTGATTTAATGTGCTCCTAACACGAGTTCTATTTTTCATTTCAGCTCGTCTTCAGATTGAATTCATGTTGTCGTGAAGAAGCTAAGGCTTACAAGTGGATGGTCTTCCGTAAACATGACGAAATATTGATTGAAATTAAAATAAAAAGTGTCTTTTAAACAATAAATGTCCAATTAATTAATTTAAGCTAATGTTCACGTAAAATGCGAAGATATCGTCTTTGTTTTGATTTTTAAATAGCCAAAGAATGACGCCGACATGCCGTGATTCTAGGCCGGCTGGTGAATAAGTGCCGAGACTAAGGCTAAATATTATCACGTGGTTGTTTTATTTGCATGGAGGTCATCCAATGAAACGTCACGTTTCAAAGGTAAAAGTTCATTTCGCGGTAGCGGTATACAACTGAAAACGATGTCGCACTTGCAGCGAATATCGAAAGAAATTAAACAAACAACAGATTTCACAAGCGAAAAACCAGTATACATATCAAGATAACGGTAAATATTTACGGAGTGTCATGATTTTTAAACACGAATTTGATGCAGAATACCAGCCACTTGTATGCCTACCTCACTGCAGTAAACAATCGTAGTACATTTCGTGTGAAGCTAGCCTAGATAATCTACTGATAATATTACGTACGTACAATATATATGAAAATAAGTGCATTCCAGAATAAAACCAAAGAATATACTGTCATTGGAGTGAAAAAAACATTGTTAGTGATAAAATATCTTTATTTAACAATCTTCTCTGTTGAGTCACAGCACTACAACATTTAACCAAGTCCACTTCCGGTTTTGAGGGCTGAAAAATGTCAGAAAATACGTTTTCTTTTAATATCATGTTCCGGTTAATATCATGTTTTCCTCGGACAAATGAGAAGTGATATTAAGCGGAGTCTACTGTAGTATCTAATAAAGATACTGAAATGTACTGTAGTAACCCACAAAGTTATTGAAAGATAATGTAGCAACCTCAAAGTACCTTTTTGAGGTTAGATCGCCAGATAATTTAATTTAAAGTCCATATATATCTAACCAACCATTTGCTGTCTGATCTTAAAGTATCAAGAGTGTTTCTTTTATTTGCAGGTCCATATTTATTGCTGTGGGGCACTCCAGCATACTTGTTTTCCAAAGAACATTTAAAGTTTGATTATGAATGGACATGTGGTCTTTTTGTTGCTGTACCTGGCTACATCATCTACTCCAAAATCAACAAAGACAACCGAGTCGTCAAAATTTTGGAGGAAAAACAGAAGGTAAGTTTGTTTTTGGGGGTTGTCTAAATTTAAAGCTAATTACAAGCTGCTAGCTAGGGGGCATCCAGGTAAATAATGACAGGTGGGTAGAGATGGACAAACAGCTAAATACCAACATCCAACTTCCAAGTTATCCAGATTAATACAGACAGTCGGGTAGATACTAACATCCAAGTTATCCAGATAAATACAGACAGGTGGGTAGATACCAACATCTGAGTTATCCCGATAAATACAGACAGGTGGGTAGATACTAACATCCAAGTTATCCAGATAAATACAGACAGGTGGGTAGATACCAACATCCAAGTTATCTGGATAAATACTGACAGGTGGGTAGATACTAACATCCGAGTTATCCAGATAAATACAGACAGGTGGGTAGATACCAACATCTGAGTTATCCAGATAAATACAGACAGGCGGGTAGATACCAACATCTGAGTTATCCAGATAAATACAGACAGGCGGGTAGATACCAACATCTGAGTTATACAGATAAATACAGACAGGTGGGTAGATACCAACATCTGAGTTATACAGATAAATACAGACAGGTGGGTAGATACCAACATCTGAGTTATACAGATAAATACAGACAGGCGGGTAGATACCAACATCCGAGTTATACAGATAAATACAGACAGGTGGGTAGATACCAACATCTGAGTTATACAGATAAATACAGACAGGCGGGTAGATACCAACATCTGAGTTATCCAGATAAATACAGACAGGTGGGTAGATACTAACATCTGAGTTATACAGATAAATACAGACAGGTGGGTAGATACCAACATCTGAGTTATCCCGATAAATACAGACAGGTGGGTAGATACCAACATCTGAGTTATACAGATAAATACAGACAGGCGGGTAGATACCAACATCCGAGTTATACAGATAAATACAGACAGGTGGGTAGATACCAACATCTGAGTTATACAGATAAATACAGACAGGTGGGTAGATACTAACATCTGAGTTATACAGATAAATACAGACAGACAAGTTATCAGGATAAATACAGACAGGCGGGTAGATACCAACATCTGAGTTATACAGATAAATACAGACAGACAAGTTATCAGGATAAATACAGACAGGCGGGTAGATACCAACATCTGAGTTATCCAGATAAATACAGACAGGCGGGTAGATACCAACAGGGTTCTCATTACAAGCCGGTTGCCAGCAAAAGTAGCCTGTTATTCACCAACTTTGAACCGGCTACTTTTTCAGAATTTTATATATGTCACCATTACAGAATGCGAAAAATTCAACCAGCTATTCTTTCGAAGTCAACCAATTATTGCAAAACTTAGTGAGAACCCTGACCAACATCTGAGTTATCAGGATAAATACAGACAGGCGGGTCGATACCAACATCCGAGTTATCCAGATAAATACAGACAGGCGGGAAGATACCAACATCCAAGTTATCAGGATAAATACAGACAGACAAGTTATCCAGATAAATACGGACAGTCAGGTAGATACCAACATCCGAGTTATCTGGATAAATACAGACAGGCGAGTTATCCAGATAAATACTGACAGGCGGGTCGATACCAACATCCAAGTTATCCAGATAAATACAGACAGGCGGGTAGATACCAACATCCGAGTTATCCAGATATATACAGACAGGCGGGTAGATACCAACATCCGAGTTATCCAGATATATACAGACAGGCGGGTAGATACCAACATCTGAGTTATCTAGATAAATACAGACAGGCGAGTTATCCAGATAAATACGGACAGTCAGGTAGATACCAACATCCGAGTTATCTGGATAAATACAGACAGGCGAGTTATCCAGATAAATACTGACAGGCGGGTCGATACCAACATCCAAGTTATCCAGATAAATACCGACAGGCGAGTTATCTGGATAAATACGGACAGTTGGGTAGATACCAACATCCGAGTTATCCAGATAAATACAGACAGGCGAGTTATCTGGATAAATACTGACAGTCGGGTAGATACCAACATCTGAGTTATCCAGATAAATACAGACAGGCGAGTTATCTGGATAAATACGGACAGTCGGATAGATACTAACTTCTGAGTAATCCAGATAAATAATGACAGGCGAGTTATCTGGATAAATAGGGACAGCCGGGTAGATACAAGCATCTAGGTTAACACATACGGGCGAGTGCGCAAGTTTATTTCCATTCCATATTAAGATTACACAACCCAAGGCATGTGTTGCAAGAAGTTGTATTAACTCGTCTAATTTATTGCAAAAGATAAGAAAAGGCAAATTTAATATACTTTGAATTTGAGAAAGATGGTGTGTATATTATTGTCAGTTACGGTAAGTAAACAGAAACTGGAATGCCCATCTGTTTAAAGTTATATAAATTTGTTTTGGCTCAAGACAGATCGACTGGGTCATAACAATAACAATACCAGACAGTGGGTTTAGAGTTAAAGACCCAATATACGTAACTTCAGGAAATTTGTCATGGTTCTGAAAAATTCGGGAAAAAATCCAGTTGATAACCTTGCAAAAATAAGCCTAAAACGAAATAAACCTGAGCGATAACTAACAAGAAACTCTTGACAAAAAAATCCAAAGAATTGAAAATAATTCAGATGGGGCCCACTTCAACAACAAATCAAAGTTAGAAGACAGTTCAAACTGTACCAGTAACCGCATAAGAATTCATCTTGAATATTGCTGATATCAGTTAATCTAAATCTATAATAATAGAAAGTTATTAGGCTTAATTTTCGCTTCCAAGTTTTGCCGAAAGTTACATATATTTGGCCTTTAATAGTAAAGAATTAAATGGTCAATTACAATGAGTTTTGAATAAATCAGTCGGAACAAAATTAAAACAATACTTTACCAACATTACAATATCAGAATTCTGTTGGAGTGTCCGTGTCACAATTATTTTGATTGAAAGTTGAAGCCATTTTGCCGATGCCGTGTTTTGGGCTTTGAAATGCAGTACCTGATGCCCAGTGGTTTACTCTAAGATTTATTTGAATACCTCGTCTGTCAGCCAAAAGCAAATAGCAAAAATTCTGTATTTTCCATCAACTGCTCATAGAGAGATTTCCGAATTTGATAAGTTAGCTGTCCTTGCACCCATTAGTCCCCCTCATACAGCTGTGAAAGATCCATAAGTGTGTTAAACTATATAACCATAGCTAATTATAAACGGGCAAGCATTTCATCAGACTTATGACAAATCTAGTTTAAATTATTTAGATGTTTGTGTATGTTTGAGAGGGTCAGAGTTGGGGAAGTTTGACTCTACAAGGTATGTATTTGTGGAGGTGTAAGAAAAGGGCCATCTTCTCTGCTTAGACTGAAAGAGTGAAGGAAAACAAAAAGTATAAAACTCAAGTCAGGTAAAAGAGCATGTCTTTATTTAACATTCATACAGTCCTAAAATCATGGCCCAGGTTTTTGGAAATGACCTCACAAATAATTAATCAACCCTCACAGCTCTGAGAGGCAGGGCCTGAAATGACCTAACATGTTATCAACCCTCACAGCTCTGAAGGGCAGGGCTCGAAATGACCTCATTAATAATCAACCCTCACAGCTCTGAGGGGCAGGGCTCGAAATGACCTCACTTGTAATCAACCCTCACAGCTCTGAGGGGTAGGGCCCAAAATGACCTCACTATTAATCAACCCTCACAGCTCTGAGGGGCAGGGCTCGAAATGACCTCACTATTAATCAACCCTCACAGCTCTGAGGGGCGGGGCCCGAAATGACCACGAATGTAATCAACCCTCACAGCTCTGAGGGGCAGGGCCCGAAATGACCTCACAGCTCTGAGGGGCGGGGCCCAAAGTGAGCTCACAAGTAATCAACCTCGCAGCTCTGAGGGGCTGGGCCTGAAATGAGTTGCTTGCTTTTTTAAAAACGATGCATACTGAAAAAGCGTAAATGTGAAACTGTGTGAGTAAGAGTTAAATGTCTATAATTATTATCAAATGCAACATATCCTCAATTCTGGTAGCACTTACTAGTTGTAGCGATATTAATACAGTGTTCCATTTATTTTGTTTACAGTGTTTTAAGATGAATGTGTAATAAGTGTACTAGACCTATACAGTGTACCCTCGACCTATCGCCACCTGCATCTACCGCCACCCAAACCTCTAGAACGAATTTCCCTCCTATGTAATTCCCTGGTTAAGTTCACCACCCTCGCATACCGCCATCGGCCACAGCCTTTAAAATACAAACATTATCAAGGAATTCCTCCTTTTTGATAATTTTGCTGTCATGTTAATTCTTTTAATTTCCCATTAAAACACCTTAAAAATGTGGGTTTCCTCCCCTTTTCACAATTGGCTGTTTTCATCTAAGAGTTTTGTTTCAGTCAGTTTATATATATGGTGTAACATGCAATGCACTACAGTTTCTGGCATTTTTAGCAAACCACTCGCACCTCTCAGTAGACAACCAGCCCCTACCCTCACAATTTGGCAAGAAAAACGGTCGTCAATAGTCCTAGACTTGGTATCAAAACTTCTATATATACCATGCAGTTTTTCAAGTAATCGGTACATAATGGCAATCTTGTGCGTAACTGGTACACATACTTTTATTTCTGATGCTTATTTAAGGAAAATAAATTTATAAAATATGCATGTACACAGCTTATTTGGAACGCGGTATATTGACATTAACATAGACTTTGAGGTGAAAATAAAGTGTCTCTTCAAAAAGTGTACGATTATAGTGGAAGGGATTTGAGGTGACTGGACAAAGAGGAGACAACTTGTTTTGGTAAATCACCAAATATTACTGGTTCTGTACGTGGCCATACACTAGGAAAAAAATATTTTATCAAATAGAAGCTCCTGTGTTTGTTAAACATAATGGGGACAGGAGTAAAGTTTCTTTGGACTTATTTTGTAGGAAATGATAAAAGATTGGCACCAGCCAATTCTTGACGTGGCGAAACACACTGATCGGTATATTGAGGTGGCAAAAACAAGCATATACCAGCAAGAGGTTCTGGAGTACATATTTGAAGTTAAAAAGGTAAGGTTTACTGCTTAAGGATTTAGAAAGAAAGAAAGAAAGAAAGAAGTGTATGCATGATACATGTATATTTATGCATTGATATATATAAATAACACGGAAACACAAATGACGAAGGAAGACAATTTTTTTACTCTTGTCATATCCGGGCATTGATATATATATATACCGTATATAGAAAGATTTTATTCGCTATCTACCAGGAAATTTTGGCCCAGTTTGATATTTTTTGTATCAATTTTCTTGACTCTTTTGGTTTGTTTCTCAAAAGTGATTGGGAACTATGTATATACTAGTTGTGTCAAGATAGAAATGTGTTGCACCATGGTACGAAATTGAAATAATGTTTTTTTTGTGGTACATGTTAATTTTGAGTAGTTGCATTCAATCTTGTCTAATTTCCTTCAATATTTTGCATGAATTCCAAGAAAAACAGTAAAACAAAGTCATTTCTGTGAAACCCTCATTCTACTTTCTCTTTTTTTCGATAGTCTGAATCAGCTAAATGTTTGAACTTTCAAGAGCCCCACCTTTTTTCTCAAGCATCTCTTCTACTTTGTCAAAATACTACAGCGATCATGACTGATGAAGACTATGATTGTATGCCAAATAAATAGGCAAAAAAGTGCCATATGGGGGCATTTTTGTCTAAGACAAAACAAAAAAACAAAGTCAATTGAAACGGGAGTGGCCGTTTGTCAAATCAATATATTGTGGTACGTATCATGATATAATCACTTTGTATTGCAATATAAAGCGTGGTACAGTTTTCCCGTATCATGCCAGCACTAGTGTATACTTATTCACTTTACATTGCTGAAAATTTTTACTTTAATCCACATATAGACAACAGCACAAGAAATAAATCTCTTACATGTACATTCATTTCATACATTGCATTAAATCCCGGTTTCTGGATGGAAAATGTGTTTTTAATTTTTATAAAATTAAATGATTTTTCAGGGATCCATTACAGTATACTACTTTTCATTTGATGATACCGCTGAAAAACATAAATCTCTGCAATCATAGCTATTTTTTGTTTCTCTGTGACATTTACTTAATTTAAATTTGTTGCTTCTTTATGTATACCTTGACACGTTTATTTGATGCACATTGCGATTAAACAAGTCGTGTAATCACAATCGAATTACGACATATCCGTATCACATATTTGTATGCATAGACATTATACATGTGATGTATATCTTCAAATAGAATTTGGTTACTTTGAGTTTCGTTTTTAGGTCATTTGACCCGAACCCGAAGGTTCAGGATGACCTATGATCAACACAAACAATCTTGGACAGCAGTGGTAGTGTGCTCACTGTTGGACTAGCGAGTTTGATAATGTATCATAATGGAGGATATATGTACTAATGTACATAATGTATAGCCATACAACGGGGTCATTGCAGATCAGTCACTGGTCTAGTTTAGGATTGTAGTTACAAATACTGTCTGGATGTGATTAAAAAAAAAAAAAACTAACTTTTCTTTTTAATGGAATTAAAAAAAAAAAAACCTGCTAGGTAGGTTGTGTTTGGTACCTGTACAACCACTGTTGTATATAAAATTATGTCATTGTCTTCTTCAGTCAACTTATTTGTGTGAATTTTCAAAGATTTTTGAATGATTTGGGTTTTTTTTTCCTGCAGGATAATGTGGCCCTACAGCTGGAGTTGGAATACAGACAGAGACTGAAGTCATTGTATAATCAAGTCAAGCGTAAACTGGTCAGTATATAATTAGTTACCTAACAAAGTCTACCATGTTTCATAAGTTGTCGGTAGCTGGGGAAATTCTGGAATTTCCTCAGGAGCAGCATTGGCCATTTCAGCATTTTTAGTCAATACCGAAATCAAGAGTGGCCATTTGATATGTGTAATTATAACCCCCTGTGTGATTACGATTATCAATTACAAAATTAAATTATTACAATTTGTTCTATATAAAGTGTTCATTGTTTTTGACATAAAAAATATGTCAATAGTCATATAATCTTAGAATCTTACCATGTGATTTATTAAACTATAAAAATTGATTGCAATCCTTTCATCGTAATAGAATGAAATCTAGTGTATGGATATCAACATCGTCTATTGATGTTATTGCAGTTTTGTCAAATCTTTTGGATTTAGTCCCGTAAAATTATGGACCAATTATGCAAGTTATCATGGATCATATATTGCTACATCCGATATGTAATAACCAATTTTCTAATATGATTTCTGACGGATTGCCCATGGTCATCACCATTCACATCAGACTCTTCATTTCTTGTCCACCCTACAGTTAGAGTACATGGTACAGTGTATACATTAAAGGTTGTTTATAATTCTTAAGCATTACCAAGTGACACTTGTCAGTGCTAAGAAGAGCTCTGAGCAGGGTTCATTTCTTGTCAGCCTGTAAACCAAAGAAATCTTAAAGGGAGATAACTCAAAAACTACAGTTAAGAGTACATGTATGTGCATAATATATATTAAAGGTTTATAATACTCTAGGATTACCAGGTGACACTATTCAATGCTAAGAAAAGCTTTGAGCGGGGTTCATTACTTGTCAGCGTGTAAACCAAAGTAATCTTAAAGGGAGATAACTCTCAAACTATGGTTCGAGTATGTATTAAAGGTTGTTTAATTTTGTAGGATTACCAGGTGGCATTTGTCAACGCTAAGAAGAACTTTGAGCAGGGACACATGGCCACATGGATCAACAAGGCTGTATACAGTAGTATCACCCCACAATTGGTAAACTGCTTCATTCCTTCCTTTATTAAAGGCCCAATATACGTAACTTCAGGGAATTTTTCGTGATTCTGAAAAAATTCTAATAAAAAAAACCCCAATTGATAACCATGCAAAAATAAGCCTAAAACAAAGTAAACCTGGGCAGTAACTAACAAGAAACTCTTGACAGAAAAATTCAAAGACTTGGAAATAACTCAGATGGGGCCAAATTCAACAACAAACCGAAGTTAGAAGACAGTTCAGAATGGACGCATGTTTACAAATACTGTGTTTCAACTGCTGCTGTACCGGTAACTGCGTGAGAATTAATCTTGAATATTGCCGATATCAGTTAGACTTAACTAAATCTATAAATATAATAAGTAATTCGGCTTGATTTTTGCTTAAAAGTTTTGCCAAAAGCTATGTAATATACATAACTTTTGGCAAAACTTTTAAGCAAAAATCAAGCTGAATAACTTGTTATATTTATAGATTTATATTTATAGATTTAGTTAAGATTAACTGATATCGGCAATATTTAAGATGAACCCTTGCGTGGGTATCGGTACAGCGGCAGTCGAAAATCAGAATTTGTAAACATGCATCCATTTTGAACTGTCTTCTAACTTCGGCTTGTTGTTTTTGTGGTCCACACCTCTACTATTTTGAATTCTTTGGAATTTTCTGTCAAAGAGTTTCTTGGTAGTAACCGCTCAGGTTTACTTCATTTTAACCTTATTTTTGCATCGTTTTCAAATGGATTTTTTTCAGAATGATGAAAAATTCCCTAATGATGCTTTTATTGGGCCTTTAAACAATTTTTAGCTCTCTGGACGGAGTCCAGGAGAGCTTACGCAGTCATTCTCATGTTTTTGTCGGAAGTAGAATTATTAAAATTTTGTGGACAGAGGGTATCAGAAACAGTGGGACTGTCAAAATGGATTTCAAGACACATGATTGGGGTCTACACGAACTAGATTTGACAAGAAATTTGAGTTGTTAAATGTTTTAAAGTCAATATATGATGTCATTTTGGACACACTCGGTGTCACAGGGACAAGCTGAAGGTTATTCGGAGGAGTTAGGAGGCAAAGTTCCTATATCAACCCACTGTAATGTGTATATAGTAATGTGCTGCAACACCCGTATCCCTGTGCCGCTGCAAAAATTTGCTGCTATGCGCGTTACTTTATACACATTATGTCGTCTGCTACAGTGTACAGAGTATCTCGTGAGGTATACGTAAACGTCCCTGGCAAACACTGATATGAAACCAACGTCCAGAGAGCTACGAGGCCCTTGGCCTCTTGTTATTATTTTAGTGAAATTGTTCAATTTCTTACGCTATACATTGTACCTTAGGTTTTTAAATCTAGAGAAAAACATGTCTGTGCTTTGTTGTTTTTTCTCTTTTTTTTCTCTCTGTAGATTAAATATAAAATGATATTTATTTCTGAGTCAAATTTTAACAAATGCAACCCAAGACATTTATAGCTCAGTTTTTGGCTGAAACATATGTGCATTTAATACTGATTAAGGAGTTGGTTCTGCCTGTTGTTTTCCCTCCAATTTTAAAACTCCCATAACTCCAAAAAATAAGCCCTATGACATCTCAATAATTTAGCTGATTTCTGATGTATTTTAGATGATATTGATAAAAAATTGCTTTCAAGAAAAGTTAATTACCAAATATCAGCCAGCTTTCTTAATATGCTCAATATTGACAAACTTGTATAAAAAGTTTTATCAACTTGTACTAAAGTCTGAAAAAAATATTGTATTTTGCAGGAGAAACAGGTCATGGAAAGTTGTTTTGCAAATCTTCGTGAGCTGTCAAAAAATTTCAAAGCTACATAAATGGTGGAGAAAGACTTCAGAACAATTAGTGAATGAGAGATGATGGGTTTCATCTCGTTGACATCATAAAACTGTGCTGAAATTCTGCAGCATGTATTTATGTGGAATGGCAGTCGAAGAGAACATCATGAAACTAAGTGAAAATAAAACACTGGTTTTGTTTGATAAAGAACTAGTGCTGTGCTGTTGTATTTAGAAGGTCATTTTTGAAAAAAATAAAATATTCTTATGAAAAAAATTTTGTCTGTTTTTTTGAAACCCCACAACTAAGTTTGTTGGGTATACTGGAATCAAGTTGTCTGTTGTCTGTAGATACATTTTGTCCGCCTTTACTTGTGGACCGATTTATATAAAGCTTCACAGGTATGTTGGGGAATATGTGTAGATCAAAATTGTATTACTTTATATAGAAAACTATAGGCGATACTAGTAAGCCCCAGAATTATCCCTGCAGCTGATTTAACTCCATTTGGTTGCCATGGTAACAAGTTCCAGTTGTTCATTCACTCCTGCAGATTGCCAGGGTATTGGTCAGTGCCTAGTTTCATTGATGAAAATGTTGTTTGTCTCTGATGAAACGGGTTATACAGTACATGTTTATTGATAAATTAGAGTGTTGTGTTTTGCTTTGCTTTATTCCCCCCCCCCCCCCTCGAATAAAGAGAAACATATCAGTACTGGTTCTGATCTCATCCGAGTTGTTACTTTTCCATGGCCACCTTTCAACAATACTGTTTTTTTTTAGATAAACTCAAAACTAGACCATGCACAATTGGAGACCAAAATGTTAAAACTTTCTTGGTGAATCTTTAGTGCCAGGACAAGCTTTAACTGTAAAGGTCATTGTGATCTTGACCTGACAGGTGTAATTTATTTCTCACCTTCGATGATAGTCAAGGAAAGCAACACGAAGATGTTATTTTATCAGCAGTGGCTGAGATCACCTAAACATTTGCCTTAATTCCACTTTTCACAAAAGGAACCTTTCAACCAAATATGTCTCTAGGCCTGTTGATTAATCAGAAGAAGCATTTTGAATGTAAACAGATTTGACCCCTGTGACCTTAAATATAAGTCAAGGTCATTTCTTTTCGCAAACTTTGTCAGACTTCGTCTAAGGAAAAAATGCTTCTAGGGCTTTTGATATTTTAGAAGAAGTTGTTAAAAGGTTTTAACAAATTTCACCCTTGTGACCTTGAATATAGGTCATTTCCATTTGCAAATTTTGCTCGGCTTCTTCCAAGGAAACTACCAGCCAAATATAATGTCTCCTGGTCTTGGTTAATCAGAAGAAGTCATTTAAATTTTTGAACAGATTTGACCCCTGTGACCTTGAATATAGGTCAAGGTCATTTCTTTAAGCAAATTTTATGGGGTTTCATACAAGGAACCTGTCAGCCAAATATCATTCTTCTAGGGCTTTTGGTTAATCGGAAGAAGTCGTTTAAAGGTTATTATAGAATTGACCCCTGTAACCTTGAATATGGGTCAAGGTCGTTTCTTTTCACAAAATTTATTGGGCTTCATCCAAGGAAGCTACCACTCAAATATAAGGTCTCTATGCCTGATGGTATTTCAGAAGAAGAAGATATTTGACCCATGTGACCTTGAAGGTAAGTCAAAGTGATTTTTCTTCATAACTTTGTTAAGCTCCTTCCAAGAAAGCTAAGTTGAAAAAGTTGACAGACGCAGGACTGACACCACACCATCACATAAGCTCACTTGGCCCTTTGGCATAATGTCAACACCTCACCTCAATTTACTGGAATTTAGATTTATGGTAAAAAGAACAAGTATAATTGGGATGGCACTTTCACGTATTCTCTGAAATAGGTGCCCCTCCTCCCTTCTATGGAGGTATGCAAATTGCATAAGCGCCCCTTTTAATTATGACGCAACTAAATTATTTCATTTAACGGTGCAGTAAACCTCAGTGTGAATGTTTACAAGACAAATCCCCACAATTATTGGTAATATGTGTACAAATTGTCCGAAATTCATGACAATTAAATGCAGTATCTTGTGACCAAAATGTCTGGATTATTAAGGATGTATTTTACATCAATTTTTGTAAGACATTTATGATTAAACAAACAACAACAGTATGACATAGATAGGATTATTTTTTAATTTATGCAAAAATATATCCAGAGTAAAATTTTGATACTATAAATCTTGAAATTAATAGCTAAATTGTATACTGGTCATAACTATATTATGTTTAGAGTTTCAAGATAAAAGAACCCTTTTAAGCATATGTTTCATCATTCACATATAGCTGACAAGTACATATGTAGTTTTTCCAGCGTGTTTCCATGGAAACGTACATGGTATGCATGCAGTGTCTTTCACTCCTCTTCATTGACCCTGACCTTCACTGATCATTCCCCATCATTTTCGACCTTCATCCTTTCTTCTCACAATCAATGATGACCTTGACCCCTGCGCCAGATTTAGCCGTTTCGAAGGCCTTCAGTGTTTCCTCCAGAGAGAACATGTGAGTGATGAGAGGTTTAACATCAATCTTTCCACAGGACATCATCTCAAGACATGTGGGCCAGCTAATTAAATAAAGAAACAACAAACCATGTCATTACACATCCATAACATAGTCAATATTTAAGATTTTTTCATGCCCATAAGTATAGGACAGGGAGATTCTATCTTTCGAAATATCTGATTAAAAAAAATTCAGATCCTCACTATCACTATCATGTGTAGGATCTGACAGCGACCAGTAGAAGGTCATGTGCAGATGACCTTTGTATTCACCAATCAAATCACTGCTTACCAGATTCTGAAAGTGAAAAGCTAATTTTGATTTGTTTCTACACTTGCTGTTAAAACAGAGTAAAGTAGCAAGAAACTCGAAAGACCGTATATAAAAATTGGCGGCGCCCTGCAGTTCAGCCGTCTCTACGCCAAGGCGTGTGTTCTTTTTAGACATTTATAATCTGTTTGATTTGTAGTTTTTCGTTTGTCCGAAAAGAAATAACAACTGAAGGTAAAGAAATTATCACAAAATATACTAATCAAATTGTTATATAACACCCTGAATGATTTTCTCTTCTTCGAATCGCTTTGATCCGCCGCCATTTTTGTTCGTCTACCACAAACCGTTTACAAGGTGCATTTTGATTAGCTGTTCATTTCCTAGATGTGGAAATAATAAAGGTCAACTGCACTTGAACTTCTACTGGTCGCTGTCAGATCCTACACACGATAGTAATAGTGATGATTTTTTGTATTTTAATTAGATCGGTTTTGTGGCTACCCAAGGGGAAACTGATTGTCCTCCGAACTTTCAAACTTGAAAAAACAAATTTGAATAGCCCATTATCTGATGATGGTGGATTAAAATGCACTTTAACTGGCTAGCATTTTCAAAATACTATATATTTGAAAGGTTGGGGGGGGGGGGGGGGGAGAAAAAAAGTCATCTAAAGTATTCCAACAGGGCGTGCCGCAAATCAATTTCCAAAACAGAAGACGAGATTCTGAAGGTTACTTTCTAGTCCAGGGGTATATAAGCCCTCTGCAACGGAATATGTCAAAGAAAAATCATCGTGCAGTTGCGCAACGTTGCGTCAAGTGGTAAAATTTTTTTCTTTTACCCGAGACTGATTAAATAGTTAGCTGCATGCGTTCAGTTTTGCTTTCCAGGTCTGGAGTATTGAGGAGTGGAAGGTGCTGACAGTAGGTCGCTAGTTTTTCTCTGGGTACTCCTGCTTTCCTCCACCACTAAAATCTGGCACGTCCTTAAATGACCCAAGCAGTTAATAGGACATAGAGGTACCATCTGCCAGGCAATTTTTCAATAAAATTGTCACTACCTTAGGTTAATACACACGTTATCATAGATCAACATTTCTATGAACACCAGTGCGTGATAATACTTTAAATTATACATACGTGTTCATGTACCGGAATGACCCCTTGAGTGTGATCTCCCTAGTGATGACGCTGACCACCGGAAACGACACGTTATCAGGACCGTGACCAATCACAACCATTGTACCTCCTGAGCGGGTCGCCTGTAATTAAGTTAAACTTTGTTTTCCTCATATGTTTTTTAGTGTAATAATGACATCACAATAAGGGAGTATACTTGTTTTAATGTACTCCAATTTTAGCGCATTATTGAATTTAAACTGATTAGCGCAATAATAAATTGGCGCAACTACAATAGAAAACAATGTACAAAATTAGCAATTAGCACAATCATGATTTAGGATAAAAGTTTTCGGCATGAAAAGCACTAAAATATGCACATTTACAATATAATTGTCTTGGATAAGTTGACCTTGGTCAAATAAAAACATAACATTTCCTTTCATTTACATTAAATAATTATACACTTTCTGGTAGATTCTTAATATGTTTTATTTTATTATGCTTTTTTTTCAAATTTTAAAGCCAGTTCAAATTTCTACTTTCTATTGAGATAAAAATGTTCATGGAGTTGAAAGGATTCATCGCTGAAGAATATTTTCGGAGATCTTTCAATTTTTCTTAAAAGAGTGAAAATCTGATTGAATTGCAACAAAAAATTCATGGATAATTAAAATACGTAGTTTACTACACCTATGAATATTATTTTTCACTTTTATTTAATTAAAATTTGCAGATGATTTTACAAAGCTTAAAATGTTCAAGCATTTTCACTAATGAGTTTTTAAGTATCAAAATTAATTAAATTGAAATTCAGCAAAATTGCTATAGGCAATCTTTTGACTTACAAGAACTCCCAAATTGACTGAGGACTGTGCGCCACTACATTCTACTGTGTGTTGAGGAGCGCCCCCTATCAAGGCGGCCACCTTTGCGGCCAAATCCTCTGGTTTATCATCCTTGGTTATAAGCAAGGTATGTGTGGCCCCACATTTTCTCGCAAACTCAAGTCGTTTGCTGTCAATGTCTTAAACATAATATTCGTACAACCATTATTAGTTTTACATTTTCATACTTTTATGATATCATTTTTCACTCTATCTAAAGAGTTGACCCAACTTAACAGATGGCATCGTCAGAAACTCACAGTACACCTCTCTGACAATTGCATACCATTGGCTAAAACAGATGTAAATCTTTGTTTCCCCGAATAGAAGTTTATTCGGAGGTTTCGACTAATCAGAATAGTCTTTTCTCATGACACTCTGTTAGATCATTTTACCTTGACCATGAAACGAGGATTTCCATCTGTTTTAGCCCACGGTATATGCATGTGTCAGAGAAATGCATCGTGGGTTTCTAACGATGAACAGATGGTAGTGATGCCATATTGTATCACTGCAGATACGTTTGTGTTCTGTCTAGAAAGAAAGGCAGATTGCCACAAGAATGTGATGAATTCTTTCATTGACCTGCTTGAATGACTTAATTTCTAGTTTGCCATATAATTATGAATGTTAATTGCATTAATGCAGGGAATCAGTTGAAATTTCATGATCAATCATCAGTTGGTATTGACGGATTGATGATTGCATGATTATTAATTGATTAAAAATTGCTGCAAATGAAGAAATTATGTAACTGGGACTGGTTTTTTTAGCATTTTAGGGATGCAGTAATATATATTATAACAAATATGCAGATGCATTAGTTCTGATATTTATCTTTTCCCCTTTAAAATGGTGTTCTTAAATATTCAAGTTTTCAACAACAGGGGATATAACTCCATGGAATCAAGTAAAGTTGATACTATAAAAACATGAGACTTATACCTTAAATTTACCTACCTGTCATACATACAGCTGCTGCACCCAAAGCCTTGGCACTCAGCATAGCACACAGGCCAATGGGACCTGTAACAAAGACTCCAACATAAAAGCACATACAGTGGTTTCCACTTTATATCGCCCCTGTTAATATCACATTTCTCTTTATATCATGTTTATTCCAATCACCATTTCCCCCTCTATATAATCTATGTAATTTTATTTGGTTAATATCATGGATTTTAAGTTGAATTACTCTTACCCGTAATATCATTTTTTTTTAACCAATCACATAAAATATCCAGAAAATTATGGCATTTCCATTGATTTCAGATACAACTTAAAATAAAAAAAAAATATTTTTATTTTTTAATGAAATCATGTTATCTATATAGATTGAAACTTATTCATATATATACATGTACATTGAACAGCTTACTTTTAGTTATGGAGATTGGAAATGCACTAGTGGATTTAGTGGAAAAACATGTTTCTTTTAATGTCACATTCCTGTCAATATCATGTTTTAGTCTGACAAATGCAACATGATATGAAGAGGAATTCACTGTATAAACATCCCAGAATCAACACAATATGGGTTTTAACATTGATAAATCTGAACAATGATCATAAAACAAAATTAAACAGATCTAACTATTCAGTTCTTCCAGAATGACATTATTACAGCTTAATTAAATAAACAACTACCCAGTATTGTCAATTTCTCAATTTCGCCCTAAGTAATATATAAGCTTTAATGTATAGCTAAAATTGAAAACAATAAATGTGCTGACCTGTCCTTCCCAAAAAACATGTAATTAGTGTCAAAAACTAATTTAGGGCTATTCCATAATTAATCGTGTGGGGGAGGTGGGGGGCACCTGTTTTAATATATCATATGTGGTCGGGTTAAAACACGATCTACACACTATTCTGAATATTAATAAAAGCTTTTAATATTTGATGGGTGTTAGGCAGGGTTCTCATTAAAAGCTGGTTGCCGGCAAAAGTAGCCTGTTATTCACCAACTCTGAACCGGCTATTTTTCAGAATTTTATATATGTCAACATTACCGAATGTGAAAATTAAACCGGCTATTCTTTCGAAGTCAACCAATTATTGCAAAACTTAGTGAGAACACTGTTAGTGTCTCTGGAAAAATATCTCCAGCCCCCTCACACAAGGTTAATTCATAGTTAAAACTGTACAGAATAGGAAATATTTCAATTATCCAGCAAATTCATGGATGTTAAAAATATCACATAGCCTCTTACTAACTCTAGGTAATGTATAGATACGGTACATACCTGCCCCACAAACCAGGACACGACTTCCGAGGGTCACTCCAGCCCTACGGCAACCATGTAAACCAACAGACAGAGGCTCAACACAGGCACCCTCCTCAAAACTTACGTTATCCGGCAACCTTAAAGATAGAAAGTATCATCATAGATAGAATAGTTATTTGTGCAAAATAACATTTCAATAATTTTTCTTTTATATAGATCTTTTCAGTACATCATCATCATCATCATCATCATCATCATCATTGTCATATATCTTAGTAAACTTGTACCGTAAATGTTGCCGTATAGCGTGAAATTATAGCGTGGCTTTAATTTGGCGATTTGGCGGGTCTGTATATAGATCGCTAAAATTTAACCTGTCAAATTTTAACACCGCTAATTAAAACGACACGAACATTTCACTTTCAGTTTCCAGTCTGACTGTCATTTATCTTCGATAACTCCTGTTGCTCCGATAACTCCCGAGAATAACGAGTGGTGTGTATTGTTGGTATAATATACACAACAAACTTATTAATCAACATGGAAATGATGTATATGGACATAACATAATTTTCTCTATATATCGATAGTTAATATATATGCTCAATGTCCAACTAAAGCCCTAGATATAAGGGAAATCGCCAAATTTTAACTAGCCAAAATTTAACTTTCAGTTTTTATGACCAAATCGCCAAATTTTAACACCACTAAATTATCCTGCTATACAGTATTTAAGATACTCAACTTCAATAAATATAAATTCTGTAATGCTTTCCTATGGAGATTTTTAAGTTAAGGAATTTCCTTAAGTTAAGGAACGTTAATGAAACCAGGGCCTGGAGTGAGATCTGCCATGTGTACAGCTATAGCCAGCTATCTAAAAGGGGCCACTGATGTGGACCATGCTTCTAAACCTGCTCGTTAAATAAAAAGAGCCGATCAGACTGACTGATAACTAACTTGAAAACAAAATCAGCGGCATGGGTATGGTATCTGGCCAGTGCACCGTTGTCAGGGGGCGTGGCCAGGAAGAACACATCTTCACAAAGGTTGTAGCTACCGGACTTGCAGAACTCACATTTACGACAGATGTTGTGGGGCTCAATGGCGACACGGTCACCTGGCAAACGGAAGAATTCATCAGTCATTATTTTTTAATGAAAATCCATTCTAAAAGCCCCATATGGCGCAAAGAATTTGCATACAACTTAAAAATTCATAAAAAATCCAAGTTTGTCTGTTTTAAATTACAGAAATACAGTTTACAGCTCAATTTTGACTGCTATTGGCAATGTTGTAGTTGGTTATCTAAGTGACTAAATATAAATGGTGCAAAACGTTTTACTTTGACGAAAGAAAATCACCAGCTAACCAAGTTTTAATCATAAGCCCTGACCTTAAATTGTCTTTTTTTTTATCTATCTTCATGCAAACAACAGATTACTGCAATGATTATGAATTTGCTGAACCAAATACTTGCCAGAGAAAGCAATGAATAGAAATAGTAATTAGGTGGTCATAATTTAACGGAAAGTTGTCGGCGCAAAAAGCTCTTAGATAAGATTACCACTTAAATATGTATTTTTACACTAACACCCCCCCCCCCTTCACCCACCTCAAAATAAAAAAAAACTATGCTAGAAATCAACAGGACATCACGGATGTGCACCCTTTCAATCCACAGAGAAGACACTTTCGTCCAGGAAAATATTTGAGTTTTTTGTCTCCTTGTTACCTGGTTTCAGGTGAGTGACCCCTTTGCCGACCTTGCTGACCACTCCACTACATTCGTGTCCAAGGAGCATGGGGTGAGTGACCACAAACTGACCGATACCTCCGGCCGTCCAGTATTTCACGTCCGAACCACATATTCCAACTTTCCTCATAGACACCTGAACCTCTGTGAAACACAAGATTTCAAATAGTATATAGTACAGTGGACTCCACTTAATATCACCCCTGTTAATATCACATTCCTCTTTATATCATGTTTTCCCAAGCACCATTTTTCTCTCTATGTAATTTTATCTGGTTAATATCATGTATTTTGAGGTGAATTCCTCTTTATATCATGCTTTTTTTAACTAATCACATAAAATATCTATAATATGATGTCATCATTGATTTCGGATACAACTTATACAAAATGTTGCATAGAAAATTATAAAAAAAAACAAAAATGTTTTTTAATTAAAATAATGTTATCTATATACACTGTATTGAAACATCTTCATATTTACATTGAATAGCTTACTTTTAGTTATGGAGATGGAAATGCACTAGATTTACTGGGAAAACATGTTCCTCTTAATGTCACATTCCTGTTAATATCATGTTTTTGTCTGACAAATGCAACATGATATAAAGAGGAGTGCACTGTACTACAAATTGTGGAAATATAAGGACATGAACATTTGTTACTGCTGGTTTTGACCTGTTTTTATAGACTATACAATAAGATTTTCATAGCTTCAAATTATTGCTTTTGCCAGAAAGCCGACTCCTCATATGGTTTTGACAACTTGGCATGGCCTTACGACCATTCAGTGTAAGAATAACCTCACAGGTTCAAGGGTCAGGATGACCTATTTCAATCGTGCTTCGTGCGTCGTGCACCTTCCTTAAACTTTTCCTTTTAATTAACAATCTTCTTCTCAATAACCAAAAGGCCCAGGATGCTGATATTTGGCCAATAAGAACCTGTGAAAAAGTGCTACAAAGTGTCCTCATATCGATGACCTTGACTTATTTTCAAGGTCACAGCGGTCAAATGTAGTAAACTTCTTTCAAACAATTTAGTAACTATAAGGCCTAGTGTGATTATATTATGCCTATAACATGCTGGAATTAAGGCTACACAGTTTCCACATATCAATGATCTTGGCATATTTTCAGGGTCACAGGGGTCACATATGTAAAAGTCTTTAAAAATCTTCTTCCCAATAACCAAAAGGCCCTGGATGCTGATATCTAGCCAGTAGGTTCCTGGGATAGAGTGTTACAAAGTTTCCTCATATCAATGACCTTGCCCAATGTTCAAGGTCACAGGGGTCAAATAT